>OU015496.1:192157378-192604878 GCA_907164885.2 Dolomedes plantarius | reverse complement strand
CGTCGATAGGTAATATCGTCAACAAGAAAGGAAAAAAACGTCAAATTGGAGCCTCAAGTGGGACAAAAGTTCCAAACAAGTATCCAAGGAAAAAACGGACATCTTCGACTATTGCAAAGGTACGTTGTTTATGTTAAAAGAAAATCCCCCTAGTCAAAGGACAGTTGCAAAATCATTAAAATGCTCGGTGTCCACTGTAAACAAAATGATAAACGTTGATTTAAATCTTAAGAAAGCGAAAAAACGCAATGTGCATCGTCTTCTTCCAAATCATATCGCTGAACGCAGGACACGCTGCAGAATTCTATATGAGAAACACTTATCCAAAGAAAAATGGAAAACAATTGTCACAATAGATGAATCATGGGTGTATTTAAATGATTGCAACAAAAAAAGAGCCATTTATTATCATAAAAGGGGAGAAAAAAATTTACGTACATGGTTCAAAGAATGGAAAGAAAGTTTTTCTAAGGGATTCATGATTGTTGCTGGTTTTTCTTATAATGGCAAGTTAAAAATAAAGAGAGTGGAAAAAAATGTCAAGATTAACTCCAAATACTACCAGGAACATATTTTATAGCCAATTTTTCTGAATGAAATACCATCGCTTTACTCACAGTGCCATCAATCTGTGAGACTCCATCAGGACAAAGCTAGAAGTCACATCAAAATCCACTGTAAATTTCCTAACAGAAATGGAACAAAAACTGGTATTAAGGCCATACCCTTCACTGATATCCCTACTAAATCTCCCGATGTATCACCTATGGATTTTTGTGCTTTCGGACTTTTAAAAACTGCATTATCCAAACGTCGTCCCAAAACCCTTACAGGACTCTGGAAAGCTGTTCAGGAGGAATGGGATAGAATACCTCTTCTGGCACTTCAAAAGGCATTATTCTTCTGGAAATTGCGGTGTCGAAAGATAGTTCAGAATAAGGGATGTCAAATAGAACATTTAAAACACAAGAATTTTATGTAATTTAGTTTTGTGAATACAATATACATCGTCTAAAAAATGTGTGAACAGCCTCTGTATACCAAAAATACCTATATCTGCTAGACAAAGCTAACATTTTTAAATGCATTAATCGTAACCTAAAACTTGTAAGAGACAAAACAGCACGATAACTTGTTCAGACGTTCACTAAAACATCGATATCTAAGTCAGGGGTAGTCAACCTTTTTATACCTACCGTTTACTTTTGTAGCTCTGTTAGTAGTAAAATTTTCTAACCGCCCACCGGTTTCACAGTAATGGTGATTTATAAAGTAGGGAAGTAACTTTACCTTATAAAATTTATATAGCAGAGTTACAGCAAGTTAAAGTATATAATAATAATTACTTTCCAAATACTTTATGCCGGACTTTCGCTAAGTTTGGGAGAATAAATCTTTATAAAACCACTTACTGTAATTAAATCTATCTTTTTATTTATACTTTGCATACATAGAAGCAGGAAGTCTGATGAAATTTCTTTTAATTGATTAAATTATTGATGAGATCCTTGAGGCTGATGCTGCTGAACTGAATACTGGATACCTGACTCAATTTTTGTAAGGAACAAACGAAGGTCTCCTCTTTCGGAAATATTCAGGCGGTTTCTTTCTTTGGTCATAATATGATTAACAGCACTAAAGCCTGATTCCACAAGATACGAGGTAGGGAAAGGTATCAATAAACTGAATATAATTTTCCATATATTTGGATATAAGACAGGCAATTTTTTTTTTTTTTGCCATAGGTTTTCATATCCACTACTATCGAATTTATGTTTACTTTCTTTATCATATCTAATTTCTAGCAGTTCTTCTTGGCAAGTTGTATCAGCCTCTTCAATATTTGAGCTAAAAGGATCTTCCGTCCAGTCATACACCTTCAATTTCAAAATATCCTCAAATCGTTTTTCCATATCCAATTTAGGTTCGTTGAGGTAGTTACTGAATCTGTCAATATCCTCTGGAGTTACAGAATCTTTTATAGATGATAACTCAGGAAACTGATGAAATACTCTCTTCAATAGATTGTATAACGAAGTAGTTTAAGTTTATCAATAAATAATGACTCAATACTTTGGCAACCTATAAGAGTTTTATTAGTTCCTTGAAGCTGCAAATTGACATCATTAAATCTTTTTAAAATTTCTGCCAAATAAAAGGCATCATTCTTTACCGTTTTTAACTGTTGACACAGATTGATGTCATTACTTTCAAAAAATTGCATGACACTATCATTTAATGCTACAAAACGAGCCAAAGATGTACCCTTTGACAGCTACCGAACTTCTGTGTTCAAAAGTAGGTATGTGACATCGATGTCGATGTTTTCGAAGCATCGATGTTTTTTATAAAAACATTGATGTTCTAAACATCGATTTATTGAAGCCTATGTTTTTTTAACATCGATGTTTTGTGCTCGATGTTTTTTTAATTGAAAAGGTACCATAATAAAAAAAAATAACCACATATCAGAATTTTCACACTCAGTAAATATAAGTCTGAATTCTGAAAAGGACGAATTCCAAAGGGGGTTACGATCCCTTAGCAACGAGACAAATGGCAATCAACAACCAATGAACTGGTCAGAGCGCTTGGAATGTTCTTGATACTCCAGAACCTTCCATGGGGTTTTATTTTAAAAATAGTATAAATACGAGAGCGGCCATTTAAGTTTTTGTTTTGTTCTGGTTTTAAATAAGTTAACGTTAATATTATTAGTAAGATGCCTCCCAAAAGTACCGTTTGGAAATATTTTTGCAAAACCTCTGACAAATTGGGGAAATGCAATATTTGCCTTAAGTCCCTCAAAACTCCTGGCAATACCACCAATTTATCTGGACATTTGAAGACCAAAAATGGCGATATCTACAACGAGTATTTTGAGTCATCAATGAAGCCCAAGGCAAAAAGTGAACCACACAATACAAATGCTACGGCCCCAGCTATTCCAAGCACTTCGGTGACTGAAACGGAACATATAGAAGAAACCGTAAGTTCGTATTCCACTATTCCTAGGTTCCATCGAAAAGCTTTGAAAGACAGTTCCACAAACGTGATTTATTTTAAAGATGGTGGAGATATGCACAACAAAGTTTCTCAAGCTATTCATTACATGATTTGTAGAGATTCTCAGCCGATTTCAATCAGTGAAGACGAGGGTTTTAAACACTTGTTAAAAGTAAATGTGCATTTATATACTGTTCCATCATGAAGAACAATAGATTCAATGATAGATCACAAGTACAAAACAGTGTTATTTATGTTAAAAGAGCGATTGAGCAATGTCTCAGATGTGTGTCTCACAACAGATATTTGGACGGAAACTTACCGGACGAGAAGCTTTCTTGGAGTAACAGCTCATGTTATCGAAAATTGGGTACACGAGTCTGTAATTCTCGGAGTTCATGAGCTACATGAAAATCAGACATCGCAAAATCTGGTTGGTCATCTCACAGATACTTGTTCAGAATGGGGATTCCCACCAGGAAAAGTTATAGCTGTCGTTACAGATGGGGGAAGTAACATTGTAAGTGCGGTGGGAAAACAGCTACTGTTTTGCCCACTTTCTAAACTTAATAGCACAAAAATCTTATGAATCCCTACCAGTGTTTCAATTATAGATAGAGTGAAAACCATTGGGAAATGGTTCTAGCATAGCTTGGTAGTAAGTGATGAACTTAGGACAATAAACAGAACTTATGCTGATTCAGAGCGTATCGACAAGGTGGAATTCCACTTTTTACATGTTAGAAAGATCCCTTCACTTGGGGGAGGTTGTTGCAAGTATTGTTAACTCCAATAAATCGGCTCCGCCAATGCTCTCAGCCAAGGACATGGAGTTTTTACAAGAATTTTGTATACATTATTCAAATGTACAGAACTCGCAACAACACAAGCATCAGGAGAAAAGTTCGTGACAGCAAGCTGTGTTATACCGATAGTAAAAATGATGCTTAATAGAATAAATGCAGTGTCGTGCGGTTCAGAGATGAGGAAAAATCTGAAGGAAAGTGTTCTAGCTCAATGCAATATTGGTGGCATTGAGAACTGTCAATTTTTTGCATTGGCATCTTTATTGGATCCACGGTTTAAAAATCTTCACTTCCAAGAGAAGACTGTATTGGGTACTTGGATCAGAAAGCTTAACATTGAGATCAAGGAAAAGAGTGAATCGTCGGATTCTGAGGACGGACGATTGTCTAAAACACCAGATTTCTCTCAACGTAAACCAATTTTTCTAAGATTGGGACAAACAAATTTAAAATTTAACAATATTATTTACATGTATGTATTTATTATTCTGTGCAGAAAAGTATTTTTGGGAGGATCACCACAAGATGGTAGAAGATAACTGGAGTGTAAGAAAGAGGTTGAAGCTGTTGGAGGAACTTGACACAGGTAGTTTGTGCCCGAACTTGCAGTTTACTTCAAAGCTCCTGTTTTTAAACTAAAAGACAACCCACTCACATTTTACTCTGATAATTATAATTATAAGAATTCTACATAAGTTATAAGGTTAAAGTTGCAATTAAGTATTTGTCAGTAATGGCGACATCCGTCCCACCAGAAAGAGTTTATTCCCTAGCTGGTGGGATAGTTAGTGAAAAAAAGAAGTCGACTTAGGGGGGGGGGGGAAAGTTAACAAACTTCTTTTTTTGAAAACTGTAAATAACAAATATAGGGCATATAATAATTATATGACCCAATAATTGTGATTTACAGTAAAGAAAAAATAAGTTTGTTCAGTTTTCCCCCATAGCCTGGTTTTGCATCAGTACTTCAAATAGGTGTAAATATATGTAATTTTTTTGTATTTCATTTTAAAACAAAATATTTGCTAATAAATTGTTCTTCTTATTTTTTTTATATTAAACTCTGTTGAACCAAACACAAAATTCTTTTAAAGGATTTTGCCTTATACTCTATTGATATGAAACCAATCATTTTGTGTTGTGATACAGTCATGAACTTCAGAATTTCTTTAAGCCTCAAGAACTTATTTAAGCCTCTTAGAAGTAACCAACTTGTAAATACATGACAATTTTTCACATTCAACCAATTTAAATTAGAAAACATCACGGATTTTTCTTTATGACTTTCGCCCTATCAATTGTTTTTATAGAAATAATTTCTTCCTCAATTTTCTCGTAAAAGTAATAAAATCCATCATGGAAATTCTGTGATATGCTCTGACTCTAGCAACCAAGTTTTTTTTCATTTGTGTCAGCCCAGTCAGAGAGTAAAATTAAATCCCCCCCCCCCCACGACTAATCGAAGTAACATTAATGTTAGAGGTTACTAAACCAGTTTTAAGAAATGGATATTCTAAAACATCGATGGTTTTGGGGCGATGTTTTACTAGCATCGATGTTTTATTATTGAACATCGATGTTTCAAAACATCGATGTTTTGTTGTCGATGTCGCATCCCTATGCAAAAGTAACGTAATAAAATCTTCATTATTGTCCCGGCAAAGCTGTCGAAATATTCTTTCATTTTTTGCATTGGATTTGATTTTCTTTATGGCTCAAATTATTGTAGTTAATGATGAATGGAGACTTAAATGTTTTCCTACAAGATGTTGTCTGTGCACCACACAATGAATACATAAAACATTTGACCCTTCTTCCTTCAAATAAGCAACAAATCCACGATAGCGACGTACCATTGATGGTGCTCCATCAGTAGCGCATGCAACAATATTATTCAAAGGAATATTATTTTTTGTAAAGTTTGATTTCACAGTATTAAATATAGATATTCCTCTTGTATCTGTAATGAGATTTATTGCGAATAGCATTTTTTCTCTTAATGTATTGTTTTCATCAAAATAACATACATATGCCGTCAATAAAGCATAATTATCTGCAATGGAAGACTCGTCCAATTGCATGGAAAATGAAGAGTTTTGGACAATATTTAGTTTTTTTATTAAGTTTTTTTTTCAACATTAACTGCCAATTCGTCGTTCTGCCTTTTCTTCAATTCATCGCTTTACTGTGTTATCGCTTAGGGGCAACGTTTTTAAAATTTTAAGTATATCCTGATGCATTACTGTTGAGATAAATTCTTTTATAGACGGTATTATTAAAGCTTATCCAATATTATAGCTTTAAAGACTTTTTGCAATTAATTGTGAAATGCGATAAGCGGCAATTAATCCATCTTCGTTCGCTGCATGTTGTTTCTTAAATGATGCAACGAGTGTTGGACGATTATGAAATTTTTTATGTACAGGGTGTCCATAATTAAACTTCCCTACTTTAAAGTTGTCTACAGTCGAAATTATTGTTCAGAAAGTTATGAAATTTTACGTAGGACATATTAAAGGGATGGGAATTTGTTTGAGCGAATAAAAAAATGTGTTCAAAATTTCACCACCAGAGGGCGTTTTTGATGAATTGCACATTTAGCCAACATTTACTATTGTTAAAAAAATTTATTACAACAAGACATGTTCAACATGACGGCCATGATTTTCAGCTACCATTTGAAATCGTAAGATAGCATGTTCTGCAGTTAACGGCAGTGTGTCCCGGGAAATGCTGAGAACATGTCGTGAAATGCTGTCTTTCAGATCAGGTATAGTTCTTGGTTTATCAAGACTGACTAGATGTTTCACATGCCCCCAAAGCCAAGAGTCGCATGGGTTGCGGTCTGGCGAGCTGGATCTGGTAATCTTAACGATGACATTCTGATTAGCAATAGCAAGCACGCTGAAAACAAAATCTCCATGAAAGTTTCTAGATCTTATAACAACTTCTGCTCTACGTCGACAAAAATTAATTTGCATATTTGTTTCTTTTTCGTTCCTTCAAATCTTTTGTCCGAAATTTAGTTATCGAACAAGTTTCCGGTCGACTTTGCAATCACTCTAAAGATTGTAAAATTTAATGAGTATGAGTTATTGCTTTAGGGTGACCTATGGATAAAAAGATGGGGAAATCTTAAGTAAATAACCAGTCGTACATGTGTAATTCATAAAGAAAAGCCCTCTGGTGGTGAAATTTTGAACTAATTTGTTTTATTTGCTCAAACAAATTCTCATCCCTTCAATATGTCCTACACAAAATGCCATAACTTTTTGAACAATAGTTTCGACTGTAGACAACTTTAAAGTAGAGAAGTTTAATTATGGACACCCTGTATTTCATGAAAATATTCAATGGGCTTGTACTTATCAATCGGTTGCTTTGTAGAAAGATGTTCTCGCAATCGATTTGGCTTCATTGCCTCATTGGATAATGTTTCATGACACAACAAACACATTGGATGTTGTTTATTTACAACAGATTCTATGAAACCCATCTTCAGATAATATGGCAAATAGCCACGAGCATTTTTTTATTTGTTTTTTATTTATTTTTTTTTTGGGGGGGGGTGATACGGGCTCACAATACTTCACAATATTTTGTTTGAAGCTGTCGGCACGTGCTTATTCTCACAAATCAATACTGGCTAATCGCAGCGTCGCCCGGTTGCTTCGCTTTTATATCATTCGTGATGGTGCAGCTCCATAATGATGACGTATCTACCTCGAAATTACGGAATACAGGATTGCATTGTTTTGCGTTTTAATTTGTGACTTGGTCAGCAAAGGCGTCGAGCCAGTGAACTGCAAGTTGCTGGTTCGAAACCCGACGCTGACGAAACCAATGGGAACGGGCCTTTCATCTATAAACAGGGATCCCGGTTGTAGGTCATACTCGGCTCATAGTCGGTCGGAAGTCAGTAAAGTTATTTATTTATTTATTTTGAGCATATATTATTATGTACTATGGACGTTTAGTTTTTTTTATTTATGCTCTGTGGTACGCTTGTCTGTTTATGGTGAATAAAATAACTAAACGTCACTGGAAAAAGTTCTCCTAAGGGGCTTCCCCCTTATATGGATGCTATTTCTCTGGAAAGAAAATACAACGGAATTTAAATTATATATGCCATAAAGTTATGACAACAGCGACTTAGCCACAGATTCTTAGCTCGGTTATATCGACCCAAGTGAATATAAAACTGGAAGGAGGAAACTTGTAATGAATATTCTCTCAATATTCATTGAAATCATCCCACAACTTGAAGCTGTATGTGTGTATGTATATATATATGTGTGTGTCTAGATTGGGCTCTGCGAATGTGCAGAGAGAGTTGGCGCGCGGGATTGGCCGTGAGATTTGTGAGAGCGCGGGATAAAAGTCAATGCCGTCGGACATATGTTCGCCGCGTCTCTAAAAAGGAAATGGCAAAAAATGAACGCGCTGAGTTGGAGCTTTGGTTCGCATAAAAAGGAAATAAACGGAATTATTTCAAGGATGGACTTATGTATTTTATTTCTACCATTCGCCACCGAAACTAAGATGATGACTGCTAATTAAATGTGAGAGCAGGTAAACCAAACGCCTGACATATATATATATATATATATATATATATATATATATATATATATATATATATATATATAATACTCCGTACATCACGTAGTGGAGGAGATGATACACCCAAGATTCACGGGCGCGATTCAACACTTTCGTAGTCGAGGCAGCGGGGCGAGAAGACACTTGAGGAACACTAAGTCAGGCATATTATAATCCGCAGATAGGGGAGGAAAAACCCACAGAGGAGAGGCATTGAAGAGACGCACAGAACAGAGGTGCGACGCATTTTATTTTATTCCGAATTATTCTGCAGACAAATACTATTCAGCAAAACACGGGTATCTTGACAACTGGACACACACAATAGCAACGCCGCCGGTCCCTGCCGGGGCGCATTCAGAACGTAGATTTTACATCGTTGTATCGGACAATAGCGGAGCAGCGCGAAAACAGAACAAGGTTAATAAGAGAGGTGAGGAAGCAGAGCTAGGGCGACACCAGGACAAGACATCGACAGACAGTAAAGTGTACGCCGAAATCTTTTGCAAAAGGTTATAAAGTATTGGAGTACTGACCGCCGGGAAATCTTTTTATTGGCTAGAATCGGGCATCTGACTTGATTACATAAGGGTCGCATGATGTTCCGAAAAGTGCACCGTGTCGAAAACAACACGTGGTGCTGATTCATGTTTACAAATATCTTTAATACGCGTGCACTAAGGGGTAATATGGATGGTTAGTTCCTTAATTCCTAGGTCGCAATTAGAAGAAAGAGACTATACTTTATTGAGAGGAAACCAAGATAATTTAAAATACGCATTAGATATAAAATGGCGGACTGTTATTATCACACACACACACACACACACACACACACACACACACATATATATATATATATATATATATATATATATATATATATATATATATATATATATATATATATATATATATATATATATATATATATACACATAGCTTTACAGAAAGAAAACGTCAAGAAATTTTATCGAGTTACTAGCAGAATTCTGATAAAGCTTCAATAGCTTGCAAATGGAGGATGACTTCCCAAAACATAATTCGTGGATTTCAATGCCTGTTTTGAAACTAGGATTAAGAGAAGCTGTCGTCTGTTTTCGCTTTGATGACAAGAATAATCCACACGCTCTGGTAATTATGGGCGTGTACGTCTTTGGAGAGTAGATGCGGTTTCAATTTGGGAAGCAGAATTGAAAGTACAAAGAATATTCATTAGTGCCCGGGCCAACTAGAGAAATCATCGAATGATGTCTTCGCAAACAGGATGTTCGAATGCGTTTGACCGGGAAAGGGTGTTGGAAAAAAAATTGTGTTTACGTAAATTGTTTTTCGCTCTCTTATTTAGTGATTCATACTAGCTTTAGAGTATATAATATATTTTTTAAATGTTTTCTTAAAAATTCAAAAGATTTTTTTCCCCGTATATGAGTTTTTCATTGCAACGTGGTAAAGTAGAATTTTAGATTAATTTTCTGTAAAAGGATTTTTTTCTCCTCAGTATCTCCCCCCCCCTCTCTCTCTCTCTCTCTCTCTCTCTCTCTCTCTCTCTCTCTCTCTTTATTGCAAAGATAATTGAAAAGCTGAACTTGCGAATTAAATGAAATTTTCCTGATATGTTTTCTACATTGTAGTCAATATTATCTAAAAGTTTAAAGCCGTATAAATTCGTACAAAGTTGCCGGTTTATTTTTTTTGTTTTGTTTTGTTTCTTCAGAGCAGTGAAGAATTTCTTACTCTTTTTCTTTTACTTTTTTTTCGATTTATTTCCTGTTATCCGAGGAAAAAAAAATTAAGTTAAATAAAATCACTTGTTGGCTGATATGAGATTTCACTGACTCAAATTATTAAATATCTGGCAGTAACTTGTCACATTTTCAAATTGATCAAAAATCCTTATATGATCAATTTGAAAATGTGTTGGGGACAAACATAAATTGCTCGCTAGATATTATTGTCGGCTCTTCTCAATAGATGGCAGCAGTAAAATCGAACTAAACCGTGCTTATTTTATAGATCACAGATTCTTAAACTGTGGTCCGCGTAGCCATTACCGGGGGTCCAAGAAACAATTTTGACATTAACAGTCTATACTTGAACAAGATATTCTCGTGGAATTATCATGCTATATGTCTTTGAAACTACAATTCAACAAAAACGAACTCACAAACTTCTGGTTATTTCTCAGATCTGATTACCCTGCACTTGCAAATGAAGCCCTCCAATATTTGATTCCGTTCTGCACAACATATTTATGTATACAGGCTTTTTCGGTACTGTTATATATATGAAATCAAAGTATAGAAACAAACTCAATGTAGAAGCGGACCTCAGAATAAAACTTTCCAACATAGAGCCTGACTTTGCGGTTCTAGTTTCAAGAGAACCACTGCACCCATCTCATTACGTAAAATTCATTTACAAACAACATATTATAATAAGATAGATCTATTTTGACCAATATTTGACCAAGAAATGTTTGTACGAGTTTAATGCATTATGTTTTGTAACTTTTAAAATTCTTTTTACTACTGTTTTTATTCATTTTATGCTTTTTATTCTATGTCCTAATAAAAATGTTCATCTCTAAAAATGCGCAAGACCATTTATTAAAATAACCAGCGATACATTTTTACCAGTATTTAATATAACTTAGTGCCTATGAGATAATTGAGCCAGAAATTAAGTCTCAAAAACGACTTAAAATGCCTAGAGTTGGGATGGGGTCCGCAAAAAGAAATGTTGTTCAAGAGGGGGTTCTCGGACTACATAAGTTTAAGAACCCCTGTTATAGATCATTCAAACCGTTTCCCATAAAGTTTATTTGCAGTCGGACGCATTGTTTGTAAACTATCCAAGAAAACACGAGAAAGAAGCAAATCCTTTAATAAAGGAAAAAATATCTATTGTTTAAAAATTTCTATCATAAATAAATTTTATTTGAGATTAATTATCTTTTCAGGAAAATAAATTTATTAAACACTTTGCTTCTTTTAGATAGTTTGGAGTACTGTGGTAGACATGAAAAATGTCAAACATTTTTTTTCAAACGATGCACGTCCTGAGATCTCAACACTTAGACAACACTAAATTTCAACTTAGTGTTCATGAAAAATTAAATATTATAAATTGCACAAAAAAATAATAATTAGATGCTCTTTTCCGAAAATATTTTTTGGTAATTATTTGAAATTAATGAGTAAAAAAATAGCTTTCCCATAAAATACATGAACAACAGAATGATAGAATATTAGAAAAAGAGTTTCTGTTTATAAGCATGTGATAAAAAGTTGGAATTAGAGTTTATTAAAATATAAATAAAACTTTATCTCATAGCGCTGTATAGTAACAAAGACATTTACTGCCTCTTCTCGTGTAGAGAAAATTCTAAATAAAAATAAGCTATATATATATAGATAGCTATATAAATATACGCTACATAAATATATGATATATATATATATATATATATATATATATATATGCGTGTGTGTGTGCTATATATATATATATATGCTATATTTTTCTGTGTATTAAATGTCTTAGTTGAGAATCTCCCTCTAAGAAAAAAATTATCTTTAGACATCGATTACATTAAAAACTTTTGATGTGTAAACATGCAAGCTCGTAAATTTTAAAATTAAAATATTTATCTTTAAGGATATTTAATAACATATTAATTCATTAAAAAAAAAATCAAGATCTAGGCAACTGTAGAAAACAAAGAACAAATAAAATCTAGTAAAAGATAAGTTACGATTTTATGGTGCTGCCATCTATGACCGAAGGTGAAAATAAATTTAATTTTTAGATTCATACTAAGGACTGTTATTTTCTAGTTTGATCCTAAACCATTTAAGGGGGCGTCCATTAATTGCGTGAGCCGATTTTGGCAATTTTTCGACCCCCCCCCCCCCCCCCTGGTGAGATATCATGAGATTTGGCTCGACTCCCCCCCCTCCCTAATCTCACGTGAGATTTTTCAAAATGCGTATTTTTAGCGTAAATATGTTAATCTGTGCTTGATTGCGTTGGATTTATTTAAAAAACATAATTTGCTTAATTATTTTTATTTAAGACTAGTTAAGACTAGTATTTAAGACTACTAAGAACGTAGTCTAGAATCACAGTGAGAAAATCGAACAATAAAATACTTAAATAGGAACTACTAAAATTTGCAAAAGAATATTCATTCTAATTCAGTCCACGGGGACTCATGTGTGGTCTCAAGAGTGACTACTGGAACTATTGTGTAGGATTTAGCCATATTTTAGTGTAGAAACATGTTTTACTTAATATAACCCAGTTTTCTCGCAATTTTACACTGTTTCTTGCTCAAAAAAAAAAAAATTACGTGATATTTGCCGAGACCCCCCTCTCCCCCACGGGAGACTGGGTGAGATTCGGCTCGACACCCCCCCTCCCTAAAAGCCTTACATAATTAATGGACGCCCCCTAAGATAGTAGAACTTATACAGCGATCAGTCGAAGGGCTGCCTTTCTATATAAAAGGCAATGTTGCAAATAATATTTTGGGGATCTAAACAATTTCTCAACGGGGAAAAAGAACAACATCTTTCCACGATAGGGTAATAGCAATAAAGGAAATAAAATAACAAATAAACAATAAGGTATGTAACATCCCATTACAATATGTGACTTTTTGCCATATCGTCAACAGTACGGAAAAATCGAAATTTTTAACAATATCTTTCTCGATACTCTATTCAAGATGGAAGCAATTGCTACTTGTCACAGGTAATGTTAGGAATTTCTTCGTACAGTTAAAGCATTTGTAAAAAGTTCACTGTAATTGTTATCTGTTAGATACTGTTAATTATTAGCCTGCTCATAAATTATATCTTTATCGTTCAGAATCAATAATTTTAGTAAAATAATTTCTTGGATTTAATCATCTACGTCTCTGATAGAAAAGGCTACAGAATCCCGTGATTGTATTTCGTATTGTTTTCTAATTGTTTTTATATCAGACCTGCACGACAGACACTGTGTCACAATAGATGAATCATGGGTGCATTTAAATGATTGCAACAAAAAAAGAGCCATTTATTATCATAAAAGGGGAGAAAAAAATTTAAGTACATGGTTCAAAGAATCGAAAGAAAGTTTTTCTAAGGGATTCATGATTGTTGCTGATTTTTCTTATAATGGCAAGTTAAAAATAAAGAGAGTGGAAAAAAATGTCAAGATTAACTCCAAATACTATCAGGAACATATTTTATCGCCAATTTTTCTGAATGAAATACCATCGCTTTACCCACAGTGCCATCAATCAGTGAGACTCCATCAGGACAAAGCTAGCAGTCACACATCAAAATCCACTGTAAATTTCCTAAAAGAAATGGAACAAAAAACTGGTATCAAGGCCATACCCTTCACTGATATCGCTACTAAATCTCCCAATGTATAACCTATGGATTTTTGTGCTTTCGGACTTTTAAAATCTGCATTATCCAAATGTCGTCCCAAAACCCTTACAGGACTCTGGAAAGCTATTCAGGAGGAATACCTCTTCTGACCTCTTCTGACACTTCTGACTGAATACCTCTTCTGACACTTCAAAAGGCATTATTATCCTGGAAATTGCGGTGTCGAAAGAAGTAGAACATTTAAAACACAAGAATTTTATGTAATTTAGTTTTGTGAATACAATATACATCGTCTAAAAAATGTGTGAACAGCCTCTGTATTGCTTTTAACAGAGCTTCCTTATGGCTGTTATTTATTACTATTATTCATTATATATCATTGCTTTTATATATTTTATATCATTGCTTTCATATATTTTTATATCACTAGCGCTTTTAGTTTTATATTTTCTTTTGCAAAACAACTCAACTGAAAGTAACATATGTAAGGAATGTTACCATTACCTATCATCATAAATATACGTTGTTAAGGGGTATTATCCATAAGGCTGATTCTAAAACATCGTGATTAAAAAATATGAATTTCCATTACTTTAGAACAGAAAAGACCGAGAAACCCAACACAAATGATTTTAAAAATTACAACCCTTTCTGAATGTACTATTTTTCAAAATTAAGATATATACACTTTATCATTACATTAAATAAGAAATTGTTGGGGAAAAATTCTTTCCCTTAAAAAATGGAGTAAAAATTCTGCAAGTACTACAATATAGTGTGGATTACATCACTCTCTGTGTGTGCTATTGTTCACAGTTCAGATATCTACACTTCATCATATCAAATAATAAATAGCTGGGAAAATTTCTGCACTTATAAAATGGAGTAAAACTTCAGCAAGTACTGAAAAAAGTGTAGAAAATTAACTATTACTGGTTGACGGTTGCATTGCCAGGAATGGTTAAGCCTAACCTCGCGATCATTTATGTTCTCTCTTTCATGCCTCTCTCTTAATGAATTATTTCTTCTTCACTTTCTTTCTAGGGACTGTTCCCAATTTTCTTGTCAATCAATTTGCTTGTCCGCGTACCGGTACTGGTACGCGTACCCAAGGTTGAGAACCACTGTCTTAGTGCATGCACAGTATTAACTGCTAGATATTCCTAAACCATCTCGGAAGTTGATTCCCTTCTACTGTCGAAAGATATGCCATCGCGTGTCATTCCCTTTTATTGATTTATTCCATATCAAATTTTTAAAAGAAATTTTATTTATTCCAGTTATAAACGGCAAAATAGATTGCATTATATTACTAGCATTATTGCCCGGCGTTGCCCGGGTAGATATATAGATATAAAATTTTTCATGCATTCCATCAAAAAAATACTGGGCTGTACTCCCGCTCTTCATGTTCATCTGGCCAGTTGTGTTTATTTGGGGAGTCAGGGCCAAAGGTCATTCCCAACCCTCTTCCTCCCGCGCATTGGAATTTGACCCCCCGTCACCCCCCAAACCACCTCTCTTAACTCAGCTGGTTGTGGTGAAGGGGCTCCACAGGTGGTTGCGCACCTCTTAGAGGCACAAAAATTCTTAAAAAATTAATTAAAAAAAACTAATTGAGCCCCAAATTTCTTTTTTCCTGATTTAAGTTTCTCGGGTGCTAAACATTAACTGTGCCAAATTTGGTCCCGGTGGGTGAAACAGTCTATGATTGTATAGCGGACAAACAAACAGACGAGCTCTTTTATATATATAGATTTAAAATGATGCGATCCATAGTCTTCGACGAAATTCTAATCTAGGGGCAAATTAAAATTTTTTAAAAAACACCTAAAATCTTCACATAGAATTCGGTAATTTCGGGTTTTAGACCATATTTCCTTAAATTAACCGTATTTCCTTAAATTATAATAAATAAAAAAGAAATACTTTTTTTTTTACTTACGCATTAAACTAAAATTCTCCACATTATAAATAAATATCGTTTATTCCTGAATATTTAGAGCAGATTGTTTTGTAGCTCGTGCATGACTCAAACCCGGGTAATATCCGGGTACCCGGTTCTGGAAAAATTTGAGAACCGAAACCCGGTTCTGAAATCCCTCTTCTTAACCTTTCGTTGATCAGGGACTACTATCAAAATTCATCGGTGACCATCCCACAAATGGATTTCATTTTCTAAATAAACAAATTATTGTTGATGAACAGCTTTATTACAAAAAATTAAAAATAAACTTTACAAATAAAAAGAACGTAAAAGTAAACGTAATACCAAACATAAAAGCCTAAGAAAATGCACAAATGAATGTTGTTGTTGTTGTTTCTTATGCCCCCTGACAGAGAGTTCCAGGTCAGGTCCATAAAGGCTAACAAATGAATGCGATTTTTGATCTTGCATTGCCTCGACTAGCTGTAAAATGGCTCAGACGCTGCTACTCCGAAGAAAATTTATTAAGGATTTTGAAGCAGAGCAGGGATTTTTTTTTTGTCCCCGAGACGTCAGAAAACTGATAAAATACAGGGATTTCTACAACTCGAACGAACACACACACACACACAACAACAGCAACAACAACAACCACAAAAAAATGAAAAATAAATAAATAAATAAATAAATAATTGTTCCTAATTTTATAACACTGTTAAACTTTCCGTCATTTTGGAACGATGATACTATTTTTTTTTTTTATTTTATTTTTTTTTATTTATTTATTTATTTATTTATTTTTTTTTTGTGTGTGTGTGTGTGTGTGTATGTGTGTTTTAAGGGGATAGTGGACTTTCAAATTACCAAAAATTGAACAAAAATTAGAAATTTTTTTAATTTATAAAATATATAAATATTGGAATAAAATGCATTTAAAAATGTGTAGGGAAATGTAAAATGAAAACTTGGTGGCTTTAGAAAAATTAAGTATTAATGGTAGGTGAAAAAACATCTTTTAAATGTTTTTTTCTCAAAATGAGTCATTGTCAGATTTGCAAGTCTTTGAAATGCTCCTTGCGTCATAATTTTTGACGTAATTTATAATAAAGACTCCTGTAACACATCAAAATAAAGTTATGAGTCTATTTTAGATTTCGTCAGCATTCAGGTTATCAAAGTTTAACTTAAGTGTAGAAAATTCCAAAGATTTCACGGTAATTCAGAGTACAAGCGTAAAAATATTTCCTAAAAATTAACCCGAGAGCACTCGCGCCCAATTTCGAAACGAGAACTCGCGCCGGGTATGTCATACCCTAGTTCATTTCTGCTATTTAAATATCAATTAATATTGTTTATATGCAAACCTTACGTAACTAAATAACAGAAGATAATAAATTAAAGATTTTTAGTGAATTTTAATAATACTGACATTTTTATAGACAATTTTTACAAACTACATATTGATGTTCAACACAGACATTTTTCCCATTTTTGGCACATAAACTTTGTTTTTCAGTTCTTATTACTTGGGCAAATTTAACATCGTTTATATTTTGTCTTAATTTTTTTTTGCAGGCGGTTCATTATTAGTGATTTCCAGTTCCATTGAAGGGCTTGAATAAGTTGTTTTTGTTTGAGCACCATCATATTTAGCATGTTGCTATTGAAGAGAACAGTCCATGCATCTACGGGAGAAGCGACATTTCTTGAATAATTTGTACTACCTGGAAGCTTGATAATTACGTTCCTTAAAGGCTTTCTTACATTTTGCCGGTATGTTTTCTTCAGCCATTTTGTAATTTTATCTTTACCAATATAAAAATAGGCTGTTGACAGTGAACCTTTATCTTCGGTTTCTGTCTCAATTTCAGTAGAAGAATCGTGATTGCTACAGAATTCTCCATCCCCAGAGGCATCATTATGTTCCGATAAAGCTTCATTATCACTAGAAACAGTCTCTAAAAGGTGTCGCATTTGTTTTATTTCCTCGTCGTAATTCAAAAATCGCGCCATGATGCACTAAACTGACAGAAAAAAAAGGAAAGATCTGACTGACGTGGAGGACTCGCACGGGTATGACATACCCCCCAAAAATATTTTTCTCAAAATATATTTTTTGAGCAGACTTAATTTTTACCCCTCTGAAAGAATGTGACCTTGAATACAGCTAAATGAAATTTGGGCCTAATCCGATAAGAAGAAGATAACAAAACCATTGAATGAAAATGGATTGGGTATGTCATACCCGGTGCGAGTTCTCGCGGGTTAATAACTATTCAACGAAAGCGTAAAGTAATACCTAACTCTATTCAAAATGTATTTGTAAGCAATATAAATGCAAAATTAAGGGGGGGGGAAGTTAAAAATTGGATCGCAAGGAACATTTAAAAGAAAATTAATTTCAATTTTTTAAATATAATTTTTTTAAATATTTATAAAGTTTTATAAGTTCTTTAATATGATTATACTTTAATGAGTATGTATGTAAAATTTCATATCTCTGGGGTAAAAATTTCAAAAATCGCTTTGTAATGTCGACCATCCCCTTAAATTACTGCTGACCTCGTGGACTACTTCCTGGGTTCTACCGGACCACCGGTTAAAAACCAATGACCTATACCAGTGGTACGCAAACTGTGGGGCACGAAAAAAATTTTAGGGGTCGCAGATAATTGGATGTAAATTTATATCGCAATGAATTATTCAATTTGGAAATATACTTTAAATTATCTACAATTACACATTTTTATTTATTTATTTATTTACTAGAAGGTAACCCGTCATTTTGAAGTCATAATACTAATAATGACGTCATAATGGAAAAAGTATATGAAAGTTAAAAAATATCCCGAATTATCTAACAATATTGCATTTAATCCACGCCTTGTAAAAGCAAACCCTTTAATTATTTTTTATTTATTTAGTTTTTCATGCGATTGGAGTAGTTGACTGCCATCCAGTTTTTTACAGCCATGAATACTTGAGCTACTTGATTCATTCACATTCAAGTTTGTTTACTTTCAGAATTCATCGCAAAAGTAAACAGATTTTTAAAAACTGCTAAATATACAGCTAAAAGCATCCAATTTTTTTTAGTTCTGAATGTTTTATAGAAATTTAGGCTGAACAAACGTGATTTGATGGACAAGATATTAGTTTTTAGGTAAGAAAAAATTCTGATCCACATCTGAAATTGAAATTAAGCCTAACCGGCTGTTTGTTTACTGAGGGCTTCAATTGAAAGATGAGTACAGCCCGGAAGTGTTATACAGAGACAACGGCTATTATATATATAATTTATTTATTTTGTATAGATATACAGGTAGCCCTCCTACAGCACGGCATCTTACAACACGGTTTTGCTCTAACACGATCGGATAAATTGCGGAAACCCTCGTATAACACTGCAACTTGTAACACGGTTTCGCTCTAACACGATAAAAAAATTGCGAAAACCTTTGCACACCACTGTACTTCTACAGCACTAGATAACATGATTTTTGTTTAACACATTTAAAAACTAAATTACCTTAAAATAATAATGGAAGGAATAATAAACTCTAGTGGCTTTGCATGAAAATGTATAAACAAATTATAATTTATTCATTTATAACTCTATTCTGATGTCATAGCGGAAAGCGTCATGCACAGTTTACACGTGTGACGTAATACCCCCACGTGGACAAACGCTGCGTAGTTCGAATTCGTAGTGATGAAGGAGGCAGATGCACTTTTGATTTTGTTTAGATTAGATGTACAATCTTAGATTAGATGCTTAATCTTAGATGTACAATCTTAGATTAGATGTACAATGCTTAGATTAGATGTTTAATCTCTTTATGAGAAGCTTGATTTGACCCTGTCATGCTAGAGTAAAGCCGAAAGTTGCTTATATGGGATTTTTTTTTTTTAATTTTTGTTTTTAATAAGTTTTCGGAACGTAATCCCCCTTTTTGTACTGGCTCTGGGTCTCATATAACACTGTTTCACACAACACGGCATTTTCTGGGAACCTATCTACCGTGTTATAGTAGGGTTACCTGTACAGTGAAACTTCTGTATGGCGGCCAGTCATAGTGCCGAAAAAAAAGCGGCCGGTTTGAGGGGTGGCCGTCGAAAAGAGGTTTCTTTCAGAACATTGGCTCAATGCCGTCTTGAATCGGTTCTGAAAAAAAAATATGGCCGTTTACAGAGGTCACCGGTTAGAGAAGTTTCACTGCATTTTATATGTTAAAAAATATAAATGATATGCTATTGTTAAATGAGGTGTCAAACGGTCTTGCAATAGTCCGTAAAATAATTTGTCAACATTTGCTCACTTCTTTTCCTATTTTTTTTTAGTTAGAAGTTTCCTAGTTAAAAAAAAAAATGTGCTACTACCAAAAATTTTCATTGGGGTCGAGTGATTTTTTTTTTAATTTAAAGAAAGTGGGTCGCGGTCGAAATAAGTTTGCGAACCACTGACCTATACGGTGCTCATTACAAGAAACCAACAATTTTCGCTGTGTTCAATGATCGAATGAAGAAAGACTATGTTAACGTGTGCCTGCCACGTTAGAAAAAAAAATAATAATTCAATTTTTTTTTCCAATCGCATGTTTCCCCTCTGCCCCCTACCACATCACGATTACCGTACTCTCACTGGTACCGAACATTTTTTTCAAAATAGTGATACCGGCCGTCATCGTGTTAAAGTGAACAAACACGGTATAAAACTCCCCACTGTAATAGAGCAAAAACAAGTTATGACTAACGTTGCTCGTCGTATCACTCGACCCAAAGGGTTGACGACTTTACAGAGTTAAGAAGATGCGAAAGTCATCGCTCGAGACGCGCACAAAAACCAGGCGCTTTTATTAAATTGTGATAAATGCATTCTTTTTGATTTTATAGCGTAGTAGTTCTGTTCATCGAAATTGATCTTTAAATACAATAAGTGTGGTTCAACAAACATATATATATATATATATATATATATATATATATATATATATATATATATATATATATATATATATATATATATATATATATATATATACAGGGTGTCCATAATTAAAGTCCCACTTTCAAAAGGCTGCAATAAAAGAACGACTGGTCAGAATGACTTCAAATTTGAACTGAATATACTGGAAGAAGGGGGAAACAATTTGACATAATAAAAAAAAAGTTCCAAAATGTTACAGCGCCATCCATTGATACATTTTTGAACTTTTATTTATTATGCCAAATCGTTTCCCCCTTCTTCCAGTATATTCAGTTCACATTTGAAGAATCTATTGATACATTTCGGAACTTTTTTTATTATGCCAAATCGTTTCCCCCTTCTTCCAGTATATTCAGTTCACATTTGAAGAATCTATTGATACATTTTGGAAATTTTTTTATTATGCCAAATCGTTTCCCCCTTCTTCCAGTATATTCAGTTCACATTTGAAGAATCTATTGATACATTTCGGAACTTTTTTTATTATGCCAAATCGTTTCCCCCTTCTTCCAGTATATTCAGTTCACATTTGAAGAATCTATTGATACATTTCGGAACTTTTTTTATTATGCCAATCGTTTCCCCCTTCTTCCAGTATATTCAGTTCACATTTGAAGAATCTATTGATACATTTCGGAACTTTTTTTATTATGCCAAATCGTTTCCCCCTTCTTCCAGTATATTCAGTTCACATTTGAAGAATCTATTGATACATTTTGGAAATTTTTTATTATGCCAAATCGTTTCCCCCTTCTTCCAGTATATTCAGTTCACATTTGAAGAATCTATTGATACATTTCGGAACTTTTTTTATTATGCCAAATCGTTTCCCCCTTCTTCCAGTATATTCAGTTCACATTTGAAGAATCTATTGATACATTTCGGAACTTTTTTTATTATGCCAAATCGTTTCCCCCTTCTTCCAGTATATTCAGTTCACATTTGAAGAATCTATTGATACATTTCGGAACTTTTTTTATTATGCCAAATCGTTTCCCCCTTCTTCCAGTATATTCAGTTCACATTTGAAGAATCTATTGATACATTTCGGAACTTTTTTTATTATGCCAAATCGTTTCCCCCTTCTTCCAGTATATTCAGTTCACATTTGAAGAATCTATTGATACATTTCGGAACTTTTTTTTATTATGCCAAATCGTTTCCCCCTTCTTCCAGTATATTCAGTTCACATTTGAAGAATCTATTGATACATTTCGGAACTTTTTTTATTATGCCAAATCGTTTCCCCCTTCTTCCAGTATATTCAGTTCACATTTGAAGAATCTATTGATACATTTCGGAAATTTTTTTATTATGCCAAATCGTTTCCCCCTTCTTCCAGTATATTCAGTTCACATTTGAAGAATCTATTGATACATTTCGGAACTTTTTTTATTATGCCAAATCGTTTCCCCCTTCTTCCAGTATATTCAGTTCACATTTGAAGAATCTATTGATACATTTCGGAACTTTTTTATTATGCCAAATCGTTTCCCCCTTCTTCCAGTATATTCAGTTCACATTTGAAGAATCTATTGATACATTTCGGAACTTTTTTATTATGCCAAATCGTTTCCCCCTTCTTCCAGTATATTCAGTTCACATTTGAAGAATCTATTGATACATTTTGGAAATTTTTTTATTATGCCAAATCGTTTCCCCCTTCTTCCAGTATATTCAGTTCACATTTGAAGAATCTATTGATACATTTCGGAACTTTTTTTATTATGCCAAATCGTTTCCCCCTTCTTCCAGTATATTCAGTTCACATTTGAAGAATCTATTGATACATTTCGGAACTTTTTTTATTATGCCAAATCGTTTCCCCCTTCTTCCAGTATATTCAGTTCACATTTGAAGAATCTATTGATACATTTCGGAACTTTTTTTATTATGCCAAATCGTTTCCCCCTTCTTCCAGTATATTCAGTTCACATTTGAAGAATCTATTGATACATTTTTGAACTTTTTTTTATTATGCCAAATCGTTTCCCCCTTCTTCCAGTATATTCAGTTCACATTTGAAGAATCTATTGATACATTTTTGAACTTTTTTTTATTATGCCAAATCGTTTCCCCCTTCTTCCAGTATATTCAGTTCACATTTGAAGAATCTATTGATACATTTCGGAACTTTTTTTATTATGCCAAATCGTTTCCCCCTTCTTCCAGTATATTCAGTTCACATTTGAAGAATCTATTGATACATTTCGGAACTTTTTTTATTATGCCAAATCGTTTCCCCCTTCTTCCAGTATATTCAGTTCACATTTGAAGAATCTATTGATACATTTTGGAAATTTTTTTATTATGCCAAATCGTTTCCCCCTTCTTCCAGTATATTCAGTTCACATTTGAAGAATCTATTGATACATTTTTGAACTTTTTTTTATTATGCCAAATCGTTTCCCCCTTCTTCCAGTATATTCAGTTCACATTTGAAGAATCTATTGATACATTTTGAACTTTTTTTTATTATGCCAAATCGTTTCCCCCTTCTTCCAGTATATTCAGTTCACATTTGAAGAATCTATTGATACATTTCGGAACTTTTTTTATTATGCCAAATCATTTCCCCCTTCTTCCAGTATATTCAGTTCACATTTGAAGAATCTATTGATACATTTCGGAACTTTTTTTATTATGCCAAATCGTTTCCCCCTTCTTCCAGTATATTCAGTTCACATTTGAAGAATCTATTGATACATTTTGGAAATTTTTTTATTATGCCAAATCGTTTCCCCCTTCTTCCAGTATATTCAGTTCACATTTGAAGAATCTATTGATACATTTTTGAACTTTATTTTATTATGCCAAATCGTTTCCCCCTTCTTCCAGTATATTCAGTTCACATTTGAAGAATCTATTGATACATTTTTGAACTTTTTTTATTATGCCAAATCGTTTCCCCCTTCTTCCAGTATATTCAGTTCACATTTGAAGAATCTATTGATACATTTCGGAACTTTTTTTATTATGCCAAATCGTTTCCCCCTTCTTCCAGTATATTCAGTTCACATTTGAAGAATCTATTGATACATTTCGGAACTTTTTTTTATTATGCTAAATCGTTTCCCCCTTCTTCCAGTATATTCAGTTCACATTTGAAGAATCTATTGATACATTTTTGAACTTTTTTTTATTATGCCAAATCGTTTCCCCCTTCTTCCAGTATATTCAGTTCACATTTGAAGAATCTATTGATACATTTTTGAACTTTTTTTTATTATGCCAAATCGTTTCCCCCTTCTTCCAGTATATTCAGTTCACATTTGAAGAATCTATTGATACATTTTTGAACTTTTTTTTATTATGCCAAATCGTTTCCCCCTTCTTCCAGTATATTCAGTTCACATTTGAAGAATCTATTGATACATTTCGGAACTTTTTTTATTATGCCAAATCGTTTCCCCCTTCTTCCAGTATATTCAGTTCACATTTGAAGAATCTATTGATACATTTCGGAACTTTTTTTTATTATGCCAAATCGTTTCCCCCTTCTTCCAGTATATTCAGTTCACATTTGAAGAATCTATTGATACATTTTTGAACTTTTTTTTATTATGCCAAATCGTTTCCCCCTTCTTCCAGTATATTCAGTTCACATTTGAAGAATCTATTGATACATTTTTGAACTTTTTTTTATTATGCCAAATCGTTTCCCCCTTCTTACAGTATATTCAGTTCACATTTGAAGAATCTATTGATACATTTTTGAACTTTTTTTTATTATGCCAAATCGTTTCCCCCTTCTTCCAGTATATTCAGTTCACATTTGAAGAATCTATTGATACATTTTGGAAATTTTTTTATTATGCCAAATCGTTTCCCCCTTCTTCCAGTATATTCAGTTCACATTTGAAGAATCTATTGATACATTTTTGAACTTTTTTTTATTATGCCAAATCGTTTCCCCCTTCTTCCAGTATATTCAGTTCACATTTGAAGAATCTATTGATACATTTTTGAACTTTTTTTTATTATGCCAAATCGTTTCCCCCTTCTTCCAGTATATTCAGTTCACATTTGAAGAATCTATTGATACATTTCGGAACTTTTTTTATTATGCCAAATCGTTTCCCCCTTCTTCCAGTATATTCAGTTCACATTTGAAGAATCTATTGATACATTTTGGAAATTTTTTTATTATGCCAAATCGTTTCCCCCTTCTTCCAGTATATTCAGTTCACATTTGAAGAATCTATTGATACATTTTTGAACTTTTTTTTATTATGCCAAATCGTTTCCCCCTTCTTCCAGTATATTCAGTTCACATTTGAAGAATCTATTGATACATTTTTGAACTTTTTTTTATTATGCCAAATCGTTTCCCCCTTCTTCCAGTATATTCAGTTCACATTTGAAGAATCTATTGATACATTTCGGAACTTTTTTTATTATGCCAAATCGTTTCCCCCTTCTTCCAGTATATTCAGTTCACATTTGAAGAATCTATTGATACATTTTTGAACTTTTTTTTATTATGCCAAATCGTTTCCCCCTTCTTCCAGTATATTCAGTTCACATTTGAAGAATCTATTGATACATTTTTGAACTTTTTTTATTATGCCAAATCGTTTCCCCCTTCTTCCAGTATATTCAGTTCACATTTGAAGAATCTATTGATACATTTTTGAACTTTTTTTTATTATGCCAAATCGTTTCCCCCTTCTTCCAGTATATTCAGTTCACATTTGAAGAATCTATTGATACATTTCGGAACTTTTTTTATTATGCCAAATCGTTTCCCCCTTCTTCCAGTATATTCAGTTCACATTTGAAGAATCTATTGATACATTTCGGAACTTTTTTTATTATGCCAAATCGTTTCCCCCTTCTTCCAGTATATTCAGTTCACATTTGAAGAATCTATTGTTACATTTTGGAAATTTTTTTATTATGCCAAATCGTTTCCCCCTTCTTCCAGTATATTCAGTTCACATTTGAAGAATCTATTGATACATTTTTGAACTTTTTTTTATTATGCCAAATCGTTTCCCCCTTCTTCCAGTGTATTCAGTTCACATTTGAAGAATCTATTGATACATTTTTGAACTTTTTTTTATTATGCCAAATCGTTTCCCCCTTCTTCCAGTATATTCAGTTCACATTTGAAGAATCTATTGATACATTTCGGAACTTTTTTTATTATGCCAAATCGTTTCCCCCTTCTTCCAGTATATTCAGTTCACATTTGAAGAATCTATTGATACATTTCGGAACTTTTTTTTATTATGCCAAATCGTTTCCCCCTTCTTCCAGTATATTCAGTTCACATTTGAAGAATCTATTGATACATTTTTGAACTTTTTTTTATTATGCCAAATCGTTTCCCCCTTCTTCCAGTATATTCAGTTCACATTTGAAGAATCTATTGATACATTTTTGAACTTTTTTTTATTATGCCAAATCGTTTCCCCCTTCTTCCAGTATTATTCAGTTCACATTTGAAGAATCTATTGATACATTTTTGAACTTTTTTTTATTATGCCAAATCGTTTCCCCCTTCTTCCAGTATATTCAGTTCACATTTGAAGAATCTATTGATACATTTTTGAACTTTTTTTTATTATGCCAAATCGTTTCCCCCTTCTTCCAGTATATTCAGTTCACATTTGAAGAATCTATTGATACATTTTTGAACTTTTTTTATTATGCCAAATCGTTTCCCCCTTCTTCCAGTATATTCAGTTCACATTTGAAGAATCTATTGATACATTTCGGAACTTTTTTTATTATGCCAAATCGTTTCCCCCTTCTTCCAGTATATTCAGTTCACATTTGAAGAATCTATTGATACATTTCGGAACTTTTTTTTATTATGCCAAATCGTTTCCCCCTTCTTCCAGTATATTCAGTTCACATTTGAAGAATCTATTGATACATTTTTGAACTTTTTTTTATTATGCCAAATCGTTTCCCCCTTCTTCCAGTATATTCAGTTCACATTTGAAGAATCTATTGATATCTTTTGGAACTTTTTTTATTATGCCAAATCGTTTCCCCCTTCTTCCAGTATATTCAGTTCAAATTTGAAGTCATTCTGACCAGTGGTTCTTTTTTTTTTTTTTTTTTTTTTTTTTTTGCAGCCTTTTAAAAGTGGGACTTTAATTATGGACACCCTGTATATATATATATTTCAGGTAGTCTCCTCTAACGAAATTTCTGCGGGTTATTAACGTAGGATTACTTATCATCTACTTACTCTTTTTTTTTCTAAACGCCATTTTGGTACTTTTCTGTTTAACTGTTTGCTGCTACTGGGTTTGGCGCGCTGCCAAAATTATAACTCGCGACGCAGGATAATTTTTTTCTCTCCGAAGGACCGTTATTGAGGAACGTAATCCTACGCTTAAAAAAAAAAATGTTTTTTTTTCTGCAAAAGAAGACAGTTTTCATTTCGTTGCGATAGGCATCAATAATTTGACATCCTGTGAAAAATGAACAACTGAAATATCTAAAATTTTAAATAAAGTACTTGCACTTTATTTAAACATCTACCTTCAAATAAATAAACAAACAAAAAACAAAGTGCTTTTGTTAGACTGTTATATGAAAAAAAAAAAAACTGAGGAAGATTCCCATAGCTTAACATGGGGATTGAAGATCTACGGTGTCAACTGCTTCGCCGCTTGAACTCATATTGAACTTACCTATGAGTAAATGATTGAATTTTACAAAGACCTGCGGAAGTTTTCTAAATCAAATGTAACTATCGTGAAAATATTTGCCCACCCCCTCCTTAAAACAAAGATAAACGAACACACACATACAAACACTAACCAGCACCTCCACCAGCCAGAAAACTTTGTTTTTAATCGAATTTTAATTAATTAATTTTGAATTTTTATATGTTAAAAAATATATATGATATGCTATTGTTAAATGAGGTGTCAAACGGTCTTGCAATAGTCCGTAAAATTATTTGTCAACATTTGCTCACTTCTTTTCCTATTTTTTTTTTTTTTTTTTTTTTTTGTTAGAAGTTTCCTAGTTTAAAAAAGAAAATTTGCTACTGCCAAAAAATTTTGATTGGGGTCGAGTGATTTTTTAAAAAATTTATTTAAAGAAAGTGGGTCGTGGTCAAAATAAGCAATTAGAATCGAATTATACATTCTATAAAATCAAGTAAAATCGAATTAGAATTTGAATCGAATTTTAATTTTAATTAATTTTGAATTTTTTTCGTCACTTGTTCTGGGACATTCGCACTGAATACCGTGGAAATCGTTGACTACTTTTTATCTGGGAGCACCCTACAGGTGACTTAAAATTGCTCTCTTAGTGCCGCCTGATCGAGCACCTCCAGGGATGACATCAGGAGGGCTCGCACCTTCCCTCACCCATTAACCTCGTGGGAAGTATTTTCCGGTTTACGGATCTAATGTGCCTATATCCGTCCTAAACACGGAGTATTTTAATGGTTGTCTCGGGATTCGAACTTCCTTACGCACTACTGCTAGACTACCTCTGGCCCACGAATTTTAAATTCATCTCTGAAATCTAATCGGTGAACAATTTATATTAAGCAATCTTCTGAATTGAATTTTATTTGAATTTACGCTCTTGCGTTTATTTATAGATTTGGATTTTTTTTTTTACATTAAATATCAAAAGCTCTGTAAAAGAATGTCCGAAAAAATTGAGGAACCAATAAAAATTCACCCAATACTGCCAAGTAGAACAATGACATTACATTCGGAACGAAATTAATTTCTTTTTAAAATCAAACCTAATACGTAGTTTTCTTTGAAACCGAATGCAGTGACGTTAAATCGAAATAAAATGACCTATTTCAATAATTTCTACTCAAAAATCATCGTAAATAGAAACGTAGGGGAAAAAAAAACTTGCAATACAGAATTGTTTTCTTTAGTTTTTATATTTTTTTCACCCAGACGCTAAACGAGGGATGGCCTGGATATTTAAAAACGTTATTCCTTTTTCTCCTTTAGTTGATGAAGAACTATGTAACTCGACATAATCAGCACTAACTTTTTTGATACATTCCTTGTTTGAAATGAGTTTTGTTTTTCCTTTTGAGTTGCCATTCTTAGAAATATAGATTTGTACTTTTAATCGCTATACATGATAGTTCAAAGATGAGCAAATAGGTCACCTGACCAGCCGGGACAAGAATTATCGACAAGTGCTGAGTTCGATTACCGTGACTATGAGACACGCTCGAAATGCCATTAGGCTAACAAATAATTCTAAAAAATGATTTTTTATGATTAATGAATGGGTTAAAGGTTTTTTTTGCAAGCTTTCAAATTGCGATGTTTACGCAAACTATTTTCCTGTTAAATTTTTCAATTTAAAATAAATAGTACTTTTTTTTCGAGTTGGCAACAATGAAAAATGAAATTGCAGACGACTTTCTGACTTAAAGAAGAATGCGTGGCTAAAGCTTTTAAAAGTGGCACACTATTCTCTTTTCGTCGTTGAGCAGTTGTTTAAAGAACTTTGCGTTTTGAGTACAGCAATGGAGGTGAATGATTCAGAGTCAAGAAATAAAAATGCTTTGTGCGATAAAATTGTACAACAAAACACAAAAAAAAACTATAAGTTTTAATATTAAAACCATGCCACAGTGTCCTTCTAGTTCTTACCTCGCCCCATGCGATTTATGACTATTTTTGACGTTGAAGGAGAAGCAGGGCCGCCCAGAGAGGGGGGCAACTGGGGCATTTTGCCCCAAGCCTCTAACTGCCGTAGGGGCCCCCAAAATATTTTAAAAATTAATTTATTAGATTTAATCCAAAAGAAAATTCTGAAACGTGTACCGTACATCAAAATTCAAAATAATCTCCTGAAAAAAGGGGCCCCAAAAAATATTTTAAAAAATTATTCGATTAACTAGATTTCTCTTACTGCAAAATAGTTTTCTGAAAAATACGCGATTTAGTTTTAATGAAAAATATAACTGTTTAGTCCTAACTGCTATAAAATAACATTCTCTCTAATAAATTGAAGACAGTACTAATCACTAAAATAGATAGCAAAAAAACTTTGTGGAGGGAAGATGTCATATTTATTGAAGAATATAACAAGAGAGCAGTGCAATGAAATATAATAATTGTGTTAATCATTCATGTAATAAAATTTTGAGTAAGGGTAACTTTATTTGAATGTTTGTTTTCGTCTCTTTCCATTTTTTATTTTTCTTGGGGCCCCCAACAGAAGTATGCCCCAGGCCCCGTAAAGTCTCTGGGCAGCCTTGAGGAGAAGCTCCGCGGAAAAAAAAAAAATTCAGTACAGAATCTGGCGTTATTTCAGTTGTGCAGGGTTCACTGAAGCAGCTTCCACAAAGTGTCTTCGCCACGTGCTTCGGTAAGTGGACCGCATGATGGAGACTGTTACATATCATCTATTTGAAGATATTCTGAAAAATAATAATATATTTTTTTGCTGTACCTGCAATTCTTTATTTTTTTGTGATTTTACTCTTATTTTTTATGGAACGTCCATTGTATAAACTTGAATCATTCTTGAATCACTCTGAAAGCTGTTTCGAACAACTTACTACACTATCAGTTCTGACCAAAAATCAGCCATTCTCATGAAGATTATTTATTTCTGCTCTCTCATTGCTGAAAATGAACAAAATCGTCTGCATTTCTGAAATTTCCGAAGATCAGCTGTGGAAAATCATTCGACCCAGTTGCTATGGGAACGAGGCGCGTTTGATATTTCAATTGTGCGCTCTTTTTGCTTAATGAATATGCATATAAGGATGGATGATCCGCATTGTGCGATGAATCCATTTTCTTCGCAGATATTTTTCGTTGAAATTTTTTGTCATCTTTATGCGGAATGAACAAAATGTTTTGCAAAACTATTCCCTTTGATGAGAAGAATCAAAAGTATTACAAATTTCGCAACTGATAGCAAAATTTGTTATACTTTCGTTTGTGAATAAATACATTTATTTGAAAAGATCATGCAGTTCACTGGATTTCGATATTAGGATTGAGTTAATGGAAAATAACATAGCGTTAACGGTAGTATTTTAAAATTCTCTCGATGAAATTTTACTCGTAATGTGCAGAATTTTATTTTCAAAATGTTAAATTTGTCTGCGTGATAACGTTCTTTAAGTAATGTTTAAAATATCATTCTATTATTTCACTACAGAAAAAAAATACCGAGCGATGCCAGAGTTTTAAGTTTTTCTACATGTTTTCAAAGATTTTTCCTCAAATCACCTCGTTAGCTTATGCATAAGGTAAATCTACTAAACTTTTAGGAAAGAACTTTCTTATATTTTTACTCACATTATAAAATATACTCGGTAAAAAAAAAACTCCATTTTAATTTCAGAAATTTATGATTCATATCCCAAGCTGAATAACGAAATATTACCATTCTTCTTATCTACTTATCTATACTTATATATAAAGAGAGAGCGATTTTGTACGTGGAGGGTAATCTCCAGAACCACTTCACCTATTTTAAAAATTCTTTCACTGTTTGTAAGGTACATTATTCCAGATGGATATAGGCTATATATTATGTATATCTGATCAGTAGAAATAAAGTTATTTCCTTACTTTACTTCTGAAGTTAGGGACTTACTTTATTCTGCTGAGAATAAAGTGGGTTTCTGAAGAGTGGACTTCTGTTCTGACGTTAGCGGTTCGAAACTAGCCTATGTTCTGGTATAATATTTTGTTCAACCCGGACAAAGTCGGGACAGGCCGCTAGTATATATATAAAACAGTTCCGTAACTGACTGACTCACTGACTGACATACAACGCACAGACCTAACCGCTGGACCTAAAGGGCTGAAATTTTACATGGCGATTCTTCTTATAGTGTAGGTGTGCACTAAGAAAGATTTTTGAAAAATTCTTGTTAGTTTTTTTTAATTAAATTTTTAAGCTGTTTTAGTAACTTTTTTTAAGTTTGCATTTAAAATAGTAATTTGAGGGTTATAAAATTTATATCACGAGAAAGATCATAAAAATTCCTTTAAAAGGAAATCTTTTTGAATCTTTACCTCCATTTTCTGATTTTTAGGGAATTTTTAAAGATTAATTTTTAGAATTTAATTTATTAAATGCTGATCACGTGATTTCTTTTGCTGGTATTTTAAATTAATTTATCGTCACGTTCATAGCAACATAGCAACGAAATAGACAAAAAAATATTTTTTTTCTTGCTAATGCGGCAGACTATTGGACATTATAAAAAAAAATATTAAAATACAGTAAAAGATATGTTCTTCAAACTGTACTATATTAACTGTACTATATTCTTTAGTATGTTCTATTAGATTTAATTTGAATACTTTCTTCTACATTAATTTGTCTATAAAAATATACGATTTTTTTATAAATATATTTTTTCGTTTTTTTTACATCAATTGCTTACATTGATCGTTGTATTTATTATAAATATATTTAAACATATTTTTGCCATTAATTGCATACATTGACCGTTGAATTTAATTTGAATGTACTCCGTGGCGAATTACGAGTTTTCAGCTGGTCCTTGTTTAAATATTCTCCAGTGAGAACTTTGTATTCGATTATTCATGGGTATGCAGCCCAAATTACGCAATCCAAGATAAAATGGCTTCAAAATTCACAGCCGCGCTGTAGAACGGTACTGAACTGCGCAGTTAAGAAAAAAAAATATGGTTATTATAGCAGGAATATACTAATAATCAAATAATTCGCCGCCATAAACACTTTCTGTCTCTCCCACTCAAAAAAATTGTATCACCCAATCACATTTTTTTTGAGTTATAATGAAAATTACCCGACTGAAATGATGAAAAATAATCAGATATCTTTTTGATTTTACGGAGGGTTTATATATTTCTTGAATGCCTTTCAAAGCTTTCCTGATAATTCTGGCTTCTAGGAGGTAATTTCATTATCATTTGAGAGAGAACAGCCCCGTAAATTTATAATAGAATGTTAATAGAGGAATTGAGGACTGCCCAAATTCATACACGATTCTTCCCATATCCGCATCTTAGGTTCTCTTTCGATCTCTTATAAAGTAATTTAATTTGGAGTACCATATTAAATTTTTATTTTCCAACAGTGTAATCATGTTGATTGCCTCAGTTTTGATTTTGTTCTTGCATCTCTATGCCAGCAAAGTAATTTTTTACTCTTTAAAAATAGGGGGAGGGGATGAGTTATATCACATCGAAAGGTACCATCCGCCTGCAATCCAAAACTAGGAATATTTACCTTAAAAAGCCGTACAAATCTGATTCATGAAAAAAAAGGAAATTTTAATTCATCAGATTCAACATCTTCTTCAGATTCTGAGAAGTTATAGAAAACAAATTTAGTAATATCTGGACTACGATTATATAATGCTGCCATCTATGATCGAAGGAGAAAACAACAAGTTTTAAATTCATTCATGTTTTTTTTTTTCTTTTCAGTTAGTATAGAAAATAATATTTCCTATGGCCTCTTGTTCCCCAAGCTTTAATTTTTGTCATCGTGCATTGAATGATATTTATATTAATTTTAATATACCCCAATCCCATTGTAAAAGTTTATCTACTTTGAGATAATTTAAGTATATATTTCAACCCACTCGTGTTATTCATAATTCCAGATTCGATTTTAGACATGTCTCAAAATACTTGAACATTTTTCTTTCTTTTCATTCTCGGTTTAGAACAAAGTTTGGCTAACTTATCGACTCAGAGCAGGGTTTTTAAAAATAATTTTTCTATAAGCAAAAATTCTTTTTTCAGCTGATAAAGGGTAGCAATGAAATTTAAAAGGAGCCTACCATCTTCCGTTTAAACTTAATTATAGTGTAAAATATAGCTAAAAATTTCCATGACTCTGTGAACCTTGGTTCGATTTTAACGAAACTTCTAGTTCTAGTAAGCGAAACTTCTGTAAAGCTACTGTCCGGATTTTTTACTGTATGGAATTACTCACAAAAAGTAGTAATGTTAAAAACATAAGCTTCTTGGTCAATTTTTTTTTTCTGTCGCTAAACTTCCTCATATCCAGGAAAATATATTTCTGCGAAAATCGGAAAACTTCATATATACCGAAAAATGCGCCTCTTTTGACAACAGATGCCAAGAAAGTGGGCAAAATTATTCGGTATAAATTGTTCATTTCATTCACTTCACAGCCTCTTGACGTCTGAACAACTCATTTCTCATCCCTTTTTCGATTGGCTCCTGTTTGGCGCGAATCTCCCGTATTTGGCGACAAGTGTTGTTTGAAATCATTTCCGGTAGGACGTTATTTATCCGTTACTTGTTTTATCTACTAAGAATCATAAGCTTCAGGTATTGCGGACGTGGGTTGCTCAAGGTTATCCGATGTGGTATTGGTTGGCGACACATTTTCAAGCATGCGGGGGGGGGGGGTTTAAGAACAAATTTGATATTTTTGTCGTGTTATTGAAAAATTAAAGAATGGTTTGTTTGTTTTTTAAACTGTTTTTTAAATTTTATTCTCTACATACTTAAACTTACTTTCTAAGAAGACAGTTAATGACAAAAGTACCAATGAAGGTAAAATTACGAACTTTCTGTTTACAGTAAAATCTCATTTTAACTAGTGGTTCAACGATTTTTCGATCGTAAGTTATTTTTGTTTTGTTTCTTTTTTGCTGTTGTTAGATTTAAATCGACAGAACTTAAAAGAATAGTGAAAAGTAAAATAATCGAACTTGAATGAATGGTTTTATAGATTAAACGAATATTGATGTTTCTCATAAAACTGCTGCGAGAATATACTTTGAGAATTTTTCTGTGAGTATTTGGATTGAACCTATACTTGTCAAAAGAAAAGCAGTGACAACGTTTTCAGTGATCATAATAAGAAAAAATTTAACGGATGCAGAGACTGGCGATACCAACCTACCAACTAAAAAAGGTCAGTTTTAAAGAGGCAAATGATGAATTGGCCTATGTGAGGCAACATTTAAAACGAATCGAGGTTGCTTCCTTAAGTTCATAAGATGTATGAAAAAGGAATCACCCACTAATCTGGATGACATCAGAGTCTATAAAAAACTTAAAATTTACATTTTTTTTTATTTTATGAAATAGAATTATTCCTGTGAAAGAAAACTAATGACGAGCACACCCACGTCTCTTTGGGGAATGAAATTTTCAATGTTAGGATTTCTTGAATTACATATCGCAACTTTAGGATTTTCCCACTAGGGTTTATACAAAAACCGGTTTTCGAATTCCAGATTTCCAAAAAACCGGTTTTAGCCGGTTTTCGAATTTTTGTCAAAAAAAATAGAATAGGGAAAATTATTATTTAATTTATATAAAATAACAAAAAACGATATCAATAAAGTCAAAATATAAAAAAAAAATTAAGGACTACACATTACTTACACAAAATAACAAAAACTCAAACAAAAATTTCAAATTTCAAATAATATTTATATTTATTTCGCTAATTTTAATTTCTCCTAAGAAAATAGGATTTTAAAAAACATAAAATATCCACTGAATGGTGGCTAAGTCTTGTTCTTATTTTGGACACAATATTGCCTGAAATTGAAAATACTCGTTCACTAGCTACTGAGCTTGGTTTTATAGTTTATCAAATAACAAATTTAAGTTTTTGGTTCTTTTACTCGTTGCCTGAAATAATGAAAATTCAGCTTTCAGTGTCTTTGGATTTGTAAGTTTTTCTTCAGGGTTATTTAATGCTAATTTATAATTTTATAGCAAACCTCCGAAATCTTAAGAATCGGCTATAAAGAACATTTTTTTCAGTCGACAGATGAATTTTTTTAAATTTTTACATTTTTTAAGAATGTTGAAGAAGAAGATGATGAAGATTTATCTATCGCGAAGTGGATAAAAAAGCTTAAAATTTCATCATTCTCAGATTGTGGCGTGCAATTGTTCGAAACGTGATGATGAAGTCATTACATGTGAAAATCCGACTGATGAAGATATTGTGGAAGAAATTAAAATGAATCATTCTGAAATCGACGATTCTCCTTCTGATGCTGATGAAGAGGAGCACATAGATGACGAAATCTCCACCATCTCAGATGCTACTGCAGTGATGCGTGTAATTAATAAGTTCTTGTCTACACAAAGAGTGGAAGAAAGAGTGTTGGAGTCATCTGATGCATTGGACAAAGAAATTCATAAAATGTTTTTGAAATCGGCATCACGTCAGCAGAAGATTACCGATTATTTCTATATCAAAACAGTGAGCAACAATTAAAGGTGAAATGAATTTATTTCCATTTGTCTTCATTTTTAGTTAATTTAATTAGAATTGCGTCAGTTTAATGTAATCGATTTTAGTTAATTTAATTTATTAAGGATCATTTTTAATAGATTTTATCATTTTTTAAATTCATCATTATTGAATACACATAGCAACTAAAGAGTTATACATTTTGTGAACTCTAACATTTTTCTTAACGGTTCAGATATAGCGAACCACCGGATATAGCGAACAAAACCTTTGATCCCTTAAAGTTCGTTATAACGGGGTTCGACTGTATTTGTGCCAAGCAACTTCAATAAAATGTTACAAATAAATTTAATAAAAACCATAACAAATTTCACGTAAAAGTAATATTAAGAGCAAACATAAAAGCCTATGAAATTTGAGATACAGTCGAACCCCGTTATAACGAACTTCAAGGGACCAAAGGTTTTGTTCGCTATATCCCGTGGTTCGCTATGTCCGAACCATTAACTCTTTAATGCACAAAATTTTGTTTCACTCCCAAACACAAAAGTATTTATATCTACGAACTAAATGATGCCATTAAAACTGAAAACAATAATTTTTGAAATTTTTTAGTAATTACCGTTACAGTGGTGAGGTGGTATACATATTATACCACCGTGCTATTAATGCATATACAGATTCAAATGAACATACACATATATTTTACATTGATTGATTATTTTTCGTCTTTAACATCTTTTTACAACACTGTAGAACAGGGACATCAAACTCAAAGGATAACTTGGGCCAAACAAACAAAGTTTAACTATAGGTGGGCCGCAAAAAAAAATCAATATTAATAGAAACGTAGGTTTATTTACCTAATTACAGTATATTCAACATAAATATACGCATTTTGTTTAATAATAGCAAAAAAAGAGTATAATTAAAAAAACATTTAGCAAATTCTCCCTATCTTATAATTCTGCGTCGGTTATTTTATTACATATTATTGTATGCCAATATATTGGTCGGGCCGCAAAAATGTTTGTCGAAGGCCGCATGCGGCCCGCGGGCCGCGAGTTTGACACCCCTGCTGTAGAACATCTAAAATGATAAACGCAGTAATACGTTTTTGGAAGAATATGTCATGCATTTTTTTAATTGCAGTAAAACCTCATTATTAAGGGACATCGAACAAGAAACGCATACTATAGAAAACATATCACTAATATAACATTAAAATTTAATGAAAATAAAATGGAGGGAATGAAAATAAATAAAAAGTGGGAAATTGTTTTCAAAATGTCCTCTAAAAAAGTATGTATGATTGCAAAAAAATACCGCAGAAGCAAATGCCGAAATACAATTTACCATTTTGCATACAAATATAAAAGCCCACAAATGCAGAAAACGCATGAGGTTTTAAAGTACGTATTAATAAATTATTTATATTAATTTGCCTGTTTATCTACTTAAATATTAATGTTTTTCAGGTTTGCATGCTTGAATATACATACTTAAATAAATACACGATGGTATGGTTTTATTACCACCTGATGTTTAACAACATAATATAATTATTATTGTAATTAAATTAACAAATCAAATGTATGTACCTTTTATCAACTTACCTTGATATGATATCAATAAAAATATGCCTGTGTAACAATCAATTTAAGTAAAATACACCGATTTATTCAGACGCGGCCGACAATACGACAGTCTCCTTAGAATTTTGAAAATCATCTGCAGAAATGGACAAGTATCGCCTACTATACTTGAAAAATAGAAGAATTTGAACTTCAATAACAATTGGTAGCAAAAATATACCAACATGCAATGACCCAGAAAAAGCTTGAATATGTGGTAGGTTTTTCATACCATTATGCTCCAAAGAGTTAAGAAAAATGTTAAGAGTTCACAAAATGTATAACTCATTATTTGCTATGTATATTCAATAATGATGTATTGAAAGAATGATAAAGTCTATTAAAAATGATCATTAATGAATTAAACTGACTAAAATCGATTACATTAAACTGACAACACTAAATAAATTAACTAAAAATGAAGACAAATGGAAATAAATTGATTTTATCTTCAATTGTTGCTCACTGTTTTGATACAGAAATAATGGGTAATCTTCTGCTGACGTGATGCCGATTTCAAAAACATTTCATGGATTTCTTTGTCCAATACATCAAATGACTCCAACACTCTTTCTTCCACTGGTTTGTGTAGACAAAAACTTATTAATTACACTCATCGCGGCTGTAGCATCTGAGATGGTGGAGATTTCGTCATTTATGTGCTCCTCTTCATCAGCATCACAGGCAGAATCTTCGATTTCAGAATGATTCAATTTGATTTCTTCCACAATATCTTCATCAGTCGGATTTTCCAATGACTTCATCATCACACCTTTCGAACAATTGCACCCCACAATCTGAGAATGATGAAATTTTGTGCTATTCTATCCACATCGCGATAGGTAAATCTTCATCATCATCTTCTTCAACATTCGTTGTATCTTCAACATTCTTAAAAAGTTTAAAAATTTTTAAAAATTAAGTTGTCGACTGAAAAAAATGTTCGTTATAGCCGATTCTTAAGATTTCGGAGGTTTGCTATAAAATTATAAATTAGCATTAAATACAACAGGAAAACGGCGGGACCAAAATTTTCGTTCGTTATATCCGGGAGTTCGTTATATACCGGGTTCGCTATAACGGGGTTCGACTGTATCTGAGCTTGCATTTGCTTTTCACTAGCTGTAAAATGGCCATGACGCTGAGATTTCGTATCACAAAATATATTATACTAGCCGCTGCGCGACCAGCATGGTCGGTTTTAGTTTTATATTTTCTTTTGCAAAACAACTCAACTGAAAGTAACATATGTAAGGAATGTTACCATTACCTGTCATTATGAATATAGGTTGTTAAGGGGTATTCTCTATAAGGCTGATTCTAAAACATCGTGGTAAAAAAATATGAATTTCCATTACTACAGAACAGAGTTAAAGATAAGACTGAGAAATTGTTGAATAAGAAATTGTTGTGGAAAAATTTTAAACATAGTATGGATTACACCTCTCTCTGTATGTACAATTGATCACAATTCAGATATCTACATTAAATCATATAAAACAATAAATTGTTGAGAAAATTTCTTCACTTATAAAAATGGAGTAAACATTCAGAAAGTACTGAAAAAAGTGTAGAAAATGAACTATTACTGGCTATTGGTTGCTATGCCGGCGACGGTTAAGCCTAACCTCACGATCATTTATGTTCTCTGTTTCACGCCTCTCTCTTAATGAATTATTTCTTCTTCGCTTTCTTTCTTGAGACTGTTCCCAATTTTCCCTTCATCGGCAGCTCGCTTTCGAGCATTCCTGATTTCAGTGCGTAAATCCATGTTGACACGCTGTTGCAAATTGCAGACGGCCGCTAATGTTTACATCTGGTAGTTGCAGCCGTTGCCATTCGGACTGTAGAAATATCGTCGATTTTTGTGCCACATAACTACGCGTTTTATATATATAGACTAGTTGAACATCCGTGCTTCGCTACGGACTACATTCAAATGAAGTAAAACGGCCAATGCATGCAATTAAGGCCATCAGGGGCGTGCTTAGGGTGTTAGCGGCCCTGGGCGAAACACATTTACTGGCAATCAAATTTCTCTGCGTACTGAGAAATGGATCTTGTTAGACAACCCCGATCCCCCCCCCCTTCCACTAATGATTTTACTAATTATTACTTTTAATGCATTACGTTTCAATACTAAAAAAACCTGCATTCTAGCTACGTAAAAGAAAATTATACATGAAATTACAATTGGTCCACTAAAATATAAAATTAATCAATTTGTATGAATAGTGAAACAATGGAAAAATTATTTACGCGATTTAGAAAATGTAAATTGTTAAAAACAAATACTTACATGTATGAATTTGTTGGTTATAAAGCAATTTTTCTTGCTTTCTGGGCAGCAAAATTGTCTATTATAAGTGAAAAGTCCAAAGATGACGAGAGATCATTTTCATTAGAAATAAGTATCAAAGAGGACACGCGTACAATCCGTATTCAAAGCATACTGATTGTACCTGTTTTGTAATATTTTCAGTTCTTCGAGAAGTGGGAAATAAAATCCATTATATTGATAGAGAGAACAAGTAAAAGCCATTTTTGGCTGAAGGCTGAAGGCCCCACTCCTTCAGCCTTCAGCCCCATTTCTTCCCAACAGGTTTGGAGCGCATTTATTTAGTACTTCTCTTACATTCACTGGAGAAATGTCTTGTCTATTGTTTGCTTTGAACAGACCAAACATTTGACCAAATGGTATTAGTATTCGTTCACAAAGATATATTCAAGTTTTTCTCAGTTTGTAACTATTCCGTGAAAACGGACAAGAAAACTGTTTATAGTTCTTCAAATGACTGTATGTAGTGACTGACAGTTAGTAGAAATTTATATTGAAAAAAAGGAATGATAATCAAGGTTTTACTATAACTGAATTGAAGATAAATTATGTTTTCTTAACCGAGAAATTTTTCGAACCAACAGGGTAGTTTGTCATTTAAGATTCCTTATACGATTCTTTTCAAAAAATCGAAACATATACACTGAAGTGCCACTGAATTAGGGATAGCAAAGCCTATGCAAATTGTGTAGCGCTGCGCATCATGTATGCGCAAGTGAGGGCGCTGTGGTAACTGCATATATAGCGCGTACTGTGGTTGTTCTGAATTAGTTGTTGGAATTGCCAGTATGGGTAAACTGCCTGATTTAGACGCCTTCGATAGCGGACAAATCGTAGGTGCGCGACGCATGGGCCATTCAATTTCCGAAATCGTCAGACAGCTAGGATTTTCAAGGTCGACAGTGTCAAGAGTGTACCAAGAATACATGGATGGTTGAAAAAAAACTAGCGATCGGGCAAACTGCAAAGGACAATTAGCCTTGACAGTGCGTGGTGAGAGACGGCTCAGGCGTATTTTACGTAGCCAGCGAAGCCAAACATTAGCTCAAATTACCACCCAGTTTAATGACGGTGCCAGTCGTACAGTCAGTAAACGGACTGTGCAACGCTCGCTTCACCGTATGGGTTTCGAGAGTCGTCGACCTACGAGAGTACCATTGCTCTATACTCGCCATGGTCTGGGGTGTTTTTTCGTGGCACAGTTTGGGATCTTTGGTGTGTGTACCAACCTCCCTCAATGCAATTCGGTACGTAGAGTTGCTGGGTGATCACCTCCATCCGTTTATGCTGTTCTGTTTTCCGCACGGTAATGGAGTTTTCCAGCAAGACAACTGTACCTCTCACAAGTCTCGGTTGGCTACTGGCTGTTTGGATGAGCATTCCTCTGACTTCTCTGTCATAAATTGGCCACCTAGAAACTGTTGTGATGATAATTAATAGTTTTGGAAGTGATTAAAGTTAATATTAATATCGGGTATTCAGATAATTAAATTAGTAAAGTAAGTGAGTAAGTAAGTTAATTTTAGTAACGATTGTGCTTTGTTTTAATAAATTTATTAAGCCTCTGCTAAATAGGTCTGAGGGTTTAAACTCGTGGTGATCAAATATTAATTGATTTGATTAATGTCATCGCATTTGGAGAAGTGTGCGCAAGTTTCTCTAAATGTTTTGACATTGAGAAGAATTAAGTTTGAAATAGATCATCACGGGTTATACCTTATTGTTAATATTGATAAATTAATAAGCCTTATTTTGAAATAATTGTGAGGTGGCTGGTACGCTGGTATATTTTTTTTTATTGTTTTTTTCGGTGACTGGTATATATTCAACATAGTTAATTATTAATTTTAGAGTGTTTTATTTTTGTTTTTTCAATTAATAGTAAATTTTGTATTATGAACCCAAACCCTTGTGTAAGCTGGGCTGGTAGGCAATGTAACGAGATCTCCTTCATTTTCACAGTATTTTCACAGCACATACCCAGGACTACACCGGATAAAGGGATTAACTGAAGTATCCATTTCAAGACACAACCCCTTTTTGCAGCTGGCCAAGAGATAAGCGAAACGACCGTTTTGATGAGGGGTAGGCGCATGGATACGCCTGAGATCGCCAAACGCCGAGTTAGTCCCAGAGTTTAGAAAAAAAAATAAATCCTGATTTGATGCAAGATCAAAGTTTGAAAATAAAATACTATACTGCCTATCAAATTATAATTCAAGCCCCTCAAATTCTGTTGGTCCGAATTTCCCTGTTAAAATCAAGGAGCGAAGACGCACTCATTTTCACCCACGAGTAGCCATACAAAGGGGTGAGAAGGTCGTCCAATGGAGATTTGGAGACAGAGAGGGGGAGGCGAGCAAGAGGCTGGGAGCTGACCCGCAACCCACGATGGAGAGCGATGTTTTTTTTTTTTGGCGGCCAGCACGCTATAGAAATGGCGCTGGTCTGGGGTTCCCCTCATAATTTTATAAAATAATAGTTTTTTTTTTGTGCTGCAGCATTTTTAATTGGGTAATATGATTTTAATTTCCTTTTTTTGTTTACTGAATTTTTCTATAGTTTTTTCTTTTGTTTTTTCCCATCACTTTTTCATTTAGAAGGTTTTTTTTCTCACCAGCCACTATGATAATAACTGTTAAACTAATAATAAATTGTACTGTAAGCAAGCAAGATTTTTGTGATATTTATAAGTTTATCGGGAGGAGATATGGAATCCTTAAGTGTTATAACATTTTTTTGTTAAGGTAATTGTGTAATATTGTGAATGAAATCGGAAGGAATAAATTTGTTATGTTAGTTTGTAAAGTGGTGTCATGTCGGTACTTGCCTTTTTAGTAAATTTTCTGATTTTCAGCTTTAGGTTTTATTTTTATTTCAGCAGATATGAAGCTTTTTCTTTTAGGTGAGATAATTTTATTTCTAGGTGTTCTCCAAGGTTAAGTAAATTTATTAGAGTTAATTTCTCCTTTTCTTTTTGGCTCATTAATCACCACAGTGATGCAGACAGTAATGAACCTAGGGTAAATTTTAATTATTATATGTTTATGGGTTATTGCTACACACAACGCAACTTTACCATCTATCTTAAAATGTACTAACCACTAGCGGCCAAATGGCAAATATTGTTGTATTTAAATTTAACTGAAACCCACCTTAATTAGTAAGTGTTATTCCTATCATCAATTCATCAATTAATTAATAATATAATATTATTAAAGTTTAAAATAAAACACCCCCTATACATATTTTCGTTGCCACAAAACCCAGACTTAAATCCTATTGAGCATCTTTGGGATGTTTTGGAACAAGGCGTGAAAGGCCATCACACAGCACCAAAGAACCTTACTGAATTATGGACAGCTTTAGCCAATATTTGGTAAGCCATTCCCGTGGAACGTTTCCAGAAACTTGTTGAATCTATGCCTCGTTGTGTGGCAGCCGTTATCAATGCCAGAGGAGGCCCAACTCGTTACTAGGTAGGTATCCCTAATTCAGTGGCACTTCAGTGTATTTTTTTATAAGTTGAATTATAGAAACCGCGAAAAACCCGTAACGGGTGGGGAATAAAAATGGCGTCCCTAAATTTTTAGCGGCCCTGGGCGGTTGCCCAGTTCGCCCACCCTAAGCACGGCCCTGAATGCCATATATATATAAATATATATATATATATATATATATATATATATATATATATATATGTATATATATATATATATATATATAATAAATAGAACGGTCAATGTATGCAATTAATTTTTATGTATAATATCTATAAAACATACTAATTTGAATTAAATTCTTAAAAAACTTCCATCTCAATTGATCTAGTGGTTAAATTTTATCTTTTACCGAATTTTAATATTTTTCCATGTTTTTATTAACTCGCTTTCTTGTTTGTTTGTGTGTTTGTCCAGTACAAATCTTGCAATCGATTTTTAACTAACTTCCCGACTACAGTCCGACCACGGAAGCTAGGTCCCTGGAAGCTGTTACGCATGCTCGAGAAAAGCTAGTCTACTTAGAAAATAGGGGAAAACGTCATATTTTCGGATGTGTTTGTTTATGAAATACGGAATGTATTTCAGACTGCTTTTTGTCCGCAATTTTAAAGTTATTTTTTAAAACTTTATTTTTGATCGAATATGTGAATAATAATTTCAAAATAATAAAAAGAAAGAAGCAAATCTATTTAAAAAATAGGAGTTTTATAGGAGTGGATATTTTCGGATTACATCACAATCAAAATTATCTAAAGCTACGTTTTCGGTGGTTCTTTTTTTCTGACGTTTCCTCGGAGATTCAAATTTTGGAGTTTCTTCACCCTTTGCTTCTCTGCGTATTCTTTTTACACAGGACATTGATATCCCGGTCATTTCACTAGTTCTCTTTAGGGATTGCGAAAGTGGAACAATAACATTTCCTTCTAGTGCTTCTTTATCACACAATTTAATTACATTGTGTATTATACGTTTACAATCACTACGGAACGGCTTATTCCGAGCAGTTGTGTTGGGTAAAGGATCCAGTAATTTTAATATAATAATCAAAATAACAGACGAGGAAAATGCAAGCAAGCGCAGTTAGTAACCGATTCAAAAGAATGTCGAGAGAATACGAGACTTTTCCCCCTCCTTCCTCAGCAGCCTTCCCTACAGCGTGAATAGAATCGTCTTGGCACTATGCCAACCGTGGTTCTTCGTACTGTGGTCGGACAATAGATAGACATTTGAAACTTTTAGAATAGCTCAGTACACGATGACAATGCATTCTTTTGATACTTTTAGCCATCTTTAAGCAGATTTGAATTTATTTTCAGTTAACTTTGATTTGTAGAATGGTGCAGCCATCTATCGGTCGCGACGGTAACGAAAAGTTAAACGCAAGTTAACTTCCAATTAACTTCATTTTCTTTCAAGTTGATGGGATAATTCATAAAAAATTTTTAAAAAAGTATTTATTAATACATAGAATTGTCAAGTTTATATGATTCAACAGAAAATTTAAAATCATGGTATATAAAAAGTTTTTTTTTACCTTGTAATTATTTGTCAATCTATTTCGTTGTTATGCACGTGACTCAAAATTAATTTAAAGTATCACAAAAAAGAAAAGAAACGTGATCAGCATTTAATAAATTAAATTCTAAAAATTAATCTTTAAAAATTTCCAAAAAATCAGAAAATTGAGGTAAAGATTCGAAAAAATTTCCTTTTAAAGGAATTTTTATGATCTTTCTCGTGATAGAAATTTTATAACCCTTCGATTATTGTTTTAAATGCAAACTTTAAAGAATGTTACAAAAGCAGCTTAAAAATTAAATTTTAAAAAATCTAAGAAGAATTTTTTTTTAAATCTTTCTTAGTGCACCCCTACACTATAAGAAGAATCGCCATGCAAAATTTCAGACCTTTAGGTCCATTAGTTTGGTCTGTACGTTATCTGTCAGTCAGTTACGGAACTGTCATACACTGAAGTGCCACTGAATTAGGGATACCCACCTAGTAACGAGTTGGGCCTCCTTTGGCCTTGATAACGGCAGCCACACGACGAGGCATAGATCCAACAAGTTTCTGGAAACGTTCCACGGGAATGGCATGTCAAATATTGGCTAAGGCTGCCCATAATTCAGTAAGGTTCTTTGGTGCTGTGTGATGGCCTTTCACGCCTTGTTCCAAAACATCCCATAGATGCTCAATAGGATTTAAGTCTGGGCTTCTAAGTGGCCAATTCATGACAGAGAAGTCAGAGGAATGCTCATCCAACCAGCCAGTAGCCAACCGAGACTTGTGAGAGGTACAGTTGTCTTGCTGGAAAACTCCATTACCGTGCGGATAACAGAACAGCATAAACGGATGGAGGTGATCACCCAGCAACTCTACGTACCGAATTGCATTGAGGGAGGTTGGTACACACACCAAAGATCCCAAACTGTGCCACGAAAAAACACCCCAGACCACGATTGAGCCACCATGCCCTTGTACAGTTCCAGCCAGGCATGCAGGATCCATGGCTTCATGAGCCTGACGCCATATTCTCAGCCTCCCGTCGGCGTTAAGTAGTCGGAATCGAGAATCGTCACTCCATGCTACTCGTTTCCAGTCCTCTACACTCCAGTCTCTGTGCTCTCTTGCCCAGGCAAGACGTGCAGCCCGATGGTGAGTATAGAGCAATGGTACTCTCGTAGGTCGACGACTCTCGAAACCCATACGGTGAAGCGAGCGTTGCACAGTCCGTTTGCTGACTGTACGACTGGCACCGTCATTAAACTGGGTGGTAATTTGAGCTAATGTTTGGCTTCGCTGGCTACGTACAATACGCCTGAGCCGTCTCTCACCACGCACTGTCAAGGCTAATTGTCCTTTGCAGTTTGCCCGATCGCTAGTTTTTTTTCAACCATCCATGTATTCTTGGTATACTCTTGACACTGTCGACCTTGAAAATCCTAGCTGTCTGACGATTTCGGAAATTGAATGGCCCATGCGTCGCGCACCTACGATTTGTCCGCGATCGAAGGCGTCTAAATCAGGCAGTTTACCCATACTGGCAATTCCAACAACTAATTCAGAACAACCACAGTACGCGCTATATATGCAGTTACCACAGCGCCGTCACTTGCGCATACATGATGCGCAGCGCTACACAATTTGCATAGGCTTTGCTATCCCGAATTCAGTGGCACTTCAGTGTATATAGAGAGATTAGGGATTTTTAAGCAGAACAGGGAATTTTTTTGTACTCGAAACGTCGGAAAGCAGACGAAATACAGGAATTTTTAGAATTAGAACTATAAATTGAGAGCAAAAATATTTTGCTCCCATTTTTATAAAATTGTTAAATTGGCGTCTGTTTTAAAATTATCAAAAAGACACTTCTAAATTCGGGGACCACGTCTTGGGTTCTCCCGGTCCACCTGCAGTTCGCATCAATGGTTCACCACTGGTTAAGAACCATTGATGTAGAATGTAGACCAACAGATCATTATCTTCTTTAAAAATAATTTTGTATACGGTTGATCGATTTCTTCAGCCTTCGAATCCAGCGAATATCACCATCGTTCCTGATCATCGAAAATTTCATCGCTACATTGCATCTCAGAAGTTAAACAAGCCTCTAGTCAAATTTTACGCAAATTTGTTTTGAGGGAACTACGAATATTCGTTTATGTACATATAATCTTTCGATAAAGCGGGGATTAACGTTCTGTGTATTTCAGTCGACACTGAAAAGAAAAAATCCCGCTATACCGAGGAGTTTGTTATTCTTCAGATCGAGGTCCCAGTCAGTATATTTAACATCCTCAACACGCATTAATAAAGCTCAGTTTACCTGTTTAATAAAAAGGACAGACCCATATTATTACAGTTTCTCTCTATGATAAAATCAATTTACGCAATTCAATGATATTTATGCAGGATAGATATTTAAACAAACAAACACACACACACTATATATATATAGGGTGTCCATAATTAAAGTCCCACTTTCAAAAGGCTGCAAAAAAAGAACCACTGGTCAGAATGACTTCAAATTGGAACTGAATATACTGGAAGAAGGGGGAAACGATTTGGCATAATAAAAAAGTTCCAAAATGTATCAATAGATGGCGCTGTAAGAGTTTGGAACTATTTTTTTTATTATGCCAAATCGTTTCCCCCTTCTTCCAGTATATTCAGTTCAAATTCGAAGTCATTCTGACCAGTGGTTCTTTTTTTTTTGCAGCTTTTTGAAAGTGGGACTTTAATTATGGACACCCTGTATATATATATATATATATATATATATATATACAGTGATTTCCGCTTATAAGAATCACGTTTGTTATTACTGTTTTTGATTCTTATAAGCGGTTGATTCTTATAGCCGAAATTTAGGTTTTTGGACAGGCACACGCGCCTATATATACATATATTAGATAATTTACCATAAAATACTCTTTAATTTACGTTAATTATCTTTTATTACATTTTTTTATAAGATTTTAAAAATGCAACTTCTTTTCTAGACCTATAAGTACATACATATGATTATAGTAAGAGAAAAAAAATCCAACATTTGTTACAACATACCTGCTTAACATTTTAACATTTCAACTACAAGTAAAAGTTTTCTATGGTAGTTTGAGGTAATAAAGTTTTCAGGGGGCGGTTTATACCTCTTTCAATACCAATAGTCTCAGACGAAGATTCACCTTCTAGCTTACGTTTTACGGTTTGATAACGTGCTGAATCTATTAATGGCACGTTTGCCTAAGTGAAAGTGGACACTTCACCAAAGATTTGTGTGTTTCAGGGTCCAGGAAGCCGCAACCAGGATGTGGTAGGTGGTAAAAAGAGTCCCTGTCTTTGTTTGTCAGTGGAGAAAAATGAAATCGGACCCGGACGGGTGAAGATGCCCCTGGGTCAAGCTAATAGGACAGCGTTTAACTAAAGCGTTTAAGGGGAAACTATTATGTTATGTCTAACAAAGAAAGGGTCGCATTTTACGACTGTATTCCCTCCCATCTTATCACTCTTATCACTCTTTCTTTAAAAAATAATAAAAAAAGAACTTCGTGCCTTTTGAAGGTTCGAGGGGCTTTTTTGGAAAAATGAAAGGAAAGCGAAGAGTGTAAGCTGATTCTTAAAACCGGTGTATTGATTCTTTAAAGCGAAAATTTTAACATGGAAATAATACATTTGTTTTTGTTTTTGTTTTTGCGATATTGATTCTTATAACCACTGATCACTATATGCGGTGGTTACTGTATATATATATCAACCAACTGAATTTTTTCCACTGCAAATTTAATTTTTCGATAATAATTACAGCATCCCATATTATGATGTTATCAATTGAGCATTCAAGTGCCCTCTATTTCCTAACATATCACAAGCAGAAAAAAATTTTCTTTTATGTGAGATACTTAACGTAATTCTCTTAAATTTTCATGAAAAGCATTGCAAATTCTGTTTGACAAAATGGATAATAAAACTGGGTAGTTTTTCATTAATATGGAGCTCACAAGTACATTTACTTTTTTTTTCGACTTGTGATAGCACCCTCTTTTCCCAGAAGCACTCCATGGTAATTGTTTTATTGAGAATAAAAAGTTCTCGAGTTTCTAATCTTGAGTTGGTGCTATTTGTTTTATGGTGATTAATAATATCGTCTGCCCTCCGTTTTATAGCCGTTATCGTCTGTTATTTTATATTTATTTTTCTCAAATAACGAAGAGGTCTCAGTGTAGTGGTGCTAAAATATTTTTTTCAGTTCTAAGGCGAACGGAATTTGATAAATGTCCCAGAGAACAGAAAGAAACTTTCGCTCCTAGTTCCTGATTTGACTGTAAGACTACCATTTTTTGAGATTCGAGTAAGAGTAAGGAGGAAGTAGATTGATTGATGGAGTAAATCACTATAGTTTAAGATAGTCGAAATGGCTAAATTATTTTAAAAGTGGAAACTCTAAAAAATATTCTATGACCTGAAGAAAACAACTAAGAAAACTTTAAGAAACGTAACATTCAAAGTCACTTAAAACATCCGTGCACCTTCAAAAATGCCATTTTCCGTCAAAATGCCAATTTTTAGAATTTCTCACGGAGCGTTTTGAAGTCGTGTGAGTCGCGTTGACTGTGTGCATGACACAATATTTCACAGATTTTTTTATTTTCTGTTTGTTGACCGTTTGATTTCAGCCGTTTCTTTTCTGTTAATTCCGATTTATTTTCTAACTATGCATGTGCTACTAAACTCAGTGATGCGTTTCTCTTTAAATGTTGGATCGAATGAAGATCGATTGGATAATGGCCACGTTACCACCATAAAGCTTTAAATGTGTCCCTCCCTAAGCCTATGGTCACAGATAATTCTGAAATTTATAAATAGTCACTCTTGTGAAATGCAGCTGTCTACTCCGGTAATAAAAACCTTAAGCTTCCCAAACAGATGAACTACCGTACTTTCCAGACCGTGTGGCATCACGATAGGTAGTTAAGGCAATTAATTCTCTGAGGCATTATTAACATTACTACTGTTGAATTCGTGACTAAGAAAGACAGAGTCCTAATTAAAATGAAAAGGCCAATTTTTAAAGCAAAAACTTAACAGGTAAATTTATTTACCAAAAAAAAAAATTAAACATTATACACTTTCGACATATTCAATTAATTTACGTGCAGGTTCACAATGCATGCCCCGGGACCCATGGTCTCAAACAAGAGCTCCTAAGAAACACGTCTGTTCGGCTGGATGTTACATGCCGATCTCCTCAAAAAACACCAAGTCCTCGGCTTCAAACTCGGGGAGGCTCGTCTTCTTAGAAATAGTTTTCCCACAACCGGGAGGGCCGGCAGATTATATCGGCTGACAGCTCTTCTTAACGCCGAAACTTTATTACATTCCAGTGACAAAGTCGCATACAGCTATCGCTGGGAAAGCCAGCTTTACGACGATGATGGGAGACGTTTTCTGTTTCCAGCTGCGAATATAAAGGGTCGCAATAATGGTTTACAAAAAAAAGTTCTTGACTTAAACCCTAGAGCTTTTTATGTGCCTTGTGCGGCCCATAGTTTAAATTTAGTTGTTAATGACGCTGCAAAAGCGCCTTTAGAAATTACAAGCTTTTTTGTAATTGTACAGGAGCTATACATTTTCTTCTCCGCATCGACTAAACGTTGGAACGTCTTAAAAAATGAAATCCCAACTTTAAAACTTAAACCCCTTTCAGATACTAGATGGGAAAGCAGAAAAGTTCTTAGATACAATCTAACAAAAATATATGATGCTTTATATACCCTCTATTCTGATAATACTAGAGACTCTGAAACTAGAAACATGGCAAATTCATTACTTTTGAAAATGAAGTCGTTTAAATTTATTTGTTCCATTATTACATGGTATAATGTGTTAACAAAAATTAATATCGGAAGTAAAGCTATGCAGGAATCGGATGCTATACTACCAAATATTATTTTAATGTTAGTGCAACCAAAACATATTTATACAGGGTGTCCCAAAACGACCGCATAAACTTTGCACAGCTAGATTCCTCGTTGGGAGTACATAAAAACTGCCCAAAGAAGCGTTCCTGTACGATCCATAGTTTACGAGAAAAATACGAAAAACAAAGTATGACGTCACTGCCAGTGCAAGAAAAAACACTTTATTGAACATATCAACAGCATGCACAATTTAAAGCAGATGTTCAATGTGTCCGCCGTGCATGTCGAGGCAGGGTTGAGCACGCCGTGGAATGGCTGTAATCACACGTTGCAGCATCGCGGGGTCCTTCGAAGTACAAGCAGCATTCAGACGAGCAACTAAGTCCATTTGTGTTGTCACTACGTCTCGATACACCAGTTTCTTGAGATGGCCCCATAAGAAAAAATCCAACTGTGTAAGATCTGGCGAACGTGGCGGCCATAGAACCGGACTCCCACGTCCGATCCAGCGCCGGGGTATTCCATATCCAGCCAACCATGTACAGGAGCACAAAAATGCGCCGGGGCCCCATCATGCTGGAACCTAAGTCCCTGTATTGCCGCTAATGGTATGTCATCGAGGAACTCGGTTAAGACCTCATTGAGAAACACCAAGTACGACTGTCCCGAGAGCCGTTCAGGCAACAGATATGGTCCAAGCAGGCGATCCCCGAGTATGCCGGCCCACACGTTAAGAGACCAACGTTCCTGATGTTTCTGCGGCGGGTTGCATGCGGATTGACCTGGGACCACATATGGCTGTTGTGATGGTTGAATACCCCATCACGAGTGAAACATGATTCATCAGTCCACAGGATATGTGCAATGAAACCATTATCTGTGTTCTGTTGCTGCAACAGCCATTCACAGAAGGCCACGCGTTTCTGAAAGTCATCTGGTTTCAGACCATGCACGGTTTGTGTACCGAAATGGGTGTAGCCTCTCACACCGTAAAAGCCTGTACACAGTACTTTTACTAGAAGTCATCTCACGGGCTAATGCGCGTGTGCTTACCTCTCTGTGCGTGTCTCTTCTACCGGTAGCTGCAAGATGCAGCCTTTTAAATACCAGTTCAACGGCGGCTTAACGTCATTCCATGGCGCGCGGGTATGCATGACGCGATATGCGCGGCGGATGTTTTAAACATTATCGTCTGGAAAGATATGCAAATATTGTTGTTGATATGTCCAATAAAGTGTGTTTTTCTTGCACCGACAGTGACGTCATACTTTGTTTTTCGTTTTTTTCTCGTAAACTATGGATCGTACAGGAACGCTTCTTTGGGCAGTTTTTATGTACTCCCAACGAGGAATCTAGCTGTGCAGAGTTTATGCGGTCGTTTTGGGATACCCTATATATTACATAAACTGAATTTATAATATATTCTGTAATTAAGGTAAAATCTGAAAGGGTGTCATTTAAGGTAAAAATATTTCAGAGAAATTTCAATTAATCCATACGGTATAATGGGGGGGGGCGCTAAATTATTCTCGCACACGGGCGGCAGCTACCCTAGGAACGGCCCTGGATTTAACCATGGTAAACCAGCGATTATACTGGATTGCAATACGACAAAATTATGAGTTGAAGTGGTAAATCAAATGTACAGTTATTACACGGTATTCCGCATATCACGAAAATGAACAATTTCGTTGTTTTTTTTTTAGGGTTTGGGACATATCAGGAATTGATTCGCAATTTGTCCTTAGATGCATTAAAACAGACAGTTTTGAAATAAGGCGATTGTATCTGCATTCTTCGGCCTTTAATTATAAATATATCTCAATATTATCAACATTTTATATCTTGTCATAAAACTCAGAATTAATATTTTCAATTTGAGAAAAGAAAGTTTATTACAAAAGGAATAATCAAGGTTGAAAGAGACGTTGCACTTTATGCAACGCGCGTCTTCTGGTGTACCAAAAATTGGCGCGCCCGCTGAAGGGTTAATCTACAAACGATAAGGAGAAAGTTAAAATGAAGATGGATCTCGAAAATAAAATTGGCAGAGGGCAACAGAATTTGGAATAAAAAAACACACGGTATCCGCATAGATCAGAATCTCCCTTGGTTGGGGGTGATCTCTGTTTTTGTTTCGTGTGTGTGTGTTGTTCTGTGTCTGTTGTTTGTCGTTGGTTTGCGGTGTCTGCGTGGTTCTTCTTCCCCGTGTTTTGTTTTAGTGGTCCCGGGTGGGGCTTCTCGCCGCTTTCCTTCTCCCATGTTCGAAGTATGTGTTTCAAAGTTTATCCGTGCTAGTTGGTCTAGCGTCTGTCCGTCCATGTTTTTCCTTTTCGGGTCGTTTATGTAGAGACAAAGCCGGCCGCCTGGCTGTAGTATAAGTCTCCAAATTTTCAATTCAATTCAATTCAATTCAATCAGAATCCTCTCCAGCAGGGCTGCCCAGAGACTTTACGGGGCCTGGGGCAAACTTCTGTTGGGGGCCCCCAAAAAAATAAAAAAATAGAAAGAGACGAGAACACACATTCAAATTCAGTTACTCATCCTTTAAATTTTTTACATGTATGATTAACATAGTTATTATACTTCATTGTACTGCTCTCTTGTTATATTCTCCAATAAATATGACATATTCTATCCTCGAAACTTTTTACTATCTATTTTAGTAGTTAGTACTGTCTTCAATTTATTAGAGAGAGTGTAATTTTATAGCAGTTAGAACTAAACAGTTATATTTTTCATTAAAACTAAATCGCGTATTTTTCAGAAGACTATTTTGGAGTAAGAGAAATCTAACTAATCGAATATTTTTTTATTTATTTATTTATTTGTTTTTTTTTTTTTTGGGGGGGGGGGCTTTTTTTCAGGAGATTATTTTGAATTTTGAAGTACGGTACAAGTTTCAGAATTTTCTTTCGGATAAAATCTAATAAATAAATTTGCTAAAAATTTTTGGAGCCCCTCCGGCAGTTAGGGGCCTGGGGCAAAGTGCCCCAGTTGCCCCCCTCTCTGGGCGGCCCTGCTCTCCAGGCAAAAATACCGCCGTCAAAAGAACCGTAATAAGTACATTAGGGGCTAAATGGCACCTTGACGATGAGGAATTACTTGCCGAGTAATTAAAAATAAAATTTTTAATAGCTGCAGAACGAGGCTGGTATTGGGTCAAGTACAGTAAATTCTCGATAATTCGTTTGCGGATTATCCGGGTCGCGGATTACCCGTGCAGATAAAAAATCTGAAATCTTTATCCAAAATAATACCTATAGGATTTATTAAAAAATGCTTGGAAATTTCTCCCGATGTACATATATTAAAAAGATTTTTTAACAGTTTTCTGTTTATTTATATATATATACTAGCTGAAAACCCGCACTTCGCTACGGAGTACATTCAAATTAAATACAACGGTCAATGTATGCAATTAATGCCAAAAAATATAAATATATATATATATTTATTTATAATAAATACGACGATCAATGTATACAATTGATGTAAAAAAAAACATATTTATAAAAAAATCGTAAGGGATATGTTATTAGACAAAATAATGTCCAATCGTCTGTCGCATTAGCAAGAAAAAAATATTTTTTTTTTGTCTATTTAGTTTTTATGCACGTGACGATAAATTTATTTAAAGTACCAGAAAAAGAAAGCAAGTGATCAGCATTTAATAAATTAAATTCTAAAAAATTAATCTTTAAAAATTCACCAAAAATCAGAAAAGGGAGGTAAAGATTCGAAAAAGATCTCATTTTGAAGGAATTTTTATGATCTTTCTCGTGATATAAATTTTATAACCCTGAAATTATTATTTTAAATGCAAACTTTAAAAAAAGTTACAAAAACAGCTTAAAAATTTAATTTTAAAAAATCTAAGAAGAATTTTTCAAAAATCTTTCTTAGTGCACCCCTACTCTATAAGAAGAATCGCCATGCAAAATTTCAGCCCTTTAGGTCCAGCGGTTTGGTCTGTGTGTTGTATGTCAGTCAGTCAGTGAATGAATGAATGAATGAATGAGTCAGTTACGGAACTGTTTTATATATATAGACTAGCTGAAAACCCGCGCTTCGCTACGGAGTACATTCAAATTAAATACAACGGTCAACGTATGCAATTTATGCCAAAAAATAAATATATATATTTATAATAAATGCGATGATCAATGTATACAATTGATGTAAAATATATATCTATCTATATACCGGGTGGCCATAATTAAACTGACAGTGCTCACAGTATTCTGTAGTGCGATCTATTTGCGAGAATGACGCCACATTTTGTAGGAAGATTAAACAAGACGGGGGACGAAGGATTCCGCGAAAAAATAAATTAGTTCCAAAAGTCACCGCTAGGGGAATATTTGGCTCTGTGTAATAGAAAATAGAGTGTTAACAAATGTAAATCAATACGGAAATTACCTTTTATTTTGCATTCAAATGATGTTCAATGCGGCTGCCGTTGTTGTGGACCACATATTGCATTCTGTGCACAGTATGCACAACAGCAGAAAGTAACATGTCTGCAGGAATCTCCCGTACAGTCCGTGATATGTTATCCTTCAACGTAGCCAGGTCCTGGAACACTCCTTGATAGACCTTGGACTTAAGGTAACCCCATAGCCAGAAGTCGCATGGGGTAAGATCAGGCGACCGAGGTGGCCATGCAGTTGGAAAGTAGCGGCTAATGACTCTTTCTGTTGTGAATTTCCGTCGTAGCAGCTGTTGCACCCGTACAGCAACGTGTGGAGGGGCTCCATCTTGCATGAAAATGATTTCCCCCAGGCATTGTCTTTGCTGAAGTGCCGGAATGACAAAGCTGTTCAACATGTGGCGATATTTCTCTCCGGTAACAGAACAGGTTTCCGGTCCTGTCGGGGTAATGTTCTCATAGAAGAATGGACCTACGATAAATTCCGCTGTGAACCCACACCAAACAGTTACCTTTGGTGAATGTAAGGAAATTTCTGTGACTGCATGTGGTGAGTTGTCATCCCAAATTCGGCAGTTCTGGGTATTCACAGTTCCATGCAGGTAAAAGAGGGCCTCGTCTCCCCATAAGATTTTCCACGGCCAAGCATCATCCACCTCCATTCTGGCAAGAAAGGTGAGAGCAAAAGTCAATCGCTTATCGTGGTCGGGGTACAGTAACTAATGTACACGGCTGATCTTGTACGGATAGAAGTTGATAATCTTTCGTAAGATTTTCCATACCGTACTGTAAGGCATATCCATATTCCGAGCTAATCCACGAGCGCTAGAGGTGGCAGCAATATTGTCTGGTCCTCTGTCGACAATCGCCGTGGCAACTGCTTCGGTTGTATCCTGTGGTACAGCTTTTCGTCCTCTGCCTGAATGAACCTTCAGAGAACCTGTTTTCTCAAACATCGCAACCATTGTTTTTAGCCCATTAACTGACACAGGACCGTTACCTTTTCGCATTTTTTTGTGCGTTCTAAAAGCACGAAGTTGCACTGGTTGAGGTAAAAGAATTTGACCAGTAACGCACGCTCGACTAAAGAAGGAGACATTGCACATAAACTTTCAATCCGATTGATTCGAAACGTAACACATTGCCTTTTAAAACCCAAGCAGCTGGCACTGTGCCAATGGATGTAACGTGAAATTTGAATAAATAACTTCTTCTTCTGCTCAGCGTACGTGATATTGCAGATCACGAGACTTTATCGGTGTTTATGTAGATTTTACGCTTTTTTAAAAGTGTTGCCATATTGTACTTGAACTAAATAAGAAAATGTGCATAATAAAAGGTAATTTTATTTAGTATTAATTTGCATTTGTTAACACTCTATTTTCTATTACACAGCGCCAAATATTCCCCTAGCGGTGACTTTTGGAACTAATTTATTTTTTCGCGGAATCCTTCGTCCCCCGTTTTGTTTAATCTTCCTACAAAATGTGGCGTCATTCTCGCAAATAGATCGGGCTACAGAACACTGTGAGCACTGTCAGTTTAATTATGGCCACCCGGTATATATATATTTATAAAAAAATCGTAAGGGATATGCATTTTTTTTGGATAATATCCAATCGTCTGCTGCATTAGAAAGAGAAAAAAATATTTTTTTGTCTATTTAGTTGTTACGCACGTGACGATAAATTTATTGAAAGTACCAGAAAAAGAAATCACGTGATCGGCATTTAATAAATTAAATTCTAAAAATTAATCTTTAAAAATTCACCAAAAATCAGGAAATGGAGGTAAAAATTCGAAAAAAATTTCATTTTGAAGGAATTTTTATGATCTTTCTCGTGATATAAATTTTATAACCCTCAATGTATTATTTCAAATGCAAACGTAAAAAAAGTTTAAAAAACAGCTTAAAAATTTAATTTAAAAAATTCTAAGAAGAATTTTTGAAAAATCTTTCTTAGTGCACCCCTACACTATTAGAAGAATCGCCATGCAAAATTTCAGCCCTTTAGGTCCAGCGGTTTGGTCTGTGCGTTGTATGTCAGTCAGTCAGTCAGTCAGTGAATGAATGAGTCAGTGAATGAATGAGTCAGTTACGGAACTGTTTTATATATATAGATTTCAATAAAGATGAGATAATACACTAAAATAAGACTTCTTTAATTTCCCGGGATCAAAATCATTTTTCGGGGAAAGACCGATTTGAAATGGCCGTTTCAATTAATTTAATGACCAATTTAAAAGAGTATGTATATGATGAGAAGGCTGGTGAAGAAAATCTTCTAGAGTGGTGTAGAAAGTGATTGACATGAACCCGGGTTTGAGCGTATGAGTGACCTTGATATCATTAAATGCTGCTACGATTCAATCTCAGGAAGGAGTTGAAGATGAAGAGAATGAAGAAGAGCCTGGCGATCATGAAGAACGATCATGAAGTAAGCCGCGTGAATGAAGCTTCTCTTCATGATAGCCTGGCGATCTGATCCAACACAGCACGGCGCTGCCGTGTGTCCACACTTTAACAGATTGTGGGAGTCGATGGAATTGTGAATACATTGATACAATAGCTATTAGGAAAATTCGTAGTGATATTTAAAAATATATCAAAGTGCTGGCTCTTTAAGCCAGCAAAAGGCTTTCGGAGATCTTGTTAAAAGCTGCAAGCCATTTCAAGATTCTTTTATCCATTGTGAAGCGTTGTGAAGGGGAATAAGAGTTAAGAAAGGATAAGAAAGAGTCAGTATAAGAAAAGGCCTTTTACATAAGTTTAAAAGATGGTTAGAAAAGGGAAACGTACGCAATAAAAATATATTTATGGTAGAGAGGGGAAGGTGAAAACATGCCGCCGCTCCCATATAAAGGCCCCCCATAAGAAAAGGCTTAGTAGTAAAATTAGATCGCGGTTAGTCAAAGGCCCCATGATAAAAGAGTTGTGTTGGACGAGGGTCAGTCGAAAAAGCCCCTTTAGAATAAGGAATGGGAATTGAAGGGATTGTAGTGAAATTTACGCAACAGTAGCAGTATTGTCGGATCATGGTCAGGAAAAGATGTTATAAAACTGACCAGGTGTTACAAAATAAAATATAAGAAAAATGTAGAAAGGAGCAGGGGAAAAATGTGAAAGAATATGAAAATGTTTAGTATAGGTCCAATGAGAAGTGTGATTTTAATAAAAGAGAAATATTAGGGCCACTAGAAAAGGGTTTTAAGACGTAGGTGGAGTTTATATGGAGAAGAAAATACTGTGATTGGAAGGTGAAAACATGTATGCAAAAAGTTGAGATAAATATTAAGGGGGAGAAATGATACAGAGATAGAGAGAGAAAGTTTTTCAGAGAGTTGAGATCAGACGAGATTCTTTCGCAGTGAGGAAAGGGCCTTCGGGCCCCGCTCTGGGGTGGGGTTCTCGAACCCCCCCCCCTGCGAAAAAGAAGGAACAATATTAATGTTCCCGTAGCAACGCCGATTTGGGGTAAGTCAGTCTTTACATTTCTGTTGCCTGTTGACAGTACTATTTTAAGATTTAAATTTAAATTAAAATCCCGTAAATGATACATACCTTGTTTTATCCGGTGAGGACCCAAATTGTTATTTGAAAGAACTTTATTTATCATTCATGTAATTATGTGAAAAATCATTTTAATACTGTAATTTAACTGTTTATTTGTGTAAATAAATATTCGTTGTTAATTTTTAAATATTGGTCCTCATCATTTATATATAAACATTTAAGTGGTGTCTATCTTCTCTACAGTGTTTACACGCTGGGTAAATAATAAAAGAACCTGTAATATTTTAACTTTTATTATTTAATACTTTTAACCCGGTAAAACCGCCCAGCAAATGGTTGCCGTGACCATTCCTTTTGATTTCTGTAATCATCTGGGTATTAAAAGGAAAATTTTTTTTTCCTATAAGGATATTAATTTTTATAATGGATATTTGTAAAAAAAAATGTAGACACAGTAAATATTTACCTCTTTTTTTTCATTAGTTTAAATTAGGATTTTTTTTTTAAATATTGTATACTATGATGATACAATTTTTTTTTTAATTATTAATTGTTTTAATTCTTGATCAAATTCAAGAATTTAAATTATTTTCTTAATGTGTTTAAAATTGTGAATACCTGTATTGGCATATCGTTATTATTATAAAATGTATGTCTTTTAGTATTTCTTTCAAATTTATATATTATATATATATATCGAAAAAAAAATTTTTTATTATTATATGCACATTTCTGTCAGTAGAATATATGTATATCAATTTTTTTTTGATTAACATGCCTGACTCTTAGAGTGTAATGCCTGATTCTTTAGGTAATTTATTGGGAAAATTAGTACTATTTTAGCAATTTTATTTCAATTTGACATGTGTGTGACATTAGTCCAGAATTTTATTTTTGTGTATCTTAAAATTTTTATTTTTATATTATGCCGTACTTTTAAGAGCAATGATATAATTAGTATATTAATGATTAAGTGAATTTTTTTTCTTGATAGAAAATCATGTTTTAATGTGTTATAATTGTGTTTTCATATATACCATTAATGGGTTTCCGATTTCGAAATTTCATTAGGGGTTTATGCATGTATATACTTTTTTTCTTCCCTTCTATGTGTTTGCTATAAAATTTCTATTAAGATTTTAGGATTTATGTGTTCGTAGTTAGGATGTAATTAGAGTATGTTGATATCTTTATCTTCTGTGATTAAAATTTAAATTGTGCATGCTTATGGTACAAAAAATGGTTAAGGAGGATATTATTTTTTTTTTAGACGTTTGAATTTCCTTTATTGTTTTAATGTATTTAGTGTATTATATCGACGCCCGTAGTCGCACTATTTAAATCCCAATTTAGGGAAAGGCGAAAAATAGTGCACGATTTGCACTGTTTAGTGGGCAAAAATTGGTCACTTTCTAAAGAATTGTGCTCTCATAAGAGGGGGCGAAGAATAGAATATTGCCCTTCGAAGAGAGGGGAGTGCAGTTGCGGTTTTTGTTCCTTTTCAAGTTTCTCCTGCGTTCCGTTTTGGCCGGGAGAGAAGAGGGAAATTCTTTTCACAGTAGCTATGAATTAGAGCTATAGTGATAGAGCGAAGCATCGGGTTTTCGAATTGCGTATAGTTATGTACTGTTTGCTTGTTGTTCCTCGATGGGGGGAGTCAAACAATATCTTCAGGCCGTGCTGAGTACGGTTTAAAGAAAGTAGAAGCGAAACGTATCTCTCTTGCTTTTTATTTACTCTTTTTATTATTTATGTAATTATTTTTATTGCGTTTTCTGTTTTTTTTTTTTAAACTCATTTTCTATGTCTGTTATTAATGAGTGAATTTAACATAATAATGAATAGGCATGGGGAATAATGAATGAATTTTGATTTTCTGAAAATTGTCTCCTATAAGAGGAGAACAGATGAAATTCACAATCGCTTCACTTACAATTAACTCTCTGGTTCGTAAATTTATAAGACGATATTTGATCGTTGCGGACAGATAACGGAGAACAGTGAAGAATGGAATTTTTTCGAAATTTCCCACGCGAGAATCGCGATATTCTGAAATTCGTTCTTATGAATGGAGATGCGAACGCACCTCTTAGCGTTATCTTTTATTTTTTCAATTTTTTTTTCTTGTTCTTACATACGTTTCTTTCTTTTGCTATTTATTATTTATATATGTTTATTATTATTGTTTGATTTCAAATTGTTATTAATTAATTTATTTTTGTAAATACTTAACGCATTTTAAATTAGACAATTATCTGTCGTTTCTTAGCCTTAACTTTAATCGAATGTCAATTGTCATGTCAATAAGAGAGTTATAACACATAATTTTTTTTTTTCCTCTCTCGTCATAATTTTCCCTATCATTATACTAGGGTTCTCTTTTATTTTTTGAAAAAAAATCGAAATATACAATTTCTCTCCTTTCTTTTGCTTTTATTACTCATCTCATGTTTCAAAAATTTAGTTTGCATTGTTGTTTAACTCTAAAATAACAAATCAAAAACAAAATAAGTTTTAAAATTTTGGATGTAACTTCTAATATATCTTGTTTTGGCGGACTGATCACCTGTCATTGTTGTTGTACATGTAGTTTTTGCGTTCAATATTTTATTATTATAAATATTTTCTTTTTTTTTCCTAACACAGTCCATGAATGCATAAACAGGCATTCTACAGAAATGTGTATATATAATGTGTATAATAATAATAGTAATATAATTATTAATGATAATTATGATGATGTGTTACAATATCATTAGATATTTGGTTGTTTTATACAAAGGTATGCCATAATAGATATTCATTTAGATAATTAATCATTTGTTCCCTAATTCTTTAGAAATATAAGGGGAAATTTTTATATTTTACATTATAAGAGAATAATGTCTTAATTTAATGACTAACAATTATTAAATATACAGTTATTTTAATTTTAACCTTTATACGACTAAGAATTTTTTTTGTACTGTCAATTCAACATGATTTGTAAGATAGACTTTACCCTATAGCTCAATGTTGTTTACTTTTGGTGCTTTCCTGGGCACCACAATTTTTGTTTAACCTTTCAAGTTGCTGTTTAAAGCTCTCATCATGAAGTCACATGAGTGATGTTGCTCTAGTAGCACAAGAACTTTAAAAATCTCCACATTGTGGCCGAGTTTTAAGGCCAGCAGTGTCGTGTACGAGTTATTCGTCGAGTCATCGGGCGAGCGGTTCATGCCACGGAGAGTGAGATTGATTGCAGTCTCCTACGTTTTACGACGATTTCTAGATTTTGCTGCATGTGCGACAGTGTTTGTTTCCATCTACAGAGGGACGTGCATCTTCTTCATCTTCATACATGCCTGTAGTAATCGACAGCGGCGCTCGTCTCATCGACAGTGTCGAGCTACGGTTGATTATTCTTGCCCGTATGGTTTTTTTTTCTTTGTACACTATGATGTTTAATTGTTTCCAGAGGCCAGCTCTTACTTCGTCGACACTCTCTTGTGCATCAGAGTGTTACCCAGCTCTTTAGGTCTTACGATTGCACTGTGGACGTTGATGGAGTAATTCAACATGCCACGGACAATTTTCCCGTCCAAGAAACTGTGTTCACCAGAACCTAGCTCTTAATCCGTCGACACTGTTCATCGATTAACTTTAGAATTTTCCGTTGTGAGTGCTGTCATTTCAAGAACTATATATATTCCATACAACATTTTTCCTTCCAGTGGATTCAACGTTTTATAGAAGTTTCCCATAAAAAAATGGTTACTTGATGTTGTTTATCCCGTTAAATATATACTCAGGACATTAATTATTTTAAATCCATCTCTATTTTAAACCAGTTATTTCTATTTGCACTTTATATATTATTCTGATGCTCTAATTTTTATACCCATTTCTTTTGTATATCTTCAGCTCAAGAATTAGCATTAATTACTTTTAGGTACAAAATGTTATTTAGGTTGGTTACCAGTATGCATATATGCTACGAGTTGCTTCTAGTAAGCTTATTTTAACATTGGTTATATCAATTTTTTTTTTTCAGCAACTCAAATTTTGTGTGTGGGCATTATTTAAAATTTTATTGTACTCTTTTAATTTATTCATTCTTATTTATGCTTTATATTATATTATTACTGGATAATTTTCCCCTATATTAATACCTAAGCACAAGTGTTACTATCAAGATTAATTTTGGAAAAAGAAGCCATTTATCTTGGTTGAAAGTGTTAAATTTTACTAAGAATATTATCCTAACGAGTCTACTTTTACATTGATTAGATTTTGATAAATTTTTTTTTGTGTGTGTTGTATATATATAACCTGGTATTTTTGTGCTATATATGTATGTTTATCATTTAAATTTGGGTCCTCCACCAGTTAGTAGTAGGTCTCTCAAAAAATTAGGTATTAAATCTCAAATTGGGACTTACAACTTTTTTTTCTTTTTTTTTTTTAAATTTTTTTTCTTTTTCTGAGACTTTTGTGAGTATTGCTGGCTCTTTAAGCCAGCAAAAGGCTTTCGGAGATCTTGTTAAAAGCTGCAAGCCATTTCAAGATTCTTTTATCCATTGTGAAGCGTTGTGAAGGGGAATAAGAGTTAAGAAAGGATAAGAAAGAGTCAGTATAAGAAAAGGCCTTTTACATAAGTTTAAAAGATGGTTAGAAAAGGGAAACGTACGCAATAAAAATATATTTATGGTAGAGAGGGGAAGGTGAAAACATGCCGCCGCTCCCATATAAAGGCCCCCCATAAGAAAAGGCTTAGTAGTAAAATTAGATCGCGGTTAGTCAAAGGCCCCATGATAAAAGAGTTGTGTTGGACGAGGGTCAGTCGAAAAAGCCCCTTTAGAATAAGGAATGGGAATTGAAGGGATTGTAGTGAAATTTACGCAACAGTAGCAGTATTGTCGGATCATGGTCAGGAAAAGATGTTATAAAACTGACCAGGTGTTACAAAATAAAATATAAGAAAAATGTAGAAAGGAGCAGGGGAAAAATGTGAAAGAATATGAAAATGTTTAGTATAGGTCCAATGAGAAGTGTGATTTTAATAAAAGAGAAATATTAGGGCCACTAGAAAAGGGTTTTAAGACGTAGGTGGAGTTTATATGGAGAAGAAAATACTGTGATTGGAAGGTGAAAACATGTATGCAAAAAGTTGAGATAAATATTAAGGGGGAGAAATGATACAGAGATAGAGAGAGAAAGTTTTTCAGAGAGTTGAGATCAGACGAGATTCTTTCGCAGTGAGGAAAGGGCCTTCGGGCCCCGCTCTGGGGTGGGGTTCTCGAACCCCCCCCTGCGAAAAAGAAGGAACAATATTAATGTTCCCGTAGCAACGCCGATTTGGGGTAAGTCAGTCTTTACATTTCTGTTGCCTGTTGACAGTACTATTTTAAGATTTAAATTTAAATTAAAATCCCGTAAATGATACATACCTTGTTTTATCCGGTGAGGACCCAAATTGTTATTTGAAAGAACTTTATTTATCATTCATGTAATTATGTGAAAAATCATTTTAATACTGTAATTTAACTGTTTATTTGTGTAAATAAATATTCGTTGTTAATTTTTAAATATTGGTCCTCATCATTTATATATAAACATTTAAGTTGTGTCTAATCTTTTCTACAGTGTTTACATGCTGGGGTTAAAACGAACCTGGGTAATTAAGTAATGGCTAATCACTAATTAGTAAGCAAACCCTGCTAATATTTTAACTTAAATATGTTAAAACCTATAATCGGTAAAACCGCCCAGCAAAAGATTCGATAAAACAAAAAAAAAATTATGGATTACATACTTAAATTAAATCAATAAAATAGTAAAGCAAGTGTAGTATTATATTCTGAAAATACAATAAAATTCAATAGAAATCTGATCATCCGTGTTTTTCGAATTATTCGTGCTACTCCTTCCCTCCAATAACCCGGATGATCGGGAGTACACTGTATTTTATTTGTCACTTATATTGTCGTAGATTAGAAGGTTTTCGGCCCATGTCCAGCGGCCTGCGGTGGCCTATAATCGATATTTCCGATATGTTTCGGTATTTCGAGGCCCGTTTACCAGGTCACATCATTTAAAAGTTAAAATCAAATTCGAAATTCGAAAAATTTCTGAAAAAGGCTCATCACCTGCAATCTTAAAACACAGAAGGAAGAAAAACCGTCAATTACAGCGTAAACAAATTTCATTGGGCTCGAGGTGGCCTAGCGGTAGCGTGTTGGCTTTCAGTGCTGAGGGTGCTCGGATCGAATCCCGACAAGCGTCGTTAAATACCTCTGTGTCTAGACCGGATATGGGCATGTTACTGTCCGACCACGGAAGCAAGGTCCCTGGAAGCTGTTACGCATGCGCGAGAAAAGCTAGTCTACTTAGAAAATAGGGGATAACGTCATATTTTCGGATGTGTTTGTTTATGAAATACGGAATGTATTTCAGACTGCTTTTTGTCCGCAATTTTAAAGTTACTTTTTAAAACTTTATTTTTGATCGAATATGTGAATAATAATTTCAAAATAATAAAAAGAAAGAAGCAAATCTATTTAAAAAATAGGAGTGTTATAGGAGTGGATATTTTCGGATTACATCAAAATCAAAATTATCTAAAGCTACGTTTTCGGTGGTTCTTTTTTTCTGACGTTTCCTCGGAGATTCAAATTTTGGAGTTTCTTCACCCTTTGCTTCTCTGCGTATTCTTTTTACTCTGGACATTGATATCCCGGTCATTTCACTAGCTCTCTTTAGAGATTGCGAAAGTGGAACAATAACATTTCCTTCTGGTGCTTCTTTCTCACACAATTTAATTACATTGTGTATTATACGTTTACAATCACTACGGAACGGCTTATTCCGAGCAGTTGTGTTGGGTAAAGGATCCATTAATTTTAATATAATAATCAATATAACAGACGAGGTAAAAGCAAGCAAGCGCAGTTAGTAACCGATTCTAAAGAATGTCGAGACACTACGAGACTTTTCCCCCTCCTTCCTCAGCAGCCTTACCTACAGCGTGAATAGAATCGTCTTGGCACTATGCCAACCGTGGTTCTTCGTACTGTGGTCGGACAGTAAATCCGTAGACCGGAAAGTCCCTCTATGAGGTCAGAGAGGGTATGATTATCCCGGATGCTGCCCCTGGGGTCGCTCGATCAAGATTGCGGTGGCACCTGGCTAACCGACCCTTGTGGTGCCGTTATAAACCGGAGCCGCAACCCCTAAGCTACCCCCTAGCCCATATGGACCTGGTCCGGAATGAATTCCGGCCAGGGGGCTTTAGAAACAACAACAACAAATTTCACTGTCTTCTTATTTGTCGTTTAATCCATCGTTACTCTTATGTGTTCGTAGTCCAAGATTTTACAACACCGCCCTGGTAACAAAATTAAATATAACGCTTCTCTAAACTGTTTACTGTCATATGGAGTTTATTACGGGGGTTGTAAATAAAGTAATGGCAACATACCCAGAAAACTTTTTTGAATGTACGTAGAAACAAAATTACATTACATTCCTTCAATATAATCACCAGCAAAGTCATGTACAATCTTGCCTGATGTCAGGAAGCCGTAGGATACCGTTTGCAAGGTGTTGTGTTTTGATGTCAGCGACGGAGCGCCCTAATGCTCGGATTTACAGAATTCAATGTCAGGAAAGTCTGATGCCTCGACGGGGTTCTTTCAAATTAGGAAAGAGGTCGTGTCAGGGGAGTACGGAGGGTGTTTCAACAACTCCCGTGTGCGGATGGTGCTGTAGCCACGGGCAACTTTGATTTTAATCCCCGACCACTGATCACTTTTTGCAAACTTGATTTAGAGCGGTAGAGACGACATTGTTCACTTCAACGTCACTCAGCAACTACCCCTTAGGAACCATAGGAAATGGGTCGCAACTGCAATACCTGGGCCACGCCCTCAATTGCAGACTTTCAGGTAATAAGCAGAGGAGAACCAATAGAAACAGAGTATAGGAAAGGAGTGAAATGATTGGATCGCTGCTAATCCGTGAGTTCATAGTACAAGAAAAAGTGAGTAAGCATCTTGCAGGGCAGTAGAAAAGAGGGTCTACAGACGATGCAATGATGAATAAAAATAAAAGAGAAAGTTTAAGGATAGAAATACATTTTTATAAATTTGCTTTTATAAAAATTTTTGTTGTTTTTTACCTTGGCAAGCCAAGTATTATTTTTTATTTTTTATTATACTGGATCTACGGTTTTATGTACTCTACACATCGACTACAGCTCCACCTCACTCCTCCGGTATCCTGTTTAAGCATACCCGATGTTCTACGATTTTTTGGGCGACGTTGCCACTAGTTTATTTACAACCCTCGTATTATTTCTGGGAACGTGAATCCTGAACAAATATCTCAACTTTGAATTGATAGTAGCGGTTTCTCTTTTTTATGAAGAATATTAAATTGAAAATTTGGACACGTTTCTGTCAGAAGGGGGAAAAAAAGTGTGGAGGGCGTTTTTATGTGTGTGTGTGTGTGTGTGTGGCTTATTCCACCCGCTCTAGCCGTAGGCTAGACCAGGTCCATGAGGCCAAAAGTTGCTATGAAATCGTTAACAAGCAAAGGGTCTCTATAAATATCCTCCTTGGCAAGCCCAGGCAGTTTATAATATGGCCAGGAGAGGCTTCAGCAGAATTGCACTTAGAGTAAAAAGGGGAAGCTTTTTGCTCTAAGTGGCGTTTTTATAGGTTTGGTCAAATAAAAAATATGAAGTTCCTTATAAAGGACTGCACTGGCATACATCCTTTCTGTAATTTCTTATGGACAGTAAATTTGTACACCTAAGAAAAAAGTACTTTTTTCTTGTTTCATAAACCTCAAATAACGGAGGTGCTGACTACGCTCAGGGTAACTCTTTAGACCAGTGGTCCCCAACTTTTGGAGAGGGAAGGGCGTATCAAAAAATACGCGAAAAACATTTTTTAACAAGACTTGTGCAGACGAAAATTAAATTCAGCGATTAGATGTACATGATACTTATCTATTTCTGAAACTTTTTAATATATTGTTTTATTTATCAATGAGATAGTGATGTAAAAGGGAGAGAACCGTCGTGTTGTTTACTGTTAATAAAAGCTTCTTTCTTAGTCCAATGTCCAATGCACCAGACAGGCCCCGACATAGCAACTAAGGCCTTCAGGGATAGAATCCATGCCGGTGCCCACAATTTAAAACGAACAACCCCCTCCCCCCCCCTTTCCCCTCCACGAGCAACATCTGGTAGGATTTGGTCGCCGCTACTAGAATCCGGGGCTTCGTTTAGCTGCCTGGGGCACTACAATTTGTTTCGATATATCTGTGTGAATCTGCATTTTCTATCTTTGGTAGCATGAAATCTAAACATAGTGAACGACTGGAGGTGGAGAATGACTTTAGATGTGCCTTATCTCAGCTGAGGCGAAGTATGAAAGAAATTTACATACTTTCTCCCATTTATTCACTTTTCACTTATAGTATATTATATATATTAAATGCTATATGTCGCCCAGTGGCTAAGTGGTTAAGGCATCAGCCTGCACGCAGGGGGAGCGGGTTCTTCTTCCCGCATAAGACTTGGCTATATTCTGGGGAACCGGTCAGTGTTCCGTCTGCAAAAGGAGCAACCCATCGCCGGTGTTATCGTTTGTTAATAAAAATTCTTCTGTGATTTGTGTTTCGATTTCCTTGTCTTCATATGTACACAGGACTGGGGTATAAGAGTCGTCATCCCCAGGGACATTAGCCAAAAAGAAAAAAAAATAATACTATATATATATATATATATATATATATATATATATATATATATATATATATATATATATATATATATATATATATATATATATATATATATATATATATATATATATATATATCGTTTATCTAAAGTTTGCAAATACTATAGCCATATGCATGGAGCAGCCTAGCAGCTAACACAAAAAGAACAAAAACATAGGTGCATTAGCACTCAAAGATAGAAATATATAAATATAGGTGAATGAACACCCAAAAGACAAAAAAAACAAGCAATTAGACTGTAAAAAGCCAAAAATATCAAGAAAAATATCAAGAAAATCACCAGTCTTTGCTTGGCTCATCAGCCGTGGGTAAAGCAAAGAAACATAATCAAACACAAGTGGTTTCGCCATGGTGTCTTATTCAAAAACTTTTATATTAATATGGCTAAATTAGAAGACAAAAAAAAAACTAAAAGAAATTATTATGACATGACGGTCGTAGGTAGGTGCTACAAAATAACCGTTTATAAAAGAAATATGAGCACCACCCCACGGTAAAGAAATATGAGCACCGTGGGGTGGTGCTCATATTTCTTTTATAAACGGTTATTTTGTAGCACCTACCTACGACCGTCGTGTCATAATAATTTCTTTTAGTTTTTTTTTGTCTTCTAATTTAGCCATATTAATATAAAAGTTTTTGAATATGACACCATGGCGAAACCACTTGTGTTTGATTATGTTTCTTTGCTTTACCCACGGCTGATGAGCCAAGCAAAGACTGGTGATTTTCTTGATATTTTTGGCTTTTTACAGTCTAATTGCTTGTTTTTTTTGTCTTTTGGGTGTTCATTCACCTATATTTATATATTTCTATCTTTGAGTGCTAATGCACCTATGTTTTTGTTCTTTTTGTGTTAGCTGCTAGGCTGCGCCATGCATATGGCTATAGTATTTGCAAACTTTAGATAAACGATATATTCGTGCTTTGTGGTTAATGGCTGCTTTAGCGCATGGCCACGAAAGCTATTTGTTGTTTTTCTTCACCTTGTGTGTATATATATATATATATATATATATATATATATATATATACTGTTGTGGCTAATAGCGAGATACATAGGGGTGATTCTCGGGCAATGTGACAGCCATTTACTATTGTCACCCTTATGTGAAGGGGAATCACTGTTTCAGCTTTAAAATTCAATTAAAAATCGAAATTTTAAGATAGAGACTTGAAATGAGTTTCATATGAATGAGAAAGCTTTCATCTTCCAGATGATGTAAATATTTTCTTTGTAAGATAAAAACTCGGGGAGCATCGATATTACATCCACATATGTGACGATATTTCTTGAAAAACTGTGTTTCATTTTTTGATGAAAATATTTGTCTGTTTTAAAATATTTTTTAACAAATGAGGTCTAGTTTGAAAGAGAAATGTCTGTAGTCTTAGATTGTAAAAAGATCAAAATTCTACGATCATTTTTTGGCGAGTTATCGTAATCTGAAGATGAAAAAGTCAATATTTTCCCACAAAACATAAAATTTAAAAAAAAAACTTAAAGTCCGATGGAGATGAGACATGTCTTACTTTGTTCCCCACATTTTTCTGCATCTATTAGTATCGGTCTCCACCCGATATCCCCAGCGGTTTTGGAGGAGATAGCGTGACAAGCTTTTCACAGCGGCGACGGCGGTTACTTTTTTTTAGAATAGAGAAATATATTAAATTTTTTGCTTTGTTACTTCGTCTGTGTTATTTTTGCTACACATTTCGGATTTTTCAAAATTTAAATAGATATGTTCCAAGCTTAGGGGCTGCATAGGATCTGAAGGTCATCCAATGGACGGAAACAGACATATTAAGGCTGAGATTCACTTCTTTAGACTGACGTGTGGCCTGCGTAAGCAAATGAATTCCTTGAATAAATATTTTATGAGTAAACTTACAAATTTGTGGACGTGCACCTGAGAAATTAATGCCCTTTATCTTACAGTACCATGGTGGTGCTCCTCCAGTACTAACAGCCCATGTCCTTCTAGTATTAGTGCAAACAACGGAGTCATAAATTTATTTCCATTTTCAAACAGGTTTAGTCTCGAATTTAATTTCTTCTTTACAACTAACTCTTCTTTTTCTGTTTTATCCATTGATTCATTTTCCTGCGTGTGTAAATGTTGCCTTTCAGCCTGGAAAGCTAGTTAATAAAAGAAATAGTTACTTCTAAAATCCTCTAAAATTTGGAGTCAAGTTTATATAAATGTCACTAAGAGACCTCCTATATAAGTAGAAAACGTTGGGTTTATGCATTTAATCTCATCCATCGTGCAGACGAAAGATATTTTTACCAAAAATTGTGTGCGGGAATCGAAAGCATATTCCAGAATACAGTTTTCCGCATTTCTAGGCACCTTTTTTACCTCAGATCATACGAATTTAGTCGCAAAAATCCTGATGGAGAATACATAAATCACTACACTCAAGTCACTGTTGCCTAAAACAAAATTATGAATGATTCAGAGATCCATTCTTAGCTGGGAAACTTTCGTGGTTGTTTAAGAAACTCGGTTTAATACAACACAGAGATAACATCTCTGTATTTTACTTTATATCATGACTCAAAACACCGGATAAATCAACTCCGGATACAGAAACAGCTAATACATCACTCACGGCGGAAACCATGCCGTTTGTTTGGCGCGATAAGGCACAAAAGTAGCCACGATAGCGATGAAGATCAAGATATGGGAACTCCTCGGTGTAACGTGCGCGATTGGTCGAAATGAGGCAATGGCACGTAAACTCCTATTAAAGCGGGTCAGCAGTATTAAGTAAAAGGAAGAACGTCGCGCGTAGTTCACTTTTCAAAAACTGCCGGTGACAAGGCATCACGCGTTTGCTTTCCAATTCGTGTTTGAATTTTAAACGTTTATTTGAATTATGTCGGAGGAGCTCACAGCCATTTTGACACACCGACAGATTGTCAATGAGGGTAATGTGGACGTTTCTCAGTTACCCAACAGGAAAAAATACTTCAATCCATACACAGAGTTCAAAGAATTTAGCTTGAAGGAAATCAAAGAGTACGAGAAAATGTTCAAAAAGTGAGTACATTTTAAAAAATTTAATATCTAGAGTTCAATAAAGTTAAAATTTATAATTTGTTTTATACATAGGGCTTGAATTTTCAACGCCGCATGAATAAAATTATTTGAGATAACTTTATAAAAAAATATTGAAGAGGAGACAAACATCCTTTGAAGAATAATTTATTTTGAGTAAAATATTTTAAGACTGTAAACAAATGAAAATAATCTATGAGTCAACGTTTTCTTAAAATTTCAGTAATGTAAAAGGGCATGCAATATTATTTTTTAAACACTATTTTGTTGTGTATTTATTGCATATCGAGGATCACAACAATACAGTATTACATACTTATTAATGTATACATTATATCATTGATTTATGCATAATTTTGGTTTGTCTGATTTTAACTTGTATAGCGCTTACTGCAAAATAAATGCTTGGAAAACCTCTAATAGATTACGGAAGAGTATATGTAAACTGTTCAGTCGACAAAAAGAATTGTAAATATTTACAACTCGCTGCATGTTTATAAAATTTGCTTCGTATTTTGTGTATTGTAATTAAAAAAACCTAATGCTTCCTCTCTCCCATTTTTATTTGATATTAACTATTTTTTTTATTTCCACGGTTTAAACAAAAAAAATTATTTTGCCTTTAGTATTTGTATATGGTGATCCTGTTGCATAAATTAGTCAGGAAACTGGAGTCTGGTTTTGATAATAGATGCCCTTCATTATTCAATGAAACTGAGTAATTAAATGTACGTTTATATGAATACATTATACTGATTCCCATGAGAATGGGTTATTTATTCCCTTTTCGTGGCATGTTTATTTTATCTCGACTAACATAAAACAGGCATAATTTTAGTGTTTACTGTGTATGTTGTTAAGGCATAAGTTACAGTTACCGCCCCCGCAGGTGACATTTAAAGAAATTGGGTTTGATCTCGCGTGAATAAATAATAATCGGCTTATGTTAGTTGCTTTAAAATACTTATTGAGTAATCAGTGGTTTAATTTACTTGAGCTTTTTTTAAGCAACATGTATGCCTGTCTTGCCGTTCAGTTCAGCAAATTTATGTTCTATTTATAACAAGAATATTAATTAGTCTTGCAAATCACTACCTTAAATGCGTCATATCTAATTAAAAGTTTTATTTACATTAATGTTAGGAATAAGAATGTGACCTTTCAGACCCGAGTTTTGTCCGTTAAACATATTTATACATAGGAACTGGTGTTCCGCAGGAGTGGCTTCACAAATGAAGACTGTAAATATAGAAATAGAAAAATTTTGGTTGTTTTTGGCCTGACGTGTGATAAGTTCTCAATCAAACTTTTCTTTACGTGGGTAGAATCTGGGAGCATTTAATTTGGGTAATCCTGATGTGTGCTTTCAACGATGTGTTTTGATTGATGAGTGATTCTAGTGTTACCTGTTTATGTAAACAGCTGTTCTACTTAAGATAAATGATAAACAGTAAGCATGTTTATCATGAATACGAGCATGACTCGCTTTTTTACCCCACTCCTATAAAAATGATTATTTGCTGTTGTAGTTACATATGTATTGTTTATATAATTTTTTTATAAGTAATCAGGGGTAATATATTATTCCGATTTCTGAATTTAAAATAGGCTCTTGGGTATCGGATCGGACGTTTTGAAATATGTTGATTCCTTTCATATTTATATTTGAAAACGCCCATAGAAACTAAACAAAATATTTGCTTTATCAGCAAATTGTTAAAAAAGAAAATAAGTAAAACGACAAATACCTAGGTTTTTCTTATGCCTCCCGCCCTTTTCGAAATTTATGTACTTCATAATATAGTCCAAAAAGGATTCTTGACAATATTTTCGTCTGACATTATGGCCCCTTCCCTCTTAAATGTTTTACTAAATGCGTTACTGTTAGGGATGTGTTGTATTTCCATTCTATGTATGACAACAGCCACTTCTTGTTGTGATGTGTTCGGCTCAAAAATGAGAAGCGTATCATTCTAGAATGGTGTCTTTATTTAAAGTCAACTTCAAATATAATAGATATAACAGGATGGGAGAGGGGGATTTTCTGAATGTTAAGTTAATGTATTTTTAAGACATTTACCTAAAAAAGTTAAGGTGATACTACAAAATATTTTTTTCATTTCTCGTATATCCTAATTTAGTGATTCTCAGCCTTTATATGTTTAGACCCCCCCCCCCCCCCCTTTGAATGATCTTCAGACCCTACGCCCCTCTAAGCCTAAAACGCGTAAATAAGGCTTGTAAAATACACTCTACACACAGTTTTATGTAACCTCCCCCCCCCCCCCAAATATTACTCACGCTTCCCCCGGGGGGGGGGAGGGGGCAGGTTTAGAACCACTGACTAGTTGAAATGCTCCTATCTATTTTGGTAATCTATGTGTTAGCGATAAGAGTAATTTTTTTGTCTTGAACGTTGGTGTTCGTTACCAGTTTCATATGGATTGAAATGCAACTGGGGCTTTAGTGTGTGTGTGTGTGTGTGTGTGGTGCAGTGGCGCACCCAGGATTATTTCTTGGGGGGGGGGGCGAGATGAACGGATAAGAATATTTATAATGCATGGGAGGGGGCGAGATGAACGGTTAAAAATATTTATAATGCAAAATCAATATTCATAATGAAATTTCTATTTCTTTGGGGGGGGGGGGGGTAGGGGCCCCTGCCCCCCCCCCCCTGGGTGCGCCACTGGTATGGTGGGGGTGTTGTGTGTGTGTGTGGGGGGGTCTTCAACCTGTTGTGTTGATTCTTCAGAAATAGCGCCCAATTTTCTAAATTGATCCAAAATTTATTGAAATTGCATTAATTGAAGAGCGAATAAATATCTTTCGCCCTCTCGTTTTATTAACGCCAAATTCTGATGAAATCAGTTTAACAAGAAAATATATTATAGATCTTTTGCGGGATGTAACTATCTAAACTCTACGTATTCCGGATGTACAAGCAGCGTTAATGTTTCAGAAGGTAAATTGTAACGCAATGTAAATAAAAAAGTAAATCTCTTCCGCCTTCAAAGCAAGGAGAAATAGGATAATGCCAGTTTGTTATATTATATTCAAATAATGTATTGTTCTGCCGATATACAGTTGGAGAGTCAACTCATTTGGCCGATAGAAATCTATCCGCGAGTGGCAATTTCAAAAGTTGCGATAAAGATGATCTTCCTGTTAAAATAATTAAGTAAATATAAAATGTCACATTATTAAAACACATTTCTAACTTTTCAAAAACTAATACTTAAATAACATTTCGTACTTTGAAATCATATTAAGAGAAGGAAAATATTTTTTAAATTGATAACAATTGTTAAAAAATTATTCGAAAATAACTTTTTTTTCCCAAAATTTATACTACGGACATCGTTTTTATGTATAGTACAGCTATGTATAGCGTTCATATATAGAATGGTTTTATTTCGAAAACTAAACTCTTAGTTGAATTTATCTATTATAACGAAAATTGTTATGTTTTGAGATTCCTGATGCTACGGGCTTTTCTTAACTAAATTTACTACGTGTGGATAGTTTAGCTCTCGCCTTGTTAAAGAAGACCCTAGCGCTCCAGATCAAAAACTGCCAACAAACCGCCGGTGCATTTATTTAATTTTTATACAACTTGATATATGATTTCACAGATCATTTTTTACGCATTCCAAGTATATCACTCTGTTTTAGTAGTTCAGTGTTTTGATTTTTGTATGTGCTTTCTTAGCAATGCTGATTCAACTAAAATATTCGTTAGAAGAATAAAGGGGTCGTACAAATAGAATCTAAGAGTAATTAGCATCGACAAATACCAAATTTGTCCTTTATTAGGCTGTGTATATTGCCTGTCTTTACTTAGTGAGTCAGAATAATACGTCGTTCCACCAATTAGGCTTGCGACAAACGTAGTAACTGAAAACAGTCGTTTACACGGCGCATCATAATCCCACAGCACGCGCAGAGTAGCGCAGATACGAGTTAGTTTAGTACAAACGGAGCAACAGGAACTAACGCCATAGGGCGGAAGTCGAGGCCCCCAACGTCCATGGTCACTCTTAGGTCCGGCCACCGCCCGGTTTCCAGCCGGACTGCGTGGAAGTGGTGACCAGCCGAAAGGAAATGATAATAATACAGCAATGATACTTGATAATGATACAGCAAGTAGTCTTCCCCTAGTAAATGCATCTAAGTAAAACTGTTTAAATTTTATCTCTCATTTGTATGACTCATTGAAAAAAAAAATAAATCACCGATTCTAATATGATGTACCATTTAAAAACTATCAATTCTGAGCACGAGTTTTGCGCTCAAAATCATTGAATTTGAGTTATCGTTGGTTATTTATTTGTTCAGTCACGGGTCAGTTAACAAATCAAAATTTCATTTATAATGTGTCAAGTGTAAAACTGTACTACTTCTAACACTGATTCTTGTCCTTTTATCTGTGTCTTTATAAGCTTTCGGTAAAAGAAAAGTTTCCCGAAAAAGTTATTGTTAGCGGGTTAAAATGTAGCCAAATGTTAACTTCCTAAAAATGGAGGATAACGTACGCCATTTTTTAAGGTTATCATCCATATCTAGGGATTGTGATAAAAATGGACAATGTAAGTTTAACCGAAGCGAAAGTAGTTTTGATTTTCATAAACTCTAGTTTTTCCTCCACAAAACTAATCGCATTTTACATTCCTTAAATGTTAAATATGCATTTTGATAACCCCCCCCCCCTCAATGAAATAAAAACAAAACAAAACAAAATCTTGCCTAACGAATTTTTTCGTTGCCGAACAAGAACATAATTGCGTAGTGTAGGTACCAGTAAAAAAAAGTTAATAATTCGAGCGCCATTTTTTTTCCCCGCGAATTCATTCAAAACTTTTGCGTTAAAACCTTTTTTTTTTTCTTTTTAATCTAGAATTTCTCGTACTCATGCTTTGGATTTCTTTCAATTAAAAAAAATAAGTTTCAGATGGAGGTGGAGGGAGAGGGGGATTAATGCCGTTTTGCAAATGAGTGAGCGTTCTGCGAAATATAGTGTATAGGTTAAAGAGCCAGCTGTCGAGCGTGCAGGCTCAAATGTGGTTTTACAGTTCTATAGTTACTACGACTTTTAGGAACTGAATTGTGAAAATTTGCAGAAGTTGATTTCTTGCATTTGTATCAACTTCTGATTCACTCTCGTAGAATTAACTAAATTGAAAGTTTCTTTTACAAAAATTTCTGTAAAATAACCCCTTTTTTAATCTCGAAATTAATTCAACATGATGTAAAGTTTCCCCACAGATTATCCACTTATATGCTAAATCTGGATTTAAAAAGCAGATGTAGGGAAATATCTCAGTTCTCGCAGAGTCGTTAAATGTTCATGGGTTATTTTCTCCGCCGTGCCGCCAAATGCACGCGCAATATTAATTTAGAAACAAGTGCATTTATTCATTGTATCAATGGTCCACATCAAACGAATGCATTTCGCATCGCGATGTCAACGTTCTACTTGTCGGGGCTTAACAGCTGTTGAATCTGAAGCAAAAGGATCTCCGTTACACCAAGGCCGTTGTTGCGTTTTGTCTAAAATTAGATCGCTAACTGTTGAAGCAGGCGATAGTTTTTTAAGTGTTCTTTGCCTTATGAATAATTCATAGGTGTGTGTATAATATGCGGTTGAAATGTTTAAGTGCTTCTCGGAGTGTTATTGATTCGTGCCATTAGCTCAGATTATGTGAGGGGCTGGCTCACTCCTTGCTCACTTTACAAACGTTTTCTTAAGTGATGAATATTTATGGGCATCCGTGTCACATCCCTGAACTTTATCGTATGTAAGTGAGCTTAACAAATCTTGAGAACCGGAGGACTCTAGATTTTATCTTAGCGTACATAAATCATAAACACGAGTTCACGAAAGCCGGGTTTATCAGGCATTCAACAGTATGACGCAAAGAAAGATTTTGGATTTTATCAGATTCCACAATGATATTCAAGATTTCTTTTATGAATTAACAAATGATCGATATTAATAAAGCTTCTAATAAGTTAAGTTTGTGTAGATTTTGTACGCATACTTATAAATTCTAAAGATGTTACATGTGTTATTATTTACCTGTTGTTCTCAACTGTATAGGATTTGTGTAGTATTTAATCATTAAAGCACCTGTCTTCTATAAAGCTATGTTCTAAAGAAAGATATAAAATTTTTGAAGTTCATGACGGAAGTAAAAGATTTTGAAATTATCTCAGTGAAAAAAAAATGGTACACCCAGTGAGACGGTACGTTATATCAAACAATTGGCCTCGCGAACGTTAAAAAAGAAGCTACCTTGCCATTTGATAAATTACCTGAGAACATGTTTAAATTCTTAAACTGTTATATTTCTGAAATTACCTAATATATTCACCACATGCGTATTCTAGCCTCACAAATAATTTCCTAACAAAACACGTGTTTGTAAACGTAAATAATTTTTTAGTCGGACTCGTGTTCCACATTATTTGAAGGAACTTAATTCTTAGCTCTGATTTAATGCTAATATAATTTAATGCGACTTCTATACTCCCGATTGGTATGCAATCAACTCGTCATTTTGCCAAAATGTTTTGAAGTTGGCAAGTTATTGCAGTGTCGAATAATTGCAGCTTTAAGATACGTGAATACTTATTGTTTTGAACGAATGACTACATTTCATTCTTCTGAATGAGAGCATGATGATTTCAAAGTGTTACATTGACGAAAGTAAGTATTCAGTAATTGAACTGTCAAGACTTGTTAAATCGACTTCCCGCGAAGAGGAGATATTGAAGAATGGCCTTGAGAGCCTTAAGTTGAAGCCCGTGGCATCCACGCTTTATTCGACTATCGCCGAGTCTAATATTTTGTCTATATAATAAATATTAAGGTACCCCCAAATCTGCGTTTTGTTTGTAGATTAGTGAAAACGGCTGTCGATAGGGTTATTTTAGGCTAGCTTTTAATTAAATTTCCTATTTGTGTGTTTATCGTTAAATTTAAGTGAAAGATGGGTTTAGTACAAAATCGATTGCTGCAGACACCTTTCGACTGAGAGAAATCTTTTGTTTGTGATGAGATTTATTGAATTTTCTGGAAAACGGGGATGACTCAGGTGATTGCGGTTTTAAGTGTCTGCTCAAGAAAAGCTCTAATATTTTGAAAGAAGCCGAAGCGACCAAATGTTATCATCAAGAGCCCTATATTAAGGTGTTAGTACTAAAAATAATTACAAGATAAAAAGAACTTTTTATATATCATGTTTTTAAATTTTCTGTTGAATCATATAAACTTGACAATTCTATGTATTAATAAATACTTATTTTAAAGTTTTTGATGAATTATCCCATTAACTTGAAAGAAAATGATCAAATGCGTAATAAAGAGTTATCAAATGCGTAATCAATCCTTTAGCTTGAGAATTGGAAGTTAACTTGCGTTTAAAACTTTGCATACCCGTCCCGGTCGATAGATGGCTGCACCATTCTACAAAACAAAATTAACTGAAAATGAATTCAAATCTGCTTAAAGATGGCTAAAAGTATTAAAATAATGCATTGTCATCGTGTTCTGAGCTATTCTAAACGTTTCAAATGTCTAGCTAGTCGGGAAGTTAGTTAAAAATCCATTGCAAGATTTGTACCGTACAAACACACAAACAAGAAAGTGAGTTAATTATTATTATTATTACCATGTTTTTATTAACTTTGAATGATGAATATCTAACATCAAACCTAAAAATTGACTAATTCATGAGTGCACCTCACGTTAAAGTGCACTCGGGAATTAATTCAGTTCACAGCTGATACGCAATATTGTACCTAAATGCCGATATAACTTTGAAATCGGGATATATTTACCATCTCTGTAGCAAAGGGTTAATAAATCGCAGTTTATGGACTGTTTATCCCCAGTTTTTCATGGCTTATCTATAGCATTAATTTTTTTACGGGAAAAAAATGACGGGTTTACTATAAATATTATTAACAAAAGTGAGAGAACGTGTGTTCCTTATCGGTTACGAAAATGTTTCGAATTCATTCGAAACACATCGCTTTAACACTCTACTCGTTTTCGTGTTTTATCCTGTTGAAATTAATATTCCTGTGCGGGTTATCTTCTGAATGCTTTTGTTCTGAAACAATGACCTTTGCGATGCCTTATTCTCCGCAGCCGTGATGGCCCATATAGTTAAAAACTGCCTGGAATTGTAAGTTAGTAATCGTTTCATCTCATTCCAGGCGTAATTCTGAATACTTTCGCCAGAGACGAAATCATATGCCATGGAAATTGAACCCTTAGAAAGTTTCCACTGCTTTTACTTTTTTCTTGTAACCGTGTCTAGTGAAAGCGGTATTGTTTTGGATGAAAGGGTTGATTTAGTTAGGGTTCCTTTAGTTATCCGTTCTTTATTTTGGTGACGGAACGGAATAGTCAAAGATAATAAATGCTATGGTTGGAGTGTTTTTATTATTTGGGTATCGGTTCCAGAACAGGTGCTCCCCCTGTAACCAGACACATTTATACAAAAATAATAATTAAAGGAACCGGAATGTCTGTAAGGCGGTGCACTAATTCGACTCGCCAATTTTCAATACCTTATTATAAATCGGGGGAATTTCCCTCCCTGATTTTTCGTATTACGGAAAGTAGATTAAAAAATATACCCGAGATTAATATATGTATATTTTTTAATCTACTTTCCGTAATTTGAACGCCTTTGTATATTTCAATACGTCTTATTTTTTCATTTAAGAAGAAAAATTTTTTATTTAGTTCATCACTTGTGGTATTATTCTTTTTTTTTTTTTTTTTTTTTTTTTTTTAGTTAAAATATGCAAGTTTTTGAAAATTTCCCATACTAGCAGGAAAGACTTAAGATTGCATTTATCTGTTATATAGCTCTAAACAATTATAGTTTTAAAAATAGTAAACTTATTTGAAAAAATAACTTAAGCCGTTTATATTCGAATCAGATTTTTCATGACATACCAGTAACTCCAATGTACTTTCTGTAATTCTTCTAGAGAAAATTAAAGCGTTTTATTTTATCAAATAAAATATCTGTAAATAACTATAATTTACTGTTCAATTTATTTTGTTTTTTAAATTTTTGCTATAAAGAATATATTTTGAATTTTACGTCTTCTTTGTCCGTCATAGTATGATATTCGTAAAAGCAATGACCCATGTGTTTCCTATCACCTGGACAGATTTGCTTTTCTGTTTTTTTCAAGTTCGCCAAAGTTTCGAATAAAACAAGGAATCAAGCAATGCCTTGGCGAAAAATGGGGAAGAAAAACAATGAATTTAACCCTAACAACTCTGGTGCATATTTAAGATCTCGAAGCGAGGTTTTTTTTTTTTTTTTTTTTAAATTTCCGCAGTTTAAATATTGTAGCTCACCTCAATTAGTTATTACTTTTGAAATGCCCTATTTTTGCGTATAATTTTCAAATCAATGCCAACGAGTAAAAATGTTATTTGAGATTAGCTGAATGGTTTTAATTTTTTTAACTAAACTTAAAAGCACAGTATTATAAATACAGTAAAATATTTATGAAATTAACCTTGTTTTAAACCAAAAAAAAACGTTATTTGTTAATAGAAAAAAAAAATGTTAAATATCTTAATCTTTAAGTTAACTCAAACCTTTTCACGTTAAATTATTTAAATTTATAAAATTCTTGCTATTTGCACGCCAAATTTCTGGTATATGTATCTAGTCTGGTGTAGTATCTGGTATATGTATTCGTTTGATATTTAAGGAGCTTAAGCGACCTTAATAATCAGACTTGCATAAACGCCTTTTTCTAGAAAATAATCATTCGATGTCCAATAAATTTTTGCTATTTCTTCGTTTTATTATGAATTAAGCAGTCTGTCCCCCTGCGTTCTTTAATTCTAGACCGAATAATCTCTATATATAAAACAGTTCCGTAACTGACTCATTCATTCACTGACTGACTGCGCACAGACCAAACCGCTGGACCTAAAGGGCTGAAATTTTGCATGGCGATTCTTCTAATAGTGTAGGGGTGCACTAAGAAAGATTTTTCAAAAATTCTTCTTAAATTTTTAAATTAAATTTTTAAGCTGTTTTTTAAACTTTTTTTACGTTTGCATTTAAAATAATACATTGAGGGTTATAAAATTTATATCACGAGAAAGATCATAAAAATTCCTTCAAAATGAATTTTTTTTTGAATTTTTACCTCCATTTCCTGATTTTTGGTGAATTTTTAAAGATTAATTTTTAGAATTTAATTTATTAAATGCTGATCACGTGATTTCTTTTTCTCGTACTTTCAATAAATTTATCGTCACGTGCGTAACAACTGAATAGACAAAAAAAAAATATTTTTTTCTCTTTCTAATGCAGCAGACGATTGGATATTATCCCAAAAAAATGCATATCCCTTACGATTTTTTTATAAATATATATATATAGATAGATATATATTTTACATCAATTGTATACATTGATCATCGCATTTATTATAAATATATATATTTCTTTTTTGGCATAAATTGTATACGTTGACAGTTCTATTTAATTTGAATGTACTCCGTAGCGAAGCGCGGGTTTTCATCTAGTGAGGTAATATATATAGTTTTTTCCTTCACATTTGGCGAATTTTACATTATTTTTTTTGCTAGGTGAAATAAATTGTTCTGCTTTACAACCGTAGTTTACTGGCTGGAGCCAGCCCGCATTCCTGCTCGCGGAATTTCCGGTAAGTGACAGATAACGTGTGAGTGCTAGACTGGAAATTTTCGAGGTACCTGGGGGTTACCCGGAATCGCGTGCAATACAGTATTGTATTCTGTTCTCTTCTTTCGGTGTTATCGCGAATTTTTCGCAACTGGGAAATGGTATTGTCGCCAGTTTGGTTCCCATCCGACGCCTATTCCGATTTCTCGAATAAGCGAGCGTCCGGTTGCAGAGTTTCCGTGTTTACTTGCATGAATTCATTACTCAAGAGCTGTTGTCCCGGGTGGCTTTTTTTCTCCTGCTTCGTTTCGTGAATGTGACCTTGTTTTACAATTTACGACTACAAGGACGCTGCCACAGTTTTATCGTAAAGATTGCGCCCTCTCTGTTCTTGACCCCTTGTTCGGATTATTTCTAAGCAAATTAAACACAGCGTTAAGAGGTTAAAGGTTTTTCTACCATCCGCATAGCAATTGAAGCGGTATGGAGTGAATAGGATTTGATCTTTCTGGGGGTACTATCGCTGATTAGTTTTAAACTTGAACTAACGTCACTTAATTATGTGGGTGAGGCTTTCAGTTAAATCATTTAATAAAACTGGTTATAACAATAAAAATCTTCTGTGTAACGAGCCCTCGTTTTGAGGTTTACTTGCAAAAGGAAAAAAAAAATAATGCTGCCTAACAACGAAATAAATTGACAAAACAATGTTGAGATACGGTAAAAGATATAATTTAACCACTAGACTCATTGAGATGGAAGTTTTGTTAAGAATTTAATTCAAAATAGTATGTTTTATGGATATTAAACATAGAAATTAATTGCATACATTGACCGTTGTATTTAATTTGAATATTTTCTTCTATATTATTTTATCTGTAAAAATATCCGTTGCGATTTTTTATAAATTTTTTTTTCATCAATTGCATACATTGATTGTTGTATTTAATTTGAATATACTTCGTAGGGAAGTACGGGTGTTCAGCTAGTTTCCTAATATTTATGTTCCGAACGATAATGCGTAGTTCTTTGTTTATGCTATATATTCGAGAGAGTTTATGCATTTTTAAAAAAATATATATATAGCGAAACTAATTTTAACTTTTTAATACGTTGACTCATCTACAAGTTACCTAGAACAGGGGTTCTTAAACTTATGTAGTCCAAGGACCCCCTCTTGAACAATATTTTTTTTTCGGACCCCATCCTAACCCTAGGCATTTTAAGTCGTTTTTGAGACTTAATTTCTGGCTCAATAATCTCATATGCACTACGTTATAATAAATATTGGTAAAAATGTATAGCTGGTTATTTTAATAAATGGTCTTGCGCATTTATAGAGACAAACATTTTTATTAGGACATAGAATAAAAAACATAAAATGAATAAAAACAGTAGTAAAAAGAATTTTTAAAGTTACAAATCATAATACATTAAACTCGTACAAACATTTCTTGGTCAAATATTGGTCGAAATAGATCTATCTTATAATAAGTTTTCTGTAAATAATTTTTAGTTAATGAGATGTGTGCAGTGGTTCTCTTGAAACCAGAACCACAATGTCAGACTCTATGTTGGAAAGTTTTATTCCGATGTCCACTTCTACATTGAGTTTGTTTCTATACTTTGATTTCACATATTACAGTACCGAAAAAGCCTGTTTACATAAATATGTTGTGCAGAACGGAATCGGATGCTGGAGTGCTTGATTTGCAAGTGCAGGGTAATCAGATCTGAGAAGTAACCAAAAATTTGTGAGTTCAGTTTCGTTGAATTGTAGTTTGAAAGACGTATCGCATGATAATTCCACTAGAATATCTTGTTCAAGTATAGATTGTTAATGTCAAAATTGTTTCGATGACCCCCGGTAATGACTACACGGACCCTCCAGGGGTCCGCGAACCACGGTTTAAGAACCTATGACCTAGAAGTTGACTGTCCAAACCGCTGGCGTGAACTGCTACTTATCTCGTCAAGCCTGCTAACTATCATCCTCCCCTACGACGATTCAAACTGCGATGATTTGGCAGATCAGCGTACCACTGCGTTTCCGACATCAAAATAAACTAGACATGGAATACATTTCCTCTAAAGGAACTCAATTTTAGATTTTGACAGTATTACAATACATATCCAACACTGACTTGATATGGGGAAGTGATAAAATTGGTGAATCTCAGCCACGGATATTTTATTCAAGTGCATATAAATGAATATCGCAATATTTTGTAAATTTATATCGTAATATTTTATGCTTTCTTTACGCCCTAATGAATTATTTGTCAGCTTCCTGCTCATGTAAAATTCAACGCTTATTTTTCGATCCCGGGAGATTCATCCTTCACGTGGCGGAAGTTCTAAATGTCACGAGTTCGCGAAATTCTTGTTCTCTCAGTCTTTGTGTGTTAAAAAATTTACTTTTCCTCTAAACAGGCATTTTTAGGTACAGCACGTGTTGGAGGGAGTGCTCAAGAATTATTTTCTCGCCTACAATGTAATTTCTACCTCGATGTAATTTCGCCTACGATGTAATTTTGTGCTATTAGAGAGAGGCGTTTTTTGTTATACTGGTATTGTGTAACATCGGTGAACTACAAACTGTTGAATTTCAAAGAACTTTTTTCAATCGAAGTGTACCTTCTTTTGTTAGTGCTAGCCAACCGTTTCAATTTTACTAACATCGAATTAAAAATCATCACAATTTTCTAGGTGGACGCTACAGGAAACAATTCTTCGGATGTCTAAATTATAGAGGATTAACATCGTTTTTCTCGGTTATAACAGGCTAATTGACCTAGGCTCTAATGCTAGAGCCTGCAGGTTCGAGTTCCACTGTAGGCCGTGGATGTTTATAGCCCTTTGGATTCTCTTTTAAGCTGTTTGTTTGCGCCTACTTACGCGTCGCTAGGTACTCTATGAAAACTATTTACCTTGACCTATAGTAAATGGTAACTCTATAGCGAACCAAAACCAATCAACGTTTCATGTACCACCAACCCAGTGCTTTTCGTCTTCGAATGTTCTTGAGGTGTTCGAATGTTCTTCGTTCAGTTACTTTTGTATAACGCTTATAAATTAGGAACCCAACCCGAAAACTCGGACGAAGTTTCAGTTAGCGAATCGAGTCCCAAACTTTTTTCAGGTGAATAAAGCCAAGTTTGAAATTGTACTGTCGTGTGTTAGCAAGGCGTATGATGCATTATAGATTCATCCATCTTAACGGATCTATGTATGTATTATGTATGGAGAGGGGGGGGGGTGTTCTTAGGTGTGTAATCGCTCTGTCGAGTCCAGATCGTGTTGTACAGGCTGCTTAGTACCTGTGTCAAGGTTCCCACGGTTCTTAAAATTCTTTGAATTTCTACAAGGAGCTTAAACGATTTAAAGTGCGTAGAAGCCCTTTATTTTTAACCCATTTTTGCTGAGGAATTTTTTTGTTATTGGGTCATGATTGAGTAATTTAAAGGATTGACTTTAACATCTCCAATGTACGGTGTGTTTTCTCGTATCTTTTATTCACATTTTATGCAAAAGTTTTGTATCTTTCTTATTAATATCACGTAAAGGAAATTATTTAGCACTAAATAACACCAAAAAATTCTATTAATTACAAGCATAGACGGGTCCTTTTCGAAAAGGAAAGTAAAAAATTACTTTTAGGTCTTCCGTACTTTAAATTTTGTTGTTTTTTTTTGGTTCGTAAGGGTTGAAACCATGATTGTTCCAAAAATATACCAGTGAAAAGTTTACGTTCCTTCAGTGAGATTATCTCAAGCCACTACAGAGCTAACTATCACTTGAGAAACATTTGTTCTTAATTCTAAAGTCTTCCGCTTAATGTTTATTTTCGCATAGTCAGTGGTAGTTTTAGACTGATTTCATTAGTTTCTTCTAACGAAACTACTGTGGGTTGTTAACGCAGGATTACTTATCGTTGTTTACCTCTTTTGTAGGTGTATATGTATGTGTTATGTATATATGTATCATATATGTACGTATGCGCATATATATATATATATATATATATATATATATATATTACACATACATACACACACACACACACACACACGAATATGTATATCAACATTTTAACGCATTTTGGTACTCTTCTGTTTATTGCTTGTCAAAGCGATACAGAGTGGGTTTGGCATGCTGCCAAAATTAAAACTCGCGAGGACGGATGGACGGACAATGAAATTTTGCTTTCCGAAAGACCATTATGGAGAAACGTAATCATACGTTTAAAAAAAATGCACGGAAAAGATTTGTGTTATAACTAAGTGCAGTTAATAAATTTGGTAATTACGTATTATAACTGAAACTTGACATCTTTTTGCCCTTGGAGCAATATCAGGTCGCTGACGCCTAATTTTACGTTGGATTTTTTTTTATTATTAACTTCCAGCTGCCAACAACGTTTTGAACAGCTACGTGTTTAAAAAATACAAATGTGGTAGACGAGTGGGAGAATTAAAATAAGGCGTTTCAAGAACAAGATTTCGATATAAATAATTTTAGTTCTTCTAACATAAATTCAGTTCTTCTGCTACATAAATTTTAAAAATAACCGCAGAAAGCGTTTCTGTCTGTTTTTTTTTTCTTTTTAAATTTCTCAATTGTTTCTTGTGTGCATTTTCCAAAAGCTTAAACTTGATTTTCAGTTTTTCGTTTCGAGTATGAGCTGATTTTGTTTTCGAATCGTGCTACTGAAAACTGTCTTGACAAATAGTCAATTCTTAAACTAGTAGCAATGTGTACTATGGATCATTTTAAACCACATTCGAAAACTTAACTTTTTTTGTCTGAATTCTCTTTGCACGTTTCCAACGGTTTTTGTTATTGCCTGCTAGTCTTTATATAAGAGCTTTAAAAAAAAAAATTCGCTCAAACATCTTAAAATCGGAAAACTTCCGTGGTGTGGGCGCAATAGTTTAAGACATCGATTATTGCAGCTTTCTTCGAGAGCGTCCGAATTCTAAAGCAATGTGAAGCGATTCGGGGCTTAAACGGCATGTTAAAGTAAAGAATTGTTTCGAACCCGTCGATTTTTATCTCTTTGCACACAGTTAACTGAAAAAATAAGTTGTTTCCCGTTTTTGCAATATCTTTCCGTTATATTTTATTCAGATAACGGATTACCTGTGCCTGCGTTCGCGAAATGTCAGAGGTTCATAAGCGCATTTTGTGAATCGCCTTTTTAATGCTTGACTATTTTTACCTGGGCATGAATGAATTCGTAGGCTTTGTTTTTTTTCCCTCTGAGTTCTCGCTTTTTTTTTTCGAAATTTGGTTAAAACTCTGTATTATAATTCTCCTTTTTTATTCAATGACTAGTATATAACCCCCGTCAAAAATGACGGAATGTTGATCAGCTTTACCTTCTCATAAGAGATCATACGAATAATAATATTAATAATAAAAAGCATGAAGATTCTATTTTGGAATGTAATGAAGAAATATTTTAAACATATACTACGATGAATACAGGTACATAAGTACATAATGCTATATAGGTTCCAGAAAAATATAATCTATATATTTAAGTTGCTAAGCCGACTTTTTGGGCAGTCCGTGAGAGTAAACTACTGCATCAATTTACTTCATTTTGGTGTAAAACGAAAGATTTTAATCTGTAGATTTGTCAAATTTGGTTTTTGTAACCGCAATTTCTATTAATTAGCGATAATCTATAGTGAAATATTGATGTCTGCGCATGCTCAGTGACATGTTTTAATGATAAACACGTTTATTCCGAGAAGTCTCTCTAGATCTCTCTCTGGCATTTTTACTTTCATGATAATTATGTTTGTGAAATATAAGATTAAACGTGATAGAAATTGTTTATTTTAAGCTGTTTAATTAGTGATAATTTACAATTTTAAAAAATTGCTTTCTGCGCATGTTCAGTGGACTTTTTATATTTGGCTTTAGATAATCACTAAGCACGAGGCCTTTTAAACACATTAATTTGTTTTGCGCATTATTATGATTTTCAACTTTTGGCACTGATGTGTTGAGTATAATTTGCGTAGTAGTTCATTTATTTACTCTCTAGCCGTATGTTTTGACGGGTGCCAACTAGTTTTCCTTTAAGTGTAAAATTCTGCATCAATATTAAATAAATAAAAATACAAAAAGTTAGCCAATTAAATAACAAACTGTACTTAAACAGCAGTAAACAATAAAATAAAACTAAAATAAAACAAAACTAAATAGTTTCAAAAGTAAATGACTCACCACACAGCAGGCATTAATTTATTACAATTACATAATAATTAGCAAAGGGAAACACAATTTAATTAACATTAAAATTAAACATTAAAAATGTAGTTATTTAAAGGGAATATGAAAAACCATGGAGTAGAATGAATTCGAAATTCAAGTGAATGACTCAATTGAATAAATGATTCTTTTCAATGGATATTTTAATTTGAAGATATTTCAAAAACTAAACTGTTTTGAGCTAGGGTGTTCGCTTGAAATTTTCATATTTTTTAAAGGGCTTTCAAAATATGTAACTTTTGTGGTATTATTTTTCACCACAGAAATATTTCAGACAGAAGAAATATTTCAGGAAATGGCGTCGCAATGTTAAGATGTTCCCGACTTGGTCCGTCCCGGAATGGTTACATACACTTTTCTACTCGAGGCTTTTATATAAGTAAAGATTGTGTTATTTTGTGTAAGATTTTTCTTCTACAATTTGTTTCGTATGTGAACAATTTTTTTAGATTTTAAAATATCTGAAATTGAAATGCTGTTTTCCAGCGGTAATTTTTTTTAATATGAAGTAGCCGATGTGATTTATGATTTATATTTTTACTAGTTGATACCCGTCAAAACATGACGGATAGCTAGTAAATGTACTAATACACAAATTGTGCTCAACACAACATTGTCAAATGTTGAAAATCGTAATAATGCGCAGAAACATAATTAATGTGTTATTAATTAATGTTAAGCGGCCTCGTGCTTAGTGAGTATCTAATGCCAGATTTAAATATGTCACTGAGCATGCGCAGAAAGCAATTTTTTTAATTGTAAATCATCGTTAGTTAAACAGCGCGAAATAAACAATTTCCGTGAGGTTTAATCTTATTTTTCACAAGCATAATTATAAAAATAAAAATGGCAGAGAGAGATCTAGAAAGACTTTATTGGAATAAACATGTTTATCACTAAAACATGTCACTGAGCATGCGCAGAAATCAATTTTTAATTACAAATTATCGCTCATTAATAGAAATTGCGGTTACAAAAACCAAATTTGACAAATCTACAGATTACAATCTTTCTTTTAAGACCAAAATGAAGTAAATTCATGCAGTAGTTTTCTCTCACGGACTGCCCAAAAAATCGGCTTAGCAACTTAAATATATAGATTGTTTGAGTGGATCTGTAAAAAATAGCTAGTTCTCTAAAACCTCGATTCTTCTTAAGAACATGACGGATATTTTCTCCTGGAACAAAATTTTAAAAGCTGATTGAAAAAAGCCTGCAAATACCAGATCTTAAATTTTTGCCACTTTGATTTTATCTCTAGAAGTTGCCATTGATGATTTGAAATTTTTGGCGACTTTTTTAAGATTCTTGTATGGATTAGGAAAAAAATTATTTTCTATAATTAAAACCGTATACAGTTATTATTGGTTTTAAAAAAAATTGAAGCTAAAACCTCACGTTTCGAATTATTGGAAAAATAATCAAGAATGCCAAGCTAGTATAAGTTTAAATATACTCTAAATAGTTTTTTTTTATATCTTGGATTTTGTGATGAAGGAAGAGTAAGTTTGATTCATTTGGCATTGATATAATCAAAATGAAGAAAATTATTGCAAATTTGACCTCATTATTGCAATTCTGACAATTCTTCGGACCTTCGAGTCACTGACCTCGGAGGTCTAAAATTCGCATTTAATAAAAGCTGCGATCGCCCAAATGAATTTCGAAAATTTCTAGCTGCAGTTTAAAACGAATTTACCTTGCCTTTTAACCTGCTCGTTTCGGTCCCCATAGAAACGGTTTTCATTGTTTCAAAAGCAGCAGACATTTGAATAATTTTGATTGGTCCATCTTTATCGCTGTTGATCCTAACCTAGGTTTGGATTTTATGTAGCTTGCGAATCATGAACTTCAGAATACATTTCTTTGTACTATTGGTTTTTAGTGTCGTTCCATCCCTGCCGTATTTTTTTACAAATTTAAATTTATGATTAAATTGAATGCTGCTGATGAATTTTGTTTCGACTAATGTGATATATACCGCTTGGGTAAACTTTTAAAGCCTTTATTCTTGTAAATCTTTTGCGCAAACAATTTTTATATAATTTGCTAATAACAAAATATTGTATGCATACTCTTTATATGTATACTCTATATTAATCGGTCATATGTATAGGATCTATTAATTTGCCTCGTTTAGCTTCGGTTTCCCTCCAGACAGAGCCAGTTATCGGAATTCCACAAAATATCGCTACTTTCCAAGACTACTGAGTTCTGTCTGCTTACTTAGTGTCTCCTCTGTACGTGACTCACTAAGGAAAGGGCGAGATCTATGTAATGACCCAATTTATAGGTTACGGGTATGTGACTTATAAATCATTGCCTTTTTTGCTTGACGTAAGATCGCAGTCGCGATTTTATATAAATATATAAAATATGTAACGAAAAAATAAATTTCTCTTACGCGTATTCCAAATGCTCTTTTCTAAGTACAACCCATTATCTAAAACGCGATCTAGTAATAACGCATTTGATAAATTTTACTAGTCCTTAAGGCACGTACCGACATTCTGTCGTAGGCACTCGAAGTTTCTGAGCAGTAATAACATATCCATATATAGTAGTAAAGTAACCGAGAAACCGCCGGCACTCCGTTAGCTTTATATTTAGTAATAAATAAGCCCTGTTTACCACCCATTATCCACAAAGTTTGCCAAAACCCGCTATAGCCCTCAATCTGGATTATTGCATACTAAATTGTAAACACTTGAAAAACACGCAGGTGTAGATCACATGATTTCTGTAACCAATTAAAAATATTCTAACCCTGATGGTGGAACAAGCAAATGTTCATTATATAAGGTGAATATAAACAAAATTAAATACCTAGTGTTAAGATTCCCAAACAATTTCAGACAACCATGGTCAAATACTATTTATTGGTGAATAAAACTGTCTTAGGTATATCAGAAGAAACTTGTCGGTAAATACAAGGTTATTTAATCAAGCTTTTTCTTTCTTTCACATTTTCAATTACACCTGTGGCTCAGACAATTGTGGAAAAGAGGGAAAAAGTCGCCGAGTATGGTGAGGCTGTTCCGTTGAAATTTATATTGTCTGCTCGCAGCTGTCAAATTGAGGAACGCGGCTTCTTTGTTGCTGCAATGCATGTTTAGAATAATGAAAGGCAGTAATGGTATAAGAATGCTTTGGCTTTCTTTCTTACCTTGATATTCTTGAGTGTAATATGTTGTAATCGGAAGCCGGGGCCGGTTTAGGGCCGAAGGTCGCTGCGTTTAGCTCTTTCCATGCTTTGACAGCAATGAAAATCTCTCCTTCATCCGCGAAAGATTTAGAATCGCTGATTAAGATGCAGTAATCTTAAGTTGTTGTTCTTTTTTTTAATACCGAAAAAGATAATCGATCATTGCCCATTATTTTCAAGTTAGCTCCTTGAATTTTGATATATTTAAAGTTTTTCAATGTGTCTTCCTTTCGGTGTGTATAATTACCATGTTTTTATTATTTTGCTTCCTTGTGTGTGTGTGTGTGTGTTTGTCTAGTGCAAATCTTGCAATCGATTTTTAACTAACTTCCCCACTAGCTAGACATTTGAAACTTTTAGAATAGCTCAGAACACGATGACAATGCATTTTTTTAATACTTTTAGCCATCTTTAAGCAGAATTAAATTAATTTTCAGTTATTTTCAGTTAATTTTGTTTTGTAGACTGGTGCAGCCATCTATTGGTCGGAAAGGGAACCAAGTCAAATGCAAGTTAACTTCCAATTAACTTCATTTTCTTTCAAGTTGACGGGATAATTCATTTAAAAAAATTTTTTTTAATATTTATTATTACATAGAATTGTCAAGTTTATATGATTCAACAGAAAATTTAAAAAATGGTATATAAAAAGACTTTATCTTGTAATATTAACTTGCTTTCTTGTGTGTGTGTTTGTCTAGTACAAATCTTGCAATCGATTTTTAACTAACTTCCCGACTAGCTAGACATTTGAAACTTTTAGAATAGCTCAGAACACGATGACAATGCATTGTTTTAATACTTTTAGCCGAAAAAATCCGCAAGGTGGCGCTTCGATCGAATTCAATGCTTGCGCTTTTGCGTAACGGCGTTTGACGATTTTGAAAACAGAATACATGTGAATTTAATTTGTTTACAAAAATATTGTGCGAAAAATTAAAAAAATTATAAAAATCGAAAGTTTATAAAGTCTGTGGATAGTGAAAACGACTAAAAAGTGATTAAAATTAAAGAAAGTGAAAAATAAAAATTAAGTGAAGGTTTGTGCAATTAAGAGAGAATTGTCAAGTTTATATGATTCAACAGAAAATTTAAAAACATGGTATATAAAAAGTTCTTTTTATCTTGTAATTATTTTGTAACTCTCAACATAAATTTCCCAGAGAGCGTTGCTACGCGGACATTCTGATCATGTGTTCGTCTTGTTAGTTTTTTGCGTTCTAAGTTTTTGCTGTCTGTTCCCTAGCTGGGTTATTGATTCACGAGAAGCGACTCCCCCTCTGTTAATAGAATATTGTTAACTAATGTTTGTGACGCTGTTGCAATAAATAAAGTAGTGGTTTAAAACTAATTCAATACAGTCCATTAACTGAGATGTTTGTATCAATTTGAAAGCACAGTGTAATATTGAAATTTGATTTCACTCATCATCTACTGTGGGTGTAAACAACATGGATGATTTAGTTTTTATCTAAACCTAAAAATAAAACCTAGTATTAGTTGTAAAAAATATCGACCGGATTAAGAGAACACGAAAATTATGTTAAAAAACAAACTAAAAAATAATCTAACGGCTATTGGGATTTTAGGCCGTCACTTAAATTTTACCTTTGCACTTCCTTAAGGCTGCTATGTACTAACCCCATTGATTCGCTCACCTCAATGTTAACCTATGGAGAAAATGTGTCCACGGATTGCCGACTTGGATTCAAAGATTTTTTTTAAAAAATTGAACTCCGTCATAGAGAAAGAAATTTTACATTTGTGTACATTTTTAGTTTTTTTAAAAAAATGCAATTAATATTATAAAATTTAAATTATTCGGAGAAAAATGTGGTATAGTGTTTTAAACGCTCATAAATTTATTCGGTGGACGAAATTTATAAAATGAATCCTGTAGCGCTTTGCAGAACAGTTCAGGTTATCTGACAATACCAATTTTATTTGATTATCAGCATTTATGTACCTGTAAATAGTTGACAAAAATATAATTTAAATAAAAAATTTGGGGGCAGCGCTTAACCCCCCTATAGAGAGAGAGCCATTGCAATCCCTCAAACTGTCAATCCTAAGGGGGGGTGGAATTCTCGAACTGTCAACTGGACTCCTTCCACCACAAGAGTCTGCAAGAAGAGGAAAGGGGAAATACGAATTTTTTTCTTAGTACATAGCAGTCTCAATATTGCTCTTTACTCCTTGATCTTGGATTTTATGAAATCCTGGCACATTTGTAAGTACGCCAAAAGATCGCTTTAGGAATAGTCAAGAGTACTAGTATTCTTGGACTTTCCGCTTAGTTACGACCACTGATGATTATACGTTGTATTATGAGCACTGCTCTCTGCCATACAGAGGACGTAATATTTGTGCAGCATGTGCTTTATTTTTCGCTGTCACTTTTCTTTGCTTTTATGTCGCTCCAGGGTAGGCCGATGAGAATCGGTTCAGGCAAAATTTTGCACCTCGTTTTTTTGCATCACTTGCACCCAGAGCCGGTCCCATAGGTGAAGCGGCGCAAAATGAGTTGGTTAAAATCAGCGCCGCCCAGAGGGGGGGGGGGGCAACTGGGGCACTTTGCCCCACTGTCGGAGGGGCCCCAAAAATTTTAAAAAGATTATTTATTAGATTTTCTTCGAAAGAAAATTTTGAAACTTGTATCGTAATTCTAAATTCAAAATAATCTCCTGAAAAAAGGGGCCCCTCAAAAAAAAATAATAAAAAAAAAAATTATTCGATTAATCAGATTTCTTGGGGCCCCCAACAGAAGTTTGCCCCAGGCCCCGTAAAGTCTCTGGGCGGCCCTGGTTAAAATACGAAAATTTTAGAGGATAATGTAAAGATATTAATCTAATAAATGAAGAAATTTATAAAAATACTAGCGGACCCGACAGACGTTGTGCTGTTCAAACGTTGTAAATCAAAAAATCATGAAATTTTTTTAATAAACTATAAATTGTTTGGGACCATTTTGATGAAAAAAAGTGTAAAAAAAAATTTATTTTTAAAAAACCTTTCACCACCAACCGTACAGTTATCACAACTCGACCTAACTGAAAATTAGCAAGAATGTGGACGAAATTTCATTAATATGGCTATTAGTATGACTAATCAATGAGCTGTTCAATACTTCGTAAGTTGCATAGAATCAAATGAGAATTGACAATTTAATTTTGTAGGTTAAGTTAATTGTTATTCAATGCACGTGTATACAGCATTAAAATTCGTGAAAATAAAAGAAAATTCTGAAACGCGATTGCAGCGCTGCCTACCGGATCCAATTATTGAATGCACGTGTATACATCATTAAAATTCATGAAAATAAAAAAAAAATTACTGAAACGCGATTGAAGCGCTGCCTACCGGATCCAATTGTGTCCTAAACTAACCAAAACTAACCAAAGATCAACAACAACACATAAATAAGTAAATGAATTTAAAAAAAACATTTTCTATCAGATCAAATTGTAAATCTAAACCATTCTCGAATCAACTTAATGGCACACACAAAATTTCATTAAAATCAGTCCAGCCGTTTAGGAGGAGTTCAGTGACATACACACGGACAGAAAAAATATATAAAGATAAAGATACAAATAGAAGCTAATATTTAGACTATTTATTTTTATATATAAACTCCTGAATTCGAGAATTAAATTTTGAATGCCTATTTCCAAACGTTGTTGTAGAGATAAGAATTCTAACTGTACCTGTAACTGTACTACTTTTTTTAAAATTTTGCAATTAAATCATTTTTTAATCAATACATATTTTTCCCCAAAATGTCCGTTATTATATTAAGTAGACTATTTCTAATAGAGATACATTCAATACTCAGAGTCTCTCCAAACATTTGTAAAGGCGCCGTTTTTAGAACTTGCCTCAGGCGCCACAATTTATCAGACCGGCTCTGCTTGCACAACTTTAAAATTTTTTTTTCTATGAACTTGATAAAAATATTTGTAATGCTCGGTTTTTAGTCGATATCAGTCCGTATCGAAATTTCTTACTGAGGTGTGAATTCAACGAATATTTTACTCCCCGTTTGGTTAAATATTGAAAAAAATATTTGTTTTAATCTGGGAAAAGAATACCGCAAACGCTTACATGCAGCTGTTAAAAAGCTCAAATGAATGGATTTGTCCTGAAATTGATTGTACTACATCTACGGTGGAGTGAACCAAATTGCAGCAGCTGATTTTCTTGAATGAATAAGGGTAGTATGGCTGGTATATTACGTAATAAAATCAATATGGCTGCACGCAGAATATGTGTGCATAAATTACGCTTTAAAGATTTTATATACAGGTAACCCTCTTATAACACGGTAGATAGGTTCCTAGAAAATACAGTGTTCTGTCAAACCGTGTTATGAGACCCAGAGCTAGTACAAAAAAAGAGGGTTATGTTACCAAAAACATTAAAAACAAACTTTTTTTTAAAATTCCATCTAAGCAACTTAATTTTAAAAAATATAAATGTATGTTTAACACAAAGAAAAGAATCAAAAATTTTTATTTTCATTTAATGCGACCTTAATTTAATAAATTTCTTCCTCATCACTGCTCTGTACAATCAAACGAGATCGATTTTTCGGTTGAACGATATCACCTTTACTTTCAGAACCTTTTTCTTCATTTAGATTTTATTGCACCTTCTATCCTCTTTAAAAAAATCTTTAATTTTAGTTTGTTTTCTGGTTCTTACAAGGTCACTGTAGACTTCACGGCAGGGAGTTAACCAATTTTGCAGCTACCTTTTTGAATTTTCGGCTTCTTTCATTCGGAAGGGTCTGCATTCAAGAAAAATGATTCAAGAATTTCAGCTAAGCCTAGGCCTTCTTGTAGTTTTATAGAGTTATAAATGAATAAATTATAATTTGTTTATACTTTTTCATGTAAAGCCACTATAATTCATTATTCCTTCCCGTCATTATTTTAAGGTAATTTAGTTTTTAAATGTGTTAAACAAAAGTCATGTTATCTAGTGCTGTAAGTACAGTGTTGTACAAAGGGTTTCGCTTTTATATATATATATATATATATATATATATATATATATATATATATATATATATATATATATATATATATATATATGAATCGTGTTAGAGCGAAACCGTGTTGTAAGTTGCCGTGCTGTAGGACTACCTGAGTGTGCGTGCGTGTGTATGTATGTATGTATATATATATATATATATATATATATATATATATATATACACACATACAGTGGCGGATCCGGAAGTTTGGCGGCTTTAGGCCAAATTCCCCCCTACCTTCCCCCTCGCTTCATTGGTAGGTAATAAGAAAAGTATAACTTTTTACCATTGTGATAACACATTATGTTCGTTTACCTGAAAACATTTCTTGTTGAATTGTTATCGTACTAAAATTCAGTTTTATTTTAAAACAATGTACATATAGATTTAGGAGTTCAGAGATTAAGTTTAATTTACAAACTGATAAGATTACACATTGGTTTGAGGTTTGCCTTGTATTGTAAATAAAGTTCATTTTAAACATTATTATCATTATTTATTAAAACAATTATCACTTTTTATTTTAAAACAAAGTCACGTTTTTTTTTGGTTTGTTTATATTTTAACGTAGGATTACGTTCCTCAATAACGGTCCTTCAGAGAGAGAGAGAGAAAAAAAATTGTCCTGCGTCGCGAGTTATGATTTTGGCAGCGCGCCAAACCCACTAGCAGTAAACAGTTAAACAGAAAAGTACCAAAATGAGTTAAAAAAAAGGGGGGGGGGGAGGTAAGCAAACGGTAAGTAATCCTACGTTAATAACCCGCGGTAGTTTCGTTAGAGGAGATTACCTTGAAATATTTTTTCGCCTATATTTTGTTATTTTAGATAAGAAAATCACCAGGTAAAAAAATATTTTTCTTGACCACGACCTAAGGGCAGCTAGCCTGTGAATTAGTTAGCGTAGTCTTAAATCGGCCACTGAAATTATAACATAAGTGTACAAACTTTAGCTTTTAAAGTTAATGCCCGTAGTTTGTGCGTTTTGCCAGTTGCAGTCATAATTGTTTCCACAATCATACATCTGTGGAAACAGTTTATAGCGATTAGTAGGTGATTAGAATTTATAGCTCTTCCCGAATCGTATGCAATATTCGATCCGAGCTGGAGAGTCACCGTTAGAGCACGAGTGGTTGAAAAATCGAAGGATATAGGTAGATATTTACACTGTAGTATTTTCCATTTTACCTGTTTACTTTCAATAAACCGGTAACTGAATTTCTTGTAATTTTTGTATTCGTATTGACGCCAAAATTTTGGCATTGCTTGTATTCAAGACTTGTTCAAAGTGGTTTCGTATGAGGATTATAAAATGCCGAAAAATTTTATGCATTTCATGCAAGTTTGAAGAGCAGTAAAAATGTTTCATAAGTCTCAAGAACTCATAACTTCATTCTTATCAAATTTGTTACCAATGGCTCTCGACATTCTAGCAGTTATCGGAAGTAAAGCAAACAAATCTAGATTTCCCTCGAGTATTTTAAGGTTCGTTATCTGAATTTTCCTAAGCTTTCCTCATCTCTTTTTCGGAGCAACAGGTTACCGCTGTTGGCTGCCATAACCTGCATTTGGCGATGCGACGGAATTTACTCGCCAACCTCCCGGTGAGTAATGTAATATTACACGTAATTCTACGTATTTTCTTTTTCCAGTGACTCATCGCTTGTCACCTTTAAGGGAATCATGTGGTTTTGGGACCATGCTTTCAAAGATTTATTGACCCATGTTAGTTAGTCATTCTATATCGTGATTTAGTTCAGGTGAACCAGCTGTTCTCGTGTTTGCTTCTAAATGTGTTGTCTCTCTCTCTCCAAGAGGTCGCTTAGCTCAGGAATTTACCTGGAGATTTTCTGAATCATTTTTTTTTTCGCTCACGCATTAATGTATGTGTATGAGGAATTTCTTTTTAAGCGAACATGCGGCTGATTTACTAGAAACTTGATTTTAACGAGTTCGCTTTGTTTTCGCAAACTGATTTCCGCCACATTTTCTCTAATAAAGTAACACACATAAAAATATTCCTCAAGAATAACCACATTCTCTTTTCTTACATATTGAGAATTGGTACTTTGGGATATTTTATTTCCATTTATTATCTAGTTTATATATATATATATATATATATATATATACTAGATTTATATATATATATATATACTAGATTTATTACTTGGCTTCGTTCGGGACTGTTTCTGTTATTTTTTTTCACTTATTAGCCTCATGTTATGATGTTCTATAAGTTATAACAACTCTTAAACAAATTAATTTTATTTTTTCAGTAATAAAAAAATTCATTTATTAACTAATTTGTTGTTATTTTAATACTTGCCAGTACACAGCATTTTTTGTTTCTTTTTTATCATCTGCGACAATGTATAATTGTGATTCCTTGCTCTAGACATTCCGATATTAAGCTGACCATACGAAAAACATTATTCTGTCACATCCAGTCCAGTAACTTTGAATGGATTGAGAACACATTCAATATTAAAACACAGCAAATCTAATAATTATTATAGAAAAAGTGTAAACACTTATTTCCTGCTCGGGATTCTTTCTCAAAACTAAATCGTCTGCTACGTTTCAATGCCACTTTCTATACACGTATTTCATGATTGTCTTAATTAGAATATACACGTATTTCATGATTGTAATTCTTTCTCAAAACTAAACCGTCTGCTATGGATTGAGAACACATTCATTGGAAATGAATGACTTTCCATCCTTTTTCATTTTTAAAAAGAAATATTCCGGCGTTGCCACATTCATGAAAATAATATATCAAATTCATTTTTGCATGTGTCAATATGTGAATAAATCACGTTTTTAATTCATGTCTTTATTTTTATGCAAATGTAATAATTTAATTGGCAACAATGAAATGTTACAATGGCTTTGAACAAAAATATCCGTGGATACCGCGCAAACTTGTTCTAACATAATTCGGGAAAGGAACGTCTTAGTGGGATGAAAATAGTCGCATTCATTCTGATTTTTCAAGCACATTAAACCGTGTAAATTTCATTAAGGTAGGGCTCACGGTTCTTGAGTTTTTGTGACTCTCACACACACAAACACGACCAATTTCCCGTCTCTGCTTTATATATGATATATGTGTGTGTGTGTGTATACGTATATATATACATACATACACTTACTGAATGTAAAATGTAATACTGATAGATATCAAGTTGGCGTAGCTTTAAAAGGTTATTAATCGTATGCTGGAAATAATTTTATAGTAGTGGTTCTGAAACTTTTTTTTATTATTGTACCCCTAAGTGGTGAATAAAAGCCAATTCCCCCCCCCCCCCAACACACAAACATATATGCACACGCGCGCGATCAAATTACTTACCACGGTCTAATTGGATTTTATTTTTTTGGAATTTTGGCGATATTTCTCAGAACTCGCGCACAGCCTGAAAGTCCAATGATTTATCGTACGACCATTCTATTTAAAGTCTACTAGATCGCCACATTTATCACAGTCAGAGAAAACTGATTTTCCCTAATTTTTCAACTCTGAGTCCAGTAGTTTTATAAAACTAAAATAAACCTTCAATGAAATTTTTTGAATTGGCCCAGCATTCACAATACAAATGCTATTCAGGGTTTGCTATATACGGAAGGAAGTTCATGGATTCCCTTTGACTAGTTATGAAGTAACTAGTTTGTAAGTTTTTAGTTACTAGTTTATAATGGAGTGCAGTGTTTCCCATCCTTTCTGGCCTAAAGAGACACACTTTAAAGCTATCCAGGGCTCAAAATTCTCAAAGCATATTTTTATTTTCTGGACTTGCTGTACTAAAGAGCATTTTAAAATAAGGTAAACATTTCGGATGTTTCTACAGCGATTGTATTGCTATCACTTCTTTATGCTGTACTATCTATTCGTACCCTGCTATCGTACTTCAAGCATGTTTATCTTAGCAAGTCACGAAATATTCTATTCTATCTGTAAATTGGATACGTCTAAATTTGCTCTTAAATAATTCATGTTTTTGTACAGCGTTATTTTGTTCTATTTTCGTTAAACTCCCTTCAGAATTTTTGATTTGGAGAAAAAATTCTTGAAGTATTTTCTCCAACGGAAAAAAAAATTACTCTGAAGGGTAAAAAAAAGTCATTTTATTTTTCAAAGTGATTAGAAATTATACAAATTTTTATAACTCCCGAATTATTTTGAAACCTCTGCTCTTTTAACGTAGGATTACGTACCTCCATAACGGTCCTCCGGAAAGCAAAATTTCAGACGCTATAACCGTCCGTCCGTACCTCGCGAGTTATAATTTTGGCAGCGCGCCAAACCCAATCTGTATCGCTTGGACAAGCAGTAAACAGTTAAACAGAAAAGTACCAAAATGCGTCAAAATTTTGACACACACACACACATATATATATACACAGTGGAATCTCGATCGATCGCTTTCGGATCCATCGTTTTTCCGTATGTGTCGTTAATTTTATCCAGTCCCAACGATCATATTGCTTTGTTATGTTTCCGCATCTATCGTTTTCCCGCATTTATTGTTCATTTCAATCGGTCCCTTGGAAAACGATAGATCGAGATTCCACTGTGTATATATATATATATATATATATATATATATATATATATATATATATATATATATATATATATATATATATATATATATATATATATATATATATATATATATATATATATATATATATATATATATATATATATAGATACATATAAACATAACACATACATACATATATACATACAAAAGAGGTAAGCAGCGATAAGTAATCCTACGTTAATAACCCGCGGTAGTTCCGTTAGAAGAGACTACCTGAAATTTTTTTCAAAAGTGACAAATTTATGTTAATAGCGATCGGTTCAGCAGATCAAAAACAGTGCTTCAAATCTTAAAAAATTTCAAATAAAATTTCAAATTTTTAAAGTATTCTTAAATGTCACATTTGAAAATAATAGAATCATAACAAAATGCTCATGTAATTTTTTTTTTTAAGTGGTCCGGATCCCCTTAAAACTAAGTAGGTTTTCGCTACGTATCGTTAATATTTACATAATGGATAAAATTTTCAGTTTTCTTGAAATATAGCACGTTTTGATACTTTCAGTGCTCATCATTCGTTTGGAAAACATATTTAGCATATGCCACTTAATGTGCTACTTTTATAATGTAGATTATACGTTTCAGGTGTTTACGAATAAAACAAGAATTGTTACTTAAAAGCTAATTTCCCGTCACCCGTTCTTAGTGCTTTGGCAATAAATAAATAAATAAGCACAGAATTTCCTAATGTGATATTTGTGGCTTCTTGGGTTCACCCCATTATGTCCTTATTCGTGGTCGAATATTTGGGTCAGGTCGCTTTTTCATTAATATTTTTTTTTTTTGATGACTGTTGAATACCTCCATTTTCTTATGTAAATGGTGTAATCTATTTACATAGAATGTAAATAATAAATAAAAACTTATTTTTGAGCAACGTTTTGGCATTAGAAAACAATGTTTATAGTTTAGTTTTTCGTAAAATTCTGATAAACATTTTGCAACTTTCCCGAGTTTGTCTTTCAAAAATATACTAATCAAATGACCGACTCTCATCGGAATTATTAAAATTTTTACGAAACTTAATATCAAATGTAACGAAAAATGACTATCTCAGAATCTGCTTGTCCCATATTGTGATTTTTATTATTAATAAGGCTGCCATAAGAACATCCTTAGCGAACGACATAAATCTTATTCACATTAAGATTCGACATCACTTTCAAATTTTATCGATTTTCGTGAATTTTTAAATCGAATATCTCAATCTATTCGCCCCATTTTGTCAAACATTTTTTTCCCTCTAGACAACATCTACTATATACAAGACAATGTTTTGTGTTTTAACGCAAAACTAGATCACCTGTATCGCATTAACATTCGAAATCAGATTTCCTGAAATAATCGATTTTAGCTCAAGTTAAACGAATTCAGTCGTAATGTTTTCAGCTTTTCGGCAAAAATTGTAATTATTCTGATAAGGGGGCGTCCATTAATTGCGTGAGGCAATTTTTCGACCCCCGACCCCTTCACACCCCCCACGCATTTTTACGCATTTCGCCCCGATACGCATTTCAAAATGCGTATTTTTAGTTTAAATACGTTAATCTGTGCTTGATTGCGTTGGATTTATTTAAAAAACAATTTGTTTGATTAATTTTATTTAAGACTAGTTAACACTAGTATTTAAGACTACTAAGAACGTAGTCTAGAATCACAGAGAGAAAATCGAACAATAAAATACTTAAATAGGAACTACTAAAATTCGTAAAAGAATATTCATTCTAATTCAGTCCACGGGGACTCGTGTGGTCTCAAGAGTGACTACTGGAACTATTGTGTAGGATTTAGCCATATTTTAGTGTAGAAACATGTTTTACTTAATATAACCCAGTTTTCTCGCAATTTTACACTGTTTCTTGCGGAAAAAAATTACGTGATATTTGACGAGACCCCCCCCCCCCCACACAAAAAAAAAAGCCTCACGTAATTAATGGACGCTCCCTAAGGGTCCGTCGCTAGTTTATATTTTCTCAAGGGTCTGTACCCTCATTGCATATACACTAGTATGACGCAACACACCGGTTGGGGAAACTTCCACAGAAGAAACGCGGTTTTCTCGCTAAACTTGCATTACGTGCTTTTTCTGTAAAAGGTGTCTAATTCCAGTGTGACCACTACTGTATCGTAACTTTCAGCCATGGGTGGATAATACTTGTTTTTTTTTTTTTTTTTTTTTTTACGATCTCCTGCGTATTCAATTCACCGGAGAGTGAAAAAGCATTAAGGCAGGAACTTTAAAATTCAGCTCCGAATCTGATTCGAAACGCACGTGTAGGTTTTAATTAAAAACCCCAATTCGACTGGCTGTCGGTGATTCGTGAAATGACCTGGGTGGTCAGTCGCGTGTATGATACCTGAGAATGAATCGACCCCTTTCGATGCTAAATGTCCGTAGTAAATGGCGGAGGCCTCAAAATATCGTTTTTATATTCTACTAGCTGAAAACCCGCACTTCGCTACGGAGTACATTCAAATTAAATACAATGGTCAATGTATGCAATTAATGCCAAAAAAATTAAATATATATATTTATAATAAATACGACGATCAATGTATAAAATTGATGTGATATATATATATATATATATATATATATATATATATATATATATATATATATATATATATATATATATATAAAACAGTTCCGTAACTGACTCATTCATTCATTCATTCATTCACTGACTGACTGACATACAACGCACAGACCAAACCGCTGGACCTAAAGGGCTGAAATTTTGCATGGCGATTCTTCTTATAGTGTAGGGGTGCACTAAGAGATTTTTGAAAAATTCTTCTTAGCTTAAAAATTTAATTTAAAAAAATCTGTTTTTTTTACTTTAAGTTTGCATTTAAAATAATAATTTGAGGGTTATAAAATTTATATCACGAGAAAGATCATAAAAATTCCTTTAAAATGAAATCTTTTTCGAATCCTTACCTTCATTTCCTGATTTTTGGTGAATTTTTAAAGATTCATTTTTAGAATTTAATTTATTAAATGCTGATCACGTGACTTCTTTTTCTGGTACTTTAAATAAATTTATCGTCACGTGCATAAAAACTAAATAGACAAAAAATAATTTTTTTTTTCTTGCTAATGCGGCAGACGATTGGACATTATCCAAAAAAATATTAAAATACAGTAAAAGAAATGTTCTAGAAACTGTACTATATTCCTTAGTATTCTTTATATTAGATTTAATTTGAATATCTTCTTCTACATTATTTTGTCTATAAAAATATCCCTTACGATTTTTTTATAAATATATATATATTTTACATCAATTATATACATTGATCGTCGTATTTATTATATATATATATTGGCATTAATTGCATACATTGACCGATGTTTTTACTTTGAATGTACTCCGTAGCGAAGTGCGGGTTTTCAGCTAGTATATATATATATATATATATATAAATCGTAAGGGATGTTTATTTTTTTTGGATAATATCCAATCGTCTGCTGCATTACAAAGAAAAAAATTTTTTTTTGTCTATTTAGTTGTTATGCACGTGACGATAAATTTATTTAAAGTACCAGAAAAAGAAATTACGTGATCAGCATTTAATAAATTAAATTCTAAAAATTAATCTTTAAAAATTCACCAAAAATCAGAAAATCGAGGTAAAGATTCGAAAAAGACTTCATTTTAAAGGCATTTTTATGATCTTTCTTGTGATATAAATTTTATAACCCTCAAATTATTATTTTAAATGCAAACTTAAAAAAAGTTACTAAAACAGCTAAAAAATTTAATTCTAAAAAATCTAAGAAAATTTTTCTCAAAAATCTCTCTTAGTGCACCCCTACACTATAAGAATCGCCATGCAAAATTTCAGCCCTTTAGGTCCAGCGGTTTGGTCTGTGCGTTGTATGTCAGTCAGTGAGTCAGTTACGGAGCTGTTTTATATATATATATATAGATTATAGTCGTGCGTGTGTCGTGATCCGGTTTAGAATAAGACGCATAAAGTCAATCCAGGCACGAGTGAATCTATTAAACCAAGGAAAATGTTCATATTCAAGACTCTGGATCGGAACGAAAGAGACAAACTGAACACTGTCTCTTGCGTATTTACATGACAATGAGAGAAATAAAAGCAATTAATTTTGCTACATCCATCACAGCTCCAAGCGACGGGCTCATAATTAGAAAAAGAAAAAGAACACGAATTAACACGTTTAGCCGTTGTATCACACCATAAGAGCTGAGTAGAGAAAAAAGTTTAGCCGTTGTATAACACCATAAGATCTGAGTAGAAAAAAAAGTTTAGCCGTTGTATAACACCATAAGAGCTTATAGATGAGTGGGCGTTGGAATAACGGCGATTATGATTAAAAACAATAAGAAAAAACTGTTCGAGATTTTAAATACGCACGAAGTCGTTTTTGATTACATTCATTATTTTTTCTTCTTCTGTTTAACGTCTCGAAGGCATAGCAGTGTTACTAGTTTTTTTTCTTCCTCTGTTTAAACTTCTTCAAGTCAGTGCTACGATACTTCTTTTAATGGAAATTTAGGCGAACGTAAACAAGGCAGAAACGCAAATCTGACGATAACAATAGCAATTAAAAGCTCATAAAAATGATTTATAACTTGCTGACAAGGTGAAACCAATCACGCATAATTACAAGATAAAAAGAACTTTTTATATACACTTTCCAGAAAAAGTCTGCATATAAGCGAAAACCAAACTTTCAAGCATCAAAAAATATAATATTACACTAAATTGATCAACTTTCTTTTATTTTCGTGTACTGATCGAATCATTTATTATCTTTTGACAATGGTTGTAGAAATACAAAACACATAATTTTGTTTAGAAATCAAATTAAACACAAAAAAAACCACGAAATACACTAGAAAAAGTTTGCGTACAAATAAGAAAACCTGAAAAAAATATAATAGTGATTGACTGTTACTGAAAGTTAAGTAACTGGTCGGATAGCCCTTACGTCTAAGGACCTCCATCAATCGTTTCTGCATAGATTGAACCAGTTTGAATGTTTCATTAGGAGATATATTATTCCATTCCATAATGGTAACCTTTTTCAACATCTCTTTCGATGTTATGGAATGTTGACGAATCCTGCGCTCTAGTACATCCCACAAACGTTCGATGGGATTTAAGTCAGGTGATTGTGGAGGAGTATGTAACTGATTTTTGATGTTGTACAACAACCAGAGCTTCACATTGTGGGCAGTGTGCTTTGAATCATTGTCCTGCTGGAACCAAAAGTCGTCTCCGAGGCCCAGGTTTTGAGCACTTACTTTTAACTTTTCTTTTAAAATGTTCAAATATGTCCTATGATCCATTGTAGATTCTATAAATACAAGACGTCCCAAGCCATTGGCTGCAATACACCCCCAAACCATTATACCTCCACCACCGTGCTTTACTGTGGGCACGAGATTCTGCTTCTCGTAAGCCGTACCTGTCTTTCTTCACACCAGCTTACGTCCTTTAATCCCAAAAATGCAAAACTTGCTCTCATCTGTGAAGAGTACCTTTTCCCAGAACTCCAGAGGCTTATTTACATATTCATTTGCGAAGAGTAGACGTTTTTGCTTAGTGATGACCGATATGTGTAGATTTCTACGTGCTACACGGCCATGATAGCCAGATTTTTTCAAGATCTTCCGTATAGTATCTTCATGAATCGTTTTCTCAAACCTCTCTCTAAATTCATTTACAATTTGAGATGCAGAAATTCTTTGATTTAGGCATACGGACTTCAGGATAAAACGCTTTTCACGTGGTGTCAGTTTAGAGGGACGTCCTGAACGTGGCTTTGAGATAAAAGATTTTATTGAATTGTAATTATTGATTACTCTTTGAGTAGAGGAATGAGTTCTTCCAAGAGTCTTGCCAATTTCCCGAAGAGTTTTGCTTTCATTCTTCAGTTTCAAGATAATTTTCCTTTCTTCAGAAGTAATCTCCTTTCCTTTTTGATTAATTTTAGTTTTCCTCAATTTACCTTCAAAATGATATGGAAGCGAAAATTGAGGTAATCTTTTTGCAAAACTTTAGCAAAATGAACAACATCGCATACATCTGAATTGGGTATATTAGTTTATTGTATTTGTACGCAAATTTTTTCTGGTATGAATTCATGCAATTTTTTAATTATTTTTTTTTATTTTAAAACATTGCATGTTATATTTTTAAAACCATTGCTAAAAGATAATAAAGGAATCGATTAGTACAAGAAAAGAAAGTTGATAAATTTAGTGTAATATTATATTTTTTGATGCTTGAATGTTTGGTTTTCGCTTGTATGCAGAATTTTTCTGGCAAGAGTACCTCCGTTTTTAAATTTTCTGTTGAATCATATAAACTTGACAATTCTATGTATTAATAAATACTTTTTTACAATTTTTTTGATGAATTATCCCATCAACTTGAAAGAAAACGATCAAATGCGTAATAAAGAGTAGTTATAAGAAATTTTCAAACATTTATTAATGATGAATTCCATTCTGCTTAAAGATGGCTGAAAGTATTGAAATAATGCATTGTCATCGTGTTCTGAGCTATTCTAAAAGTTTCAAATGTCTAGCTAGTCGGGAAGTTAGTTAAAAATCGATTTCAAGATTTGAACTGGACGAACAAGAAAGTGAGTTAACAAAAACGTGGTAAAAATTGAACTTAAAGTTCTAGTAGATTGTTATGACGCCAAATAAAGGCACGCCGTAGATTATTTAAATTCTGTCACCAGTAATCAAATTTTTGGATTTTAACCTGTGAAAAATAAAACTGATTTTCTGTATTCAAATCCTTTTGTTACAATTTCAGTCATATGTTTTGAAAGAATGAAATTAATTTTTAATTTCCTTTTTAATTTTCTTTTGTGATACTACCATTTATCTGTATTTAAGGGGACAGTGGACCTTCAAACCTAACGTTTTTTGTTTTTGAATGGATTTGCAACTTTTTTTTGAATGGATTTGCTTGAGATTTGAATATGTGATTAGTACCATAGATATGTAAAAGTGGTTAAAATTTAATGAAATATTAATAATTTATGAATTATTAATTATATCAAAAATTGGCCTAATTAAAAATGTCCCTTGCGCATTTCTTTTGCATATAATATGGTCATTTTTATTTGCAGGATACTTTATAGAACTAACAATGAAACCTATTGCTTATTTTAAGCATTCACTAAAAATATAAAGAGAAATAATAATAGTGAAAACATCCTTTTTATTACGCAAAATACCTATAAATCATCTTTTCAAGTACAAAATTTAGAAATTCTGAGCTACGAAGCATAATTTTTTTTCAATAAGATTTATTTTATATACAGTTAAGTATATAAAACTTAAATTTCAAAGCAATACGATTGTTAGAAATGCGCCTGGAGCGGTTTGAATATTCGTATGACACGAAAATTTTTATTTTGAGAAAAACACATTTAAAGTTATTGCTATTAGTAACCACATAATATCTAAATTAAATACAAATGCCTATAACCTGGAAAGTAATCACATAAATTAAAAATTCTTTTTGCAACACATTCCTACCTGTCCGTAGTTTCACAATTCAATAAAATAAAAAATCGAATTTTTGGACAAATTTCGCAATTTTCAAAGTTTACTGTCCCCTTGAGGTTTTAAAAGGGTTGATAAAGAGCATCATTTCGTTAGAATGAGTGAAACTTTGTTTTGACGTGTTAGTATGTGAAACTGAAACTCTGATTCTCTCTTTAACGGGGATCCCATTAACGGGAAATCCCATTAATTTATTCATAGGAAAATGATAGTTTGATATAAACAAAAAAATTTCAGGTAGTCTCTTGCAATGAAACTACCGCGGGTTATTAACGTAAGATTACTTATCGTTGCTTACCTCTTTTGTATGTATATATGTATGAGTTATGTATATATGTATCTATATTATATGTGTACGTATGTATATACAGTCGAATCCGGTTAATTAGACCAACGGTGAATCGGACTATCCGCTTATTTGGACCGAATCCTAAAGAACCCTATAAATCCTATTGCATAAGCCTAATAGGGCATGTTCGTGTAATCGGTCCAGCTGGTTATTAGGACCAAAAGGATAGCATCCCGATGTTGTCCGATTAACCGGAATCGACTGTATATACACATATGTATGTCAAAATTTTGACACATTTTGGTACATTTCTATTTAACTGTTGACTGCTTGTCCAAGCGATGCAGACTGGGTTTGGCGCGCTGCCAAAATTATAACTCGCGAGGTACGGACGGACGGTTTTAGCGTCTGAAATTTTGCTTTCCGGAGGGCCGTTATGGAGGAACGTAATCCTACGTTAAAACATGACTAAGCAACTTTTATTTAAATCGCCAAAGGGTTGTAAAATTATGTAATACCAGGGGCGTAGCTTCTGGCTTTCTGATTATGAAGTTTTTTTTTTAGTTTCTCTCTATTCTAAAAAAAAGGTAGCTGCCGCTGTCAAAAGCTTGTCACGCTATCTCTTCCGAAACCGTTGGGGGTATGGGGTAGAGAGTGCTACCAATGGATGCAGAAAAATCGGGGGACCAAAGTAAGACATGTCTCATCTTCGTCCGACTTTTAAGTTTTTTTAAAAATTTTATGTCTTGTGGGAAAATATTGACTTCATCTTCAGATTACGATAACTCACCAAAACATGATCATAGAAGTTTGATCTTTTTACAATCTAAGACTACAGACATTTATTTCAAACTAGACCTCATTTGTTTAAAAATATTTTAAAACAGACTAATATTTTCATCAAAAAATGAAATACAGTTTTTCAAGAAATATCGTCCCCTATGTGGATGTAATATCGATGCTCCTCGAGTTTTTATCTTACAAAGAAAATATTTACATCATCTGGAAGCTGAAAGCTTTTATTCATATAAACCTCATTTCAAGTCTATATCTTAAATTTTCGATTTTTAATTGAATTTTAAAGCTGATAATTCAACAGTGATGAAACGCCCTTCGCATTAAGGGTGACAACAGTAAATGGATGGAAGCTGTTACATTGCCCGAGAATCACCCCTATGTATCTCGCTATTAGCCATAACAGAGGAGCGAGCGTAGCGAGCCTAGGGGCGAAGCCTCTAGTTATCTTTAAAAAAAAAAAGTCTCATTACGCAGGGCATCTAACAAAAAGTTTTGTTCGAAATGCCTAGAGAGTTTGCACCCTTATTTTACTGCTGTGTATAAAGTATAACAATCATTTATTTACATTGGTATACATTGCGGTAATATTTGGAGAATATTCCTCACACCAGGTTTTTATCTTTCGTTGAAGTTTTAGGAAAACCAGAATTGTGATGTGGTGGTTCAAAAAGTGTAAAAAACAACCTTTTCCCCCTAATAGCAATTTATGGCTAAAAATCATCCAATTTCCGCGGTAAATGTGGAACTATATTCGTGTTTCCCGACCGTAAAGTTGACCACCAGCATGCATCTGCCTTCGTGGCCCAGTTGAAAACGCATCCTATAATGAATCTATATCCCAGTTCCGAGTGCATGCAATATTCCGTCTATTAGGAGTGAAGCCATAACTCATTCCGGAGCATGTGAAGTGGGTCTGCAGGTATCATCGCGTCCTGTTTTTTTTTTTTTTTTTCCCTTTTCCTAGAAATAGTCATTTTCGCTCTACAACCCTCCATCATTCACGCGTCGTGGGATTGGAATGGATATCGCTGCTATGTAGGTTACTACACTCTTGCTTGTTTATTTCTCAGTTGATTAGGCAGGGAAGAGCGGGATTATTATTTTCATGCATAAGCCATCTCTGGAGCCCGCAATTTCCTTTCTTTCCGAGTATTATCTTTCCATCGTTGGGTTATAGCGAAATTGAATTGGTTTCGGAAAATCTAGGCGCATTTTATCACAGTTGGGATGTTCTCCCATTATTCCCCGTAAAAAGGAGATAGCTGCTACATGGATGGGATTGTTTCGGATTGAAAAACACAATCAGGGTCGCGTCTAGAGCTATTCGGGCCCTATGCATACTTATGAAAGTCGGGGCCTTAGTAAATAATTAAGATTGAGGGTGATCTTACCTTTTAAGGGGACAGTGGACCTTCAAACCTAACTTTTTTTTTTGTTTTGGATGGATTTGCTTGAAATTTGAATATGTGATTAGTACCATAGATATGTAAAAGTGGTTAAAATTTAAAGATGAAATATTAATTTATGAATTATGAATTATATCAAAAATTGGCCTAATTAAAAATGTTCCAGGCACATTTCTTTTGCATATAATATGGTAATTTTTATTTACAGGATTCCTTATAGAACTAACAACGAAACTTATTGTTTATTTTAAGCATCCATTAAAAATATAAAGAGAAAAAAATAACAATAATGAAAACACCCTTTTTATTGCGCAAAATACCTATATTTTTTTCAAGTACAAAATTTAGAAATTCTGAGCTACGAAGCATAATTATTTTCAATAAGATTTATTTTATATACAGTTAAGTATGTAAAACTTAAATTTCAAAGCAATACAATAATTAGAAATGCGCCTGGAGCAGTTTGAATATTCGAATGACATGACAATTTTTATTTTGAGAAAAACACATTTAAAGTTATTGCTATTAGTAACCACATATCTAAATTAAATTAAATACAAATGCCTATAACTAGGATAGTAATCACAGAAATTAAAAATTATTTCTGCAACACATTCCTACTCGTCCGTAGTTCCACAATTCAATAAAATAAAAAAATCGAATTTTTGGACAAATTTCACAATTTTGAAAGTCTACTGTCCCCTTAAAAAAAAAATCAAAATTTTTGAAGTGGCGTTAGTTGATATTATTAGTTTGAGATTGCAAAAGAATTTAAAATGGGGGGAAAAGTTTAAGAAATTTAAAATTGTTTTCTAATTTTGTCATCTGTAAACTTATTCAGAATACTCTCATATCAAAGCGTTTTTTAGAATATCTGTAGTGTAATGTTTGAGAAGCAGCGTTACCTAAAGCGCAAATGATGTAACCCGTGATCTCCCCCCCCCCCTACCAATCAGAGAATTGGCTGCGTGGGCGGAAAAACCCAAGGGGTGGTGGGGATCGTCGGGCAGTCGGTCAGTCAGTAAGAGACAGAGAAAGCGTCTCTGGTAGTGTTAGGAGGTCTGGCGAGATATAGCTGGCTCGTCTCACCTCCGGTGAATTAATTAGTCTGTAACTAAGTCGAGTGTAGTAGTAAGAGCAGGGGTCTGGTAAGATGCTGTAGGCTTGCCAACTCGTGCTCAGAGTTTTCTGTAATTTTTATGTTAAGTGTGAAACTGTACGAAGCTGTAAATACATTTATGTTCGTGTTGTAACAGTGACGACTCATTTTTGCACAACCTCATTTGTCCCCATGCCATATAGAAAGAGAACCAATGTGAACCGAGGGAGTGTTCATGACAATAATCCTTTTCTGTAGTTAGAATCCTTACTGTGTTCCTCCACTGACGTCGTAGTAGTGGCTAGTGAAAAGCAATATATGCCAAGTGCAGCTCACAGCTGGGTTTGTTGCCCCTGCCATCCAAATATCGACAAAGGATACCGCACAAATAGGACGTTGGCGTTGCAATAAATATTATTAATGGTATATATATAATTTAGAAGTCGGGGCCAGTGGATTTATTTCATGCAGTCATGACAAATACCTCTGTGCGGACCCTAGGCACGTGCCTATTTTGCCGAGTGATAAACGCGGCCCTGCGTTTCATCCTGTTGGCTGCAGTTGGCTACATCCAATTGGCTTCAATGACTTGGAGCTGGCAGATGTGATTTTTTTTTTTATCCATTTAGGGTCTGTTCACATAGGAGTCCGATAGAGGAAGCGTAAAAGGAAAGATGACGCTGAGACGGAAAGAAACCAATCACAGGCGTTAAAAATTTCGTTGCTAATCGTTTGGAGGTTTGTCATTGGTTAAATATATTTCAATACTTTAACGCTTCCTTTTTTGCTTAACTTGTCATCTTTTAACTTAGGATTACGTTCCTCCATAACGGTCCTGCGGTAAGCAAAATTTCAGCGTTGTTATAATTTTGGCAGCGCACCGAACCCAGTAGCAGTAAAACAGTTAAACAGAAAAGTACCAAAAATGCGTTAAAAAAAAAAGGTGAGCAATGATAAGTAATCCTACGTTAATAACCCGCGGTAGTTTCGTTAGAAGAGACTACCTGTAATTTTTTTTTTACGTAGTATTTGTTAAATTTTTTTTTGCCTGAATTTTTGTAAAAAAAAAAAAATTCAGCTTAGATTTCCTAAATATACGTATTTTCAATCGTTTATTCAGTTCAGTATTTCTGGTCTGCGTTTGCTCCTGGAAATAATTCCCTCGATCGTAAGCCTCGTTCTTGAGTGCGGTCACGGTCATAGCTTCTTATTTCGCGTCCACTTGTTCATTTTATATAATTTCTCGGGAATATGTATATTTCCCCTGACGGAACTAATTTAAGTCATTAAGTCATGTATGCCGGAATGAGTTTGAACTTGGTAACTCCTTGGGCTGGTTACTTGTTTAATGATGTATCCCTTTTGTTATCAATGCGAGTTTCCTTTCAAAAAGCTGCGATTTCAATGAAGGTTATGCGACAGTACGCTCAAAAGTTTCAGATCAGTGGTCATTTGAAATGGTGTTATTTGATTCTTCATGAATTTATACAATTTTTATTTCCATCTGTATGATGTTGCGCATATTTTCCTATCTTTTATCAGATAACGAAGGATTTAGTTTGACAACAAGCTAATAAATCTTTCAAAATCAAAATGCCTTATGTTATTGTAGAGAACTATTTTTCGAATTTCATTTTGGGTATAAACGGCTTTCTACCATTAATTACTGCTTACAATTTATTTCATCCATTATCATAGCTTTAACACTAACGAATCATGGAAAACCAACAGCTACAGCTATCTGGAAGCTCCAAACAGAACTACATGGCGTTCGCCTACAACAATGATTCTCAACTTTCTGATGCCCCCCCCCAGGGTGCATCTCCCCCTCCAGGTTGAGAACCACTGGTCTAATGTAAAGAACTTCGTGAGTCAAATTCTGTGTATTCGAAACTTGGAACATTTTCAGATATTCTACGTTCAGATTAAAGCAGTCTGAACTTTTTAATACGTTCAAAAAGTTTTTAATGTTTGAAAATAAACACTATCGTCAACGAATTTGAAATAAGTGGAAAATTCTACGTTGTTTGGGTACGAATTTTTTTTTTTTAATTATCATACCTTTTAATGCCTGTATTGTTAATTTGCTCTACGTTCTTTTTATGTTTAAAATTTTAATTAGCTTAAATTTCTGATTCCTTTAGCAATGGAAAAATAATACATTGAAGATAAGTTTATATTATAATACTACGTATAGATTAAAAAATGTAACTGCTTTCCTGCTCTTAAAAATGCATGCATTTATGAACGCCAAATAATGGAGTCTTTAAAACTACAGAATTTCTGTCTGGTGTTTACTGCTATCACCAGATTTATAATTTTCGTTTAAATAGTATTTCATGGCATTGAGTATTTTAAAAAAATTCTTAGTTTAACCTCAAATACTAGATAGACGGCAAAAGATTTAAAGTTTCAGTGCATTGTGTGGCGACGAAAAAATTGTGTTATATGGGGTAATTAAATCTTTTATTAATTAATATTTACTAATTAAAAGTTAGGATAACTTCAATTAACAGTTAATATCTAGTTTCCATTAAATTTAACTTTTATCATTAGCCATAGTGGTTAGTACATTTATGTAGATGGTAACAGTTGCTTTGTGTATTTTTTTTTATAATGCAAAACCCCAAAATTAATCATTATAATTAACACTGGTTCGATACTGTTTGCACCACTGTGGTGGTTTATGAGAGAAAAAGAAAAAGAAATTAAATCTAATAAAATTACATCTCTATCATTGAATCACACCTAAAAATAAAATTGCTTCATCCGAAAGAAAACTCAAGAAAATCAAATCTGCTGAAATAAAAAAAAAACCTAAAGCTGAAAATCAGAAAATTAACTCAAAGGCAAAGACCGACATGGCACAACTTTACAAACTAATAACAAATTTATTAACAATTTCACTGACATTATAACAATCAATCTTACAATCTCAAGTTCTTCTCAACATATTTCCGACAAACCAAATTCAATTATTTACAATGCATTTGCGGTAAAACCAAAAATTCTCATTTCAACACAATCACTAAAATGAAAATTTCAATGAATCAATATGAAGTGGCTGGTGAATCAAAACAAAAACTTTGTTACTCTAATTGTAATTGCTAACATTAAATAATAAAATAAAATAATAAAAAATGAGTCTTAATTGACCCTGCTACAGCTAATAAGGATAGAATTTAAAGAACAGCAAAGAAAGGAAAAGAAAGAATATCACCCGTGGCCAGTTCATCATTCTCCGGGATCGGGCAACTTGCATTGTCCCGAGGCCAGGAGCCTCACGGCCCCAAGCTTAGGTCTTACACCACCTCGCTCCAAGTCCAGAATCCCTTTCAAACTCTCCCGCGCTCCCGAGTTAGCCCTGTCACCTCTTGTATCTTTTGCGTAACCCAGCTTCCAACGAAGTAGTCCATCGGCGCGCCGTGAATTACAGATGGTAAAAGTGAGGGGGAAGACTACAGGTTGCATTCTTGAAGTCTGCAAACCGTTTTACAATTTATTTTTCACCCCTCATCTCGTTCTTGTTGATTGAATTTAATTCACGGCGTCCTGGTCATCCACTTGATGATGTATTCTTGCGCACATTCCTTTCGCCTGTCTTTTCTGCTGAAATTCTCCCCTGCTCAAAAATGGCGCGAAACGGATGTATCGGGTTACAGACAGCGGCCAGCACAGGGTAGCGATAAGATCTTGTTACCAAGCACATTCAGTTTTTTTTTTTGGAAAGAAAGAAAATCAAGGAATATATCAAACTTTTACTATTTATCTAAATTTCTTCAACCTTTGAAGTAAAATTCACCAGCCAAAAATACGTACCAGCCACTTACAAGGTTTATAAATAAAATTAATTAAATAATAAAACTTGTAACAATGAAGCCAAACATATGATCTCTCTCAATTTAATTCTTCATAATGTCAAAACATTTCGAGAAACTTGCGCACGCTTCTCCAAATGCGATGACATTAATCAAATCAAGGAATATTTGATCACCACAAGTTTAAGCATCAAGTATAATTAGCAGAGGCTTAATAAATTTATTTATAAAAAGCACAACCGTTTCTAAAATTTAATTGTTTGCTTTAAACTTAATTACCTCAAACCCGAGATTAAAATAAACGTTAATTATTTATAAACTATTATCATCACAACAATTGTGTAAAATTTCAAAAGGCTTTCCCTTCTCTAATGGCGATCATTTATAATGACGGTTTGCGAGGTTGCGCCAAACACGACTGATACAATTTTTTGTTATTGTAAATACTGTATTAATAGCTTAATAGCAATCCTTACCGCCGCTGTGTCCGAGCCCTACAGTCCTCTATTTCTAATAAAATGTTGGCGGCCAGGAACAGCTAATTTCGAGGATTTTTTCGTCGCCTCTATTTGATTTGGCATGTGCGCTTCGGCGGCTGTCGCCTCGATTTCCTTACATAGGGTTAATCGTGTTCAACTGCCCATTACATCCTCAATTTATGTGGCCGAATTAATGGCCTTATAATGAGGGGCATCACTGAAGGATATCGAACCCGCTCCTCTTATCGGCGAACGGACGCGAAAGCGATAACAAAGGTCTGAGGAGGGAAAGAATTAAATCGCCATTAAAACTCGGGGGAAAGTGCCTTGATTAAGATTTCTTTGGCGATAAAAGTTCGTTTACGTGTGCTCGAGCTTTTTATATGCCAATTTATGTATGTTATAAAAGTCATATACTTTATTAGTTAGGCCTTAAAAGAGACTGGGACAGAATTTATTCTCTTTACTCTAGTTTTATTGTTGTTTTATTTTATTTTATTTTATTTTTACATCCAACGAGTCCATGCAAAGGTCTTAATGTGTATGAAAAATACTCGATCAGTTTAAAACTTGAGTTTTAACAATATTTAACACTGCTTTTAAAGTAATTTAACATGTACTGCACGTTTGTTAGAAGATTACGTTGTTACATACAACGTTTTTATGCCCAACTGTTTAGGCGCATCTTTCTGTACACCAGTACTACAATCTATTTATCTTGCAAAGGAATTTCTTAATTTGCCAGCTTTAAACTGTCAAAAATTTAAAATTTCTGGCAAGGTTACAATGTTAATTTGTTCTCTTTTTATTAAATTGTTTTACTTGTCTTAATTATTGGAAATTTTTTTAATCGGGAGTAATTTTTTTAAAAATATTTTCCCAGAATCGAGAAATTACTCTGAAAGATTGAAATTTTTAAACTAATCATTTAAAAAAAAACTTTTATAAAGGTTAAAAACATCATTACAAAAATCGAAAAGCTTTACCTCGAAACCTTTTCTTTGCACGAAAGTGAAAAAAAATTAATTCAAACAGAGCTACTTCTGGTTGAACAAATATAACAAAATCTATGTTTTCATCATTCAAAACAAAATATTTCAGGTAGTCTCCTCTAACGAAACTACCGCGGGTTATTAACGTAGGATTAATTATCGTTTGCGTACCATTTTTTTTAAAACGAATTTTGGTACTTTTATGTTTAACTGTTTACTGCTGCTGGGTTTGGCACGCTGTCAAAATTATAACTCGCGACGCAGGACAAAATTTTTTTCTCTCCGAAGGACCGTTATTGAGGAACGTAATCCTTCCTTAAAATATCCAATTTTTCACATATTTTTTAATATTACTTGGAACAACTGATAAAAAAATTTAATCGTTACTAAACGGGATTAAATGGAAAAAAAAAATGAAATTAACTGTCGCGTACCATCCGATATTAGAAACACTGTGAACTACTAAGACTATTTTCGGGTTCGATTCCCAAGAGTGGTCCAGGGCGCCACGCTTGAGAACACAGAGCAAGTCGATATAGCGGTAACTAGGTAGATCAGCCCCACATTTACTTACCGAAAAAATTAAAAAAAAAATAACTGCCAAATAAGTTACGCTTTCAAGGAAGAAATCTAATCTAGAATCTGTCTGTAAAACTAAAATGGACTTTTTTTAGTATTTTGTGCACGCTAGCCCCCTCTTTAATAAACCACCCCCTTTATGTTCCGCGAAAACTAATTTTAAATTTTAAAAGTGCCTTCTTCCTGATAAAAGATCTTTCAAGATATTATTTAATCTATTTTTCATTAAAGAGGCAGTTAAGTAGTAAAACTGCTGAACTCACTTTTTTTATTCGCTAAATCTTAACCACGTTCAATTTTGTGTGCTCGGACAAAAAGCTCGAGTATTTGTTTTAAAATCGCCTGCTTTGCATTTTCAGCCCTCTCGATACATCGCGCTGCTTCGGGGTGTAACCAACTCGGTTCGCTCAGCATCCGCCGAGGGCACGCTGATAACCATGACAACCAGCGATAATGGATCGGTTAACTCGTCGCAATGGACGCGAATTTATACGATGAATAATAGTTCTCCAGCAGAAGTGCGAGTTGGGGAATAAATTGTCGTGGCTCGCTTACGATTGTCTGCCGTGGTTATTATGGACCTGCTTATTATGGATCGATTACTACGATGTGTGTGATGCCATCGATTTTAATAATTAAGTCTGTTTGAAAAAACTAGTTAGTGACTCCCTTTCGACATTAATATGTTTGTCACGCAGTTTTGAATATTGCTGATGAATGAATGGCAGTGCAATTAGGTAATGAAATAAATGTTGCTTCATTAAGGCTGCTATGTACTTAACCCCATTGGATTCGCTCACCTCAATGTTAATCTATGGAGAAAATTTGTCCACGGATTGCCGACTTGGATTCCAAGATTTTTTTTAAAAAATTGTACTCCATTATAGAGAAAGAAATTTTACATTTGTGTACATTTTTCGTTTTTTTAAATGCAATTAATATTTTAAAATTTAATTTATTCGGGGGAAATATCTGGTATAGTGTGTTTTAAACGCTCATAAATTCCTTCGGTGGACGAAATTTATAAAATGAATCCTGTAGCGCTTTGCAGAAAAGTTCAGGCTATCTGACAGTACCAATTTTATTTGATTACCGGCATTTATGTACCTGTAAATAGTTGACAAAAATATATTTTAAATAAATTATTGGGGGGGGGCAGCGCTTACCCCCCCCCTATAAGAGAGAGCCATTACAATCCCTCAAAATGTCAATCCTGAGGGGGGGTGGAATTCTCGAACTGTCAACTGGACTCCTCCCACCACAAGAGTCTGCAAGAAGAGGAAACGAGAAATACGATTTTTTTTTCTTAGTACATAGCAGCTTTAATGGAATAAGATGTTTTAAACTGAATTGTAGATAGAAGAGAAATTAAAACTATTTTAATTAAATTTTTCGACTCCAAACTTTTTAACGGGGAAACTTCAAAGTTTTTTTTTTCTTCTATTGAAAATAGATTATGAAAGCAGGAAAAATGTGAAGCCAATTTTAGGCCTAATAGCTAATAATTTAGGTTTCGAACGCTACGGGAAAATCTGGAGATGCAAGAGAAAATGAAGTTGCATCGATACATTAATATGTATGCATAAACAATAAAACTTTCTCTAGTGTGGCCAGTCATGGTTCAAAAAAAAAAAAAAAAAAAAAAAAAAAAAGGGACCGAGCAGAATTTTCTTTTGATGAGTGGAGTGCCTTGGTCAATTGACTTTATCTCTTGTCGCAAGATGGGTTATAATCAATGTTAATGTGCTCAGTAGTAAAAATAATTAAGTTTAAAGTTACAAGCTACTTCAATAAAAAAAAATTAAGTATCGAACCTTCAAAAAAAAACTTAATCAAAAGGGTAAGAAAATTTAAAAATTAAAAAAATATTAAAATAAGTAAACTATATAAGATTAAAAGGTAGAAATTGAAAAATTTAAAGAAAATAATTTGAAATTAATTAACAAGTTAAGGAAAAGGTGGCTCACAGCAAACCAGAGAGAGAAAAAAAAGTGACTGTTTTGAGGAGGGGTGGATTTCTCTATAGCGGCCAGTAATGGTTCCAAAAAAATGTTGTCGGAGGAAAAGCCGTCGAATAGGGGTGGCCGGCTACAGAAATTCCTCTGTATATTTATGCGAATACTGCCAATAATACAGTTAAAACTTGAACGTGCATAATTGATTTTAGTGGTTATCATAATGCACCCATTAACAATTTGAGCGATTTTAAAAAGGTTTTCTGATAAAGCTCTATAGTATTTTTCAAAAAGATAAGTGAAAACGCTGGATGTATACAAAAATTTAGTTACGTTTCCGATCAGAAATGTCTATGTGAATCATACATCTAAAAAGTTAAATTTTAGAGATCGTACTCTACTTTCTAGATAGGTACAGTCGAATCTCCATATATCGAACTTCCCCATATCGAAATTTTCTATATATCGAACTCTTGGCAAATCTCCATGTTCATTACATAGAAAAACTGTTTCTATATATCAAAATTTTTTGAAGACATATTCGGCGATTTTATTCCACTTCAGAATAAAATCTCCCAATTTTTGGCGATTAAAACAATACGTCGTGGACTTCAATTCGCGGAAAATGTCCCTGATGAAGTTTTTAGTGGATTAATGCGAGCATTTCTTTGAACTTTCAGCAAAACTGGCTGTTCAGCAAGATATTCGTAGTTTTTTTAACTGTGATCACTAACCACTGTCTGGATTTTTTTTAAAGTATATAGTACTCAATAAATCTTTCATATTAATTCATTTTTTAGTTATTAACTTTCATTTAATGTGATTCGCATATAAATTAGATATGGAGTTTCGTATACGAAAATTAGCTTTAATTTTAATGTTTTAGGAGAATTATGATAAAACTAAGATCAACTCTATATATCGAAATTTCTATATATCGAATTTTTTCCGGCATTTTGCTACTTCGATATATGGAGGTTCGACTGTATATCCACAATAAAATGAAGAAAAGTACTAGCATATGGCACACAGCCCCACCTCATGCCGACGATCCTCGACACTCCCGGACAATCCGGCTCTCGCCCTTTCTGTTGCGTCTGGCGACTTCCCGCGTTTGTCGCCGTGCCGTCGCTCGTCTCGCCATGCAATTATTGGAAGGAAAAGGGATTTCTCTGGATGGCGATGCGTGCAGATGGGATTTGTCTCCTAATCCCCTTTGAGTACTTAAAAAGCGCCATTTCATCCCAATACATTGTGTTGTGTCTTCCGTATGATCGGTTATTTTTAAGATGGCCGCTGTTTTACTATCGCGACTGATCAATAGAGGTAATTCATCACATGTTTTTTAGAAATAAATGAACTCTGGAAGGTGTAGACCAGGGGTGTCAAACTTGCGGCCCGGCCAATATATTGGAATATATACAATATCCCTCCAATATATTGGCCAATATATTGGAGAAGAGATGGCCAAGTGTCAGGACGTAAACATTAAATTTTCTTGTTCTTTTATATATGTTTATTATAATGTATTATTTAAAATAAACCTACGTTTCTATTAATATTGATTTTTTGCGGCCCGCCTATAGTTACACCTTGTTTGTTTGGCCCAAGTTAGCCTTTGAGTTTGACACTCCTGGTGTAGACGAACGAATAAATGACATTTCCGTGAAAGTTAGGATTTGGGTGGGATAAAAAAAGAAAGAATTCAGTTTAGACGCTATGTAGAATATATGGCGCGGTATAGAGATGTAGATGCCAGCAGTATGTAAATAATATAGTCTATGTATTTGCTCAACGATTTTCAAGCTTGTTTATCCCCTTCATGAAGTGAGACTTGACCAACTCTGCAAAATAACAGTTTCACTATTTCGGAATTTGATGCCAATTTCTTCCCTGAAAGAATTTTTTTTTTCATATTTGGGAACAAGCAGAAGTCCGAGAGGCCCAAATCAGAAAAATACGGAGAATGGAAGAAAAAATTCGTAGCGTCATTCTAAGGACCTGTTCACATAGGAGTCAGGTAGCGGAAGCGTTAAAGTATTGAAATATATTTAACCAATGACAAGCCTCCAAACGATTAGCAACGAAATTTTTAACGCATATGATTGGTTTATTTGTGTCTCAGCGCCATCTTTTCTTTTACGCATCCACTACCGGACTCCAATGTGAACAGGCCCCATCAGGTTTTCCGTTGCCATCGCAGAGGAATGAGCCGAGGCATTAGCGCCCTTTACACGTACGTTCTTTCGCGAGTGCTTGGAGCGTACGGGATTGCGCGCGGGAAAACTTTCAGTACGCTCCAAAGCAGCTTTCCCTTAGGGCCTGTTCACATAGGAGTCCGTTGCGTAGCGTTAAGGGAAAGATGACGTTGAGACGAAAATAAACCAATCATAGGCGTTAAAAATTTCATTGCTAATCGTTTGGAGGCCTATGATTGGTTTATTTTCTTCTCAACGTCATCTTTTCCTTAACGCAACGCAACAGACTCCTATGTGAACAGGCCCTTACTCTCAGACACCTTCACACGTGCACTCAATTGCGTGGGATCGTGGTTTCGAGCGGGAAAGAACGTACGTGTAAGGGGCGCCATTGTCATACTGGAAAAGAACATCTTATTTTTCGTCGAATCTGGCCATTTTGTCCTCATTTCGCTACATAAACGATCCAGTAAAGAGGCATAATACTTTTCTGTGATTGTTTTGCCCTTTTCCGAGTTGTCAGTAAAGAATATACCATCGTTGTCCCCAAAAAAACAGTGGTCACAACCTTTCCTGCTAATGGAACAGTTTGAGTTTTCTTTGTTCAGAGTTCATCCGCTTCAGCCCACTGTTTTCACTATTCTTCCGTTTCTGCCCGGTAGTGATGCATCCATGTTTCATTAACTGTTACGAAAAGACTCAAAAATTCACCTGAATATCTTTGAAACAGGTCCGAATTGTGCTTCGAAGACACTGTTTTATATTTCCCATAATGACTCGTTCACGTTTTCGGTCAAATGTTAGCAAACGTGGCATCTACCTTGCCGACGGCTTTCTCATATCCAAACATTCATGCAAAATATTATGCACGCGCTCTGATGAGATGCCAACATCCTCAGAAATATCCCCTTCTTTAAATCTTCTATTCTTCGTCACAATACCGTGGGGGTTTTATCGTAGGATTGCGTTCCTCCATAACGGTCCTCCGGAAAGCAAAATTTCAGACGCTAAAACCGTCCGTCGTCGCGAGTTATAATTTTGGCATCGCGCCAAATCTAGTCTGTATCGCTTGAGCAAGGAGAAAAGTTAAACAAAAAAGTACCAAAATGCGTCAAAATTTTGACATACATATATAGATACATATATACATAACACATACATATATACATACAAAAGAGGTAAGCAACGATAAGTAATCCTATATTAATAACCCGCGGTAGTTTTGTTAGAAGAGACTACCTGAAATTTCCTTTTAGTAATTTCTAATGGCGTATTGACTTCGACAAGGTGACCAGAACCGCTCAGCGTCCATTGTGAACATTCGGCCTCGACAAAATTGAACAAATCACTTGGATAACACGACGAATTATGAAAGTGGTCAATCACACAATTTAAATAAAAAGAGTTTAGCAACAGCTGTACGGGATGACTCACTGGAATTTCTAAGAAAAATGTTGCGCTTGTTCTGACATTTTTTTCTTTTTGACTGCGCAGCTGTGTTAGTTTATTTGCACGCTGTTAGTTGACTGCCTTACCTTACTCGGGTTCATCGTTTCGTTCAATAACGCACACAAAGCGTCAGTTGTGGTTCTTTATTCCTTATCCCATGCCTGTTTTAGAATGAACCCCTAGAAACGATTCACACCCATCCTAATTTTGTTTGGTTGAAGATAAGTGATGCAAAAATTAAGGACGGACTGAAGAAATCAACATAGCAGAAGAAATATCTGGCAGGAGCAAACAGAAAACCAATAAGGACATTCCCTAGAGGCAGGTGCTGCGTATGTGCATGCGCACATACCCAGCACCTTATGGTATGATTTGTTAAAATCGTAACCGCTGCTGGGTGAAAACCTGTCTCTTCCTTAATTTTTGCACACCAATGCAGTACATGCGTGAGTGGCATTTTTTATATATTTTTTAAAAAAATATTTGTGCCTACTTTTGTATCAATAAATAATATAATTGTCCAAATACTGTTTGGAATTTTAAAAACTTACCTCCTTATAAATACATGAATGTAAACTTTACATCACTATATAATTGTTCAACTATTTCGAGTTATTTTTCAATACTTACTCATAACCCAAGGTCAGCTGTTCTGAACCTTCTTAGCCCCTTCTCCCCCAACCCCCAAAAAAGAAAAAAAATTCGAAAAATAAAATGAACACTTCGCGACCTCCCACACCAAAATTTAATAACAGTAGTAATGAATAACAGCACGATTGACTATTAAGCTGCCTTGTTGGCGACTAGGTTGAGAAATGTTGCCCTAGGCTAGCTACTGGGTTCGCTGGAGGTGCATATATTCGCATTTGACTCATTCTTTTACATTCGTGTGTGTGTGAGGTAGGTTTACATCAATAAATAATCGTCCTGGTACTACAATGAATTTTTCAACATTAAATAATTTTCTTTCATATGCATGTTTATAAAATTTGCAACAATAGATTGTCCTAATACAACATGGTCGTTTTCAATATTAACTCAGTCTTTTATAAACATGCATGTATTAAGAATTATGGGTATAAATTACCTAAATGAAGGAACTGCTTGTTACATAGGGTCGAGAAAATCTATATATTTAAGTCGCTAAGCCGACATTTTGGGCAGTCCGTGAGAGAAAACTACTGCACCAATTTACTTCATATTGGTCTTAAACGAAAGATTGTAATCTGTAGATTCGTCAAATTTGGTTTTTGTAACCGCAATTTCTATTAATTAGCGATAATTTACAATTAAAAATTGATTTCTGCGCATGCTCAAAGGCATGTTTAAATCTGTCTTTAGAAACTCACTGTTTCTGTGCATGCTCAGTGACATGTTTTAATGATAAACACGTTTTTGTTCCGAGGAGTCTCTCTAGATCTCTCTCTGTCATTCTTATTTTTATGATAATTATGTTTGTGAAATATAAGATTAAACCTCACGGAAATTGTTTGTTTCCCGCTGTTTAATTAGCGATAATTTACAAATAAAAAAAATTGTTTTCTGCGCATGCTCAGCGACATTTTTAAATCTGGCTTTAGATACTCACTAAGCACGAGTCCGCTTAAACACATTAATTTGTTTTTGCGCTTTAGTATGATTTTCAACATTTGGCAATGATGTGTTGAGTATAATTTGTGAATTAGTATACATTTATTTACTATCTAGCCGTCATGTTTTGACGGGTATCACCTAGTTCTATTAAATGTAAGTATTCATTTATTTAATTATTTAACTGATACTTTTTATTTCATATTTCAAGCAAAGTATTATGCAAAGTTGTTGACAAAATATTTATGAATTAATAAGTTCCCAAAAATTCCAATGTTTCACAATTCAGTAAACTTAACTTTCTTTTTATAAAAAAAATATTTCACCCCATAGGGAATTTTTAAGGCTAAATTTAGCCTCATGATAACGTACACTTGTAACTAGTATATCATTTCACTGTATGTTTTAAGTAAAATCATTTTTAGCTCTTACACTATGCCTGTATATTTAATTTTAATATTGAGCTGATAAATGTCCAGAGAAACACGTATCAGTTTAGTCTGTTTATTGTCTATGCTGTACTCAAATGTACATTATATTGATTATCAGTGTGAGTCCGATATGGGATATCGAGAAATTTTGCTAAATTTTTATGCAAATATAGGGGGAATATTTGCAACCGATTTCGGAGGATAAAATCTCAAAAGGCGTTTTGAAACACTTTCTCAAACACCATTCATTGACAACAGTAATCCGTTTCTTCGCCCAGCGTAGAATGGTTTCACTGGTGATCGATGTGGTTTTGTAGTGCTTACCTCTTAAGTATATAATTGGATCTGGAGTGAATCCCGCCTCACCGTGGTCAAAATTAATTCTTTCTGTTCGAACAGAAGCAAAGCGTTTCATTTACACTCCCGGATATGAAACACAAACGGATGCGGATATTCAATTCCTTCTCTCACTTCCCAGCAAGAGGAGGGAATTCCGAAAAAAGATTTTGGCGACGAAGCCGTTTAAGCGCCTTAGTCGCCAACGCCAAGCTCCTTTCAGCGCGTTCTTTGAACTCCGTAATTCGGATCGTCCAGCATTTTTACGGCTTTAGATGCATGCGAAGATAAGGTTTAAAATATTCTCTTTTTTTTAAAATCGCTTTTTAAAAAAATCTGCATAAGCCAATGACTTTTTTAGAGCTTTTCATTAACTACGGTCTTTCATTCGAAGTTCCGTTGAGATTAATATCCTTTGACGATGTCCTTGAGAAATAATTTTCTATTTTTAAAACCGTCTGCTGAACTGAATATATATATATCTTGTGGAAGTGTGAATTGATCTAATGAATTATAATGTAATCACTATGAAATTCAAAGTCAAGGTGGTATTTTTTCTTTTTTCCCCGGAAACTTTTATTGCCAAGTCTGTGAAGAGAGACTCGGGTTATTCTTATGCGGTTAGTAGTACCTTTGGCTAGCTGGATAGAAACATGTTAAATTTAGTGAGACAGGTGAAGCTGTTCGTCAGCTCATTTCAATAAATTCAAATTTAAACATTGTGCAGCAGAATTTTTTTTTAATTTACTGAATTATGAATGTAGACATTCATGTATAATGTGCTTAGTTATTTAAACGTTGTGCAGCAGAAATTCCTCTTTAATTTTTTTCTTTTTTTTAAATTTACTGAATTATGAATGTAGACATTCGTGCAATATGCAATTAGCTATATACAATTCTGTAACGTTATAATTCACTTAGTTCTTCTTCATTCTAAAGACAGAATGTTGTTCTGAAATCTTAAAACAGATTCTAGACGTAAACGAATTCTTACTTTTGACAAACTTAACAAACTTGATGGCATTTTTCTGTAATTAAATTGAATCTTATATTCTCTTCATCTGTTTTATAATATCCGAAATGAAATTATGTCTTTCACTGAAAATATCACCCCTTTAACTGAAAACATTTATAAAAGGCTTTATATAACGATGGATGGCAGTTTTTTGTATCTGTCTGCAGTCGAGACGGAATAAATCAATACTTACGCCTAGCAAACAGGTCGGGACATTAGCTGCGTAGTTAATTTTTGAAAATGGTATTGTTTTGAATCAGTATCGCGAGGTCGTTATATTGTAAAGGATATTCCAAACTCGAAAAAATTGTTTGAATTAATATTTACTTGTTACAACTGTCAATCGAAATTACCTATGTCTAATTATATTTTTCCGCTTCTTACATTTAGAGTGCTGAAAGCTGCTTTTGTCTCGAAAAGAGCTACCTAGAAATAAGAAATGGTAGAGTGGAAAAATAAAAGTTGATCTAGAGCGTAGTTGAAAAATTCTGTACAAGTAACTACGAAGCTAAAGGCATTTCGAAGCATAACTTTCTGATGCCATGTTTTGCTTAAAGGAAAAATGAAGAGAAATTGATTGAATGAAATCTTAAAATTATATTACAATATTTTATTTATCATGAACATTAAAAGGTCCGGAACATAAATTCTTTTAGTTTACATACATTTCGTATTGTTTTTTCCACCGCAAATTTTTCTACATATTTAAAATTTTATTTTGAAAAAAAATATTTAGCTCAAAATTCAAAGCATTTCTTTGTGCGTTATTGTATATGAGCCGAACCATTTAATATATTTGTAAACTGTTTCCCTTTTGTTCATGGAAAAAGTTTTAAAACAATTTATCTTTGTTTAGGGAAAAAATTTCAATTTTAAGGCATTTTAAAGCCCCCCCCCCCCAAAAAAAAAAGAAAAAAAAAAATTAAAAAAAAAAATTTCAGCGGGATTTTTACTACAGGGAAAAAATTCCAGGTAGTCTCTTCTAACAAAACTACCGCGGGTTATATTAACGTAGGATTACTTATCGTTGCTTACCTCTTTTGTATGTATATATGTATGTATGTATGTGTTATTTATATATCTGTACGTCAGAGGTAAACTATCATATGTGCAAAATTCCAATTTTTCAGGACAGCTTTGTGATGGTTTACCTCTCATCAGGACTTACATATGCGATAGTTTATAAGTCCATATTTAATCCATCATCTTATTTTGCATATGTGACAGTTTTCCTCAAAGAAGGTCCATCCAAAAGGAGTCACTTAAATAAAAATATCGAAAATAAAGAAAATTCACTTATGATAGTTTACCTCTGATGTATAGATATGTATCTATACATATGTACGTACGTTTATATATGTCAAAATTTTGACGCATTTTGGTACTTTTCTGTTTAACTGGTTACTGCTTGCCTAAGCGATACAGACTGGGTTTGGAACGCTGCCAAAATTATAACTCGCGACGACTGACGGTTTTAGCTTCTGAAATTTTACTTTCCGGATGACCGTTATAGAGGAACGTAATTACGTTAAAAAATTTAGAATTTTTATTCTTCTAAATTAAAAATCTGGAAGACGGTTAGATGAAAAAAAAATGCAAAGGAACTGTGTACAAAATTTCTTAGATAGAATTTTCAGTGTATTTAATCGAAGATTTCAGATGGCAAAATTTCCTTTCGGAGATAAACTTTAGGTACAGATGTACAGCGAGGTACGCAACCTCGCTGTTGTGTTGTCGAGGTAGACATCACAACAGAAAATGCTATATCTGGAAATGAAATCATCGTCAAAGCATGTGATTTCTCTTAATTGATTCTTGAAATTTTTTTGGCATGTTCTGAGTCACGAAATTAATATCTTGTTTGGGGCCCGCTTAAAATGGCATCTCAGCTTCTCATCAACATAAATAAAATTCAATCATTAGCGGTAAACTTCATTTATATTGCAAAGGTAATTTTTTTTAAAAATAACGGTATTTATTGAACAAATAACCTTTAACTTAAAAACCTGTTTTCTCCAAATAAAAGCCTACTCTAATACTTTCATGTCTAATTGAAAACGTTTCTAATAACTTCCTAATAAAAGAATTATTTCTAGCAGATCAGTATACATTTTTCTACAAAATTATCTAGTTTTGACGTATGTAGAAGATTTTTGGAACGAAGTTCTTTTACGCGGCTTACAGTAGAGTGGACTGGCAGAAATCGACACGTAAGGAAAAAGCGTTATGCCTCTTCCAGGCGACCTTCCTTAGATTGCTATTGCTGGCTTGTGGCGTTCGCTTTTGGCTCCCACCCTGTCACCGTGAGTTCGATCCTCACTGGTGCGTTGTTCCACCTCCTGCACTCGTGGATGTTCAACTCCGGCTTTTCTGCTATTTAAAATCTCGAAAAAGAATTTTTTCTTATTTAGAATTTTTTATATATAATTTATAATTCACTATTTTATATTTAATTTTTAATAAATGACTATTTTTCCTAAAATATTAAATGGAATTTATTGATTTAAATCCTTACTTTACATTTTTGCTTTGAAAAAATGATAAAAAATAAAAAAATATACAAAATAGAGAGAGGGTTGGTTGGTTGGTTGAATAAAAGAGGGCTGCGCTTTTTGGCGTGATAAAAATACACTAATATAATCAATAAAAATCTACATATTAAATCACGTTTAGAGTTGAAAAAATAACGTCCGACCGCACAATTTTTTTTATAAAAAAATATTCTATGCCTCAGCAGGAGAGCAAATGAGAAAACACGAAGTCAGTGTTCGTCGACCTTTTCATTAGAATTCGGGTGATATTCCAAATACATATTCCTGGAAAAACCGCATCCTCTCCCTTCAGGGCCGTTCCCGCCTCGTTCGTTTGTACACTATTAACGCGTCGCGCAAGCCAACAAAAACAAAACGGCCGTTTCGTATAGCCCGAATGCGCACGAGAGCGTGTAAATAGCATGTTACGTGCCTCGTTAAACTGTTACGCTCGCGACATGCGATAACACTCAGCGGGTGTCAAGATATCCTCCAGAGGAATCGAGAGAGTTGTAATGACACACGCACGCTGTGATGCGAGTGCTGATTTCGATTTTTTCCCTCTACTCGAAATCGAAAACGCGCACGTAAGGGAAGAATTTTTTTTTATTATTTTTTTTTTAAATGGCAGTGCACCGATCTTTCATTATGTTTTGAAAACGATACTAGATGGCGAAAAGGTCAGTTGCCTAACGAAAATTTTGAGGGTTTTAAAAATATTTGTCTACAGATTTTTTTTTTTTTAATTTTAGTTTTGTAAGTCGTTGTCTAACAGATTTTTTTACCAAGAAAAATAACATCTTTTATGAAAAAAAAATTTCAGGTAGTCTCTTCTAACGAAACTACCGTGGGTTATTAACGTATTAACGGGTTATTACTTATCGTTGCTTACCTCTTCTTAGTTTTTTTTTTAACAATAAAATTCCTACATACGAAGAGAAGGATGAGTGATAACCCTGTGTAGAATAGGTCGATGTGTCGAAAAATTGTGTGCAGTCGATTCCGGTTAATTGGACCACCGCTTAATCGGACCAACTCATTCGGACCAAATCCCGTCTTGTAACATAAGGCGTGTTCGTTTAGTCTGACCATCGGATTATTAGGTCCAAAATGATCGCGTCCCGATGTGGTCCGATTAACCAGAATCGACTGTAATTCGAAATTAACAATTCGCGCGAAGCGGGAATCTTAATCTTTAAAATGGTACCTCATTTATCGATTTTGGTTAAGTATGAAGGGAGAAAGAGATAAACGAAAAAACACCGTTTAGAAATAATATTCTGCCACTCTTGATTTATAACTCGCGACGACGGTTTTAACGTCTGAAATTTTGCTTTACCGCGGACCGTTATGGAGGAACGTAATCCTACCTTAAAAATATGGAATTTGGGTTATTTCCTTACTCATGTCCCTTAATTTCTGTTTGTTTCCCCTCAAAAGCGGGCAGATGCGAAAGTTTCTGAAAATTCCTTCGCAGAGGTCTTCATTTCGTTAGTCAGTATGAACTGTTTAATTCATGATATTCCTTGTAAATGGCCTGATATGTACTACCCCAAAGTCAGTCTGTACGTCCCAAATACTTCTTATATATTAAATGTATTTTCTATATAAAAGAATTTATAAATATAGCTTTCGAGGTGTGTCAATTACAGTATTCCTCTTTCCTTTAATTTCCAAACCAGAGACAGTCCATATTTTTCATGCCTTCCGTATTATGGACTCATTTCATGTAGGGGATATTTGCTGTGATTTCTAAATTCGAAATTTAGACGCAGTCTCCCCTCTCGGAAGAGACGCGTTCGATTCTTATGGGTTCGCCAGATTTGTACTATTCTAATAAAATCCTTCTATTAGTATACTCGTATACGATCTAATTTTTTTTTATGCTGCTTATTTTGATATATCTATGGGGCCCGGTATAAAGGGCTTAAGTCAAAAAAAGTGATTTTTAGATATTTGTTAGTATTGATAAAAAAACAAGCAAAAATCTTGTTTAAAAGGCTTAGGTCTATCAATTTTGTATACAAAAGTACATTTCTTTGTACAAAAGACTCAAGTCGAAATTATTGTTCTGGTATTGGTATAAAAGCCAATAACTTGGTATATTTAAATCGCTGTTTTTGACTTAAGCCCTTCATACCGGGCATCATAGATATTGTGATATCTTAAGACTCAGGGTAGCGAATAAACATTCAGAGTCAGTCTACTACATTAATTTACACATTTATTAAAAGTTAATTCGAAGAGTTTTTACAGACTATTTACAGTTTAGTGGATCTACCTCTAGACATAGAGGGAACTGGCCTTCTCAGCCGCTCAATAAATTCGCTGAGATGTCGGCTAGTACAGTCACGAACTGAAAACTAAAAGGGTCGGCACACAGCCTCTAGAGCACAAGCTCTGAAAATAGAGTAACTTCGGGATGAAGTATCGTTTTCGGCAAAAGCCTCTAGAGCGGGTAGCTCTGAAAAATAGAGATAACTTCGGGATGAAGTATCGGGCTGGCGAGAAGCCTATCGAGCGGGCTGCTCTGAAAAGATGAAGCCGGTCGCTCACAGGCCCTCTAAGACGAAAGTTGCTCTGTGGATGAGAGTCTCGACCAAGTCTCCTGAAAAACTGGATTTTTTTCTCGGCTCCGGAACTCGCGATCAGTCACGTGACTGGAATTTTTTAGGTTGGCTGGCCAAATTTGTGACGTCATGTTCATTGGCTCTGATTCGCTTGACGACGGCGCCACTCTGCCGGCTCTTACAATCAGCTAATCAGAAATTCATTAGTTTAAGTCCAATAAACTATTAGTTCACGTCCACCCAGGGGGCAGCAGATAGATGCGACGCTTTTCTCTGCTTCCAGACACCTTGGCGCCGATCTATAGAATTTCCATAGGTCACCCGTTGGGGGAAGTTCGGGCTGTCTGGGTGATTTTTTCGGAAGGTAGTAACGGATCTTTACAATATTTACTTGCTTTTTTGTTGTTGTCCTAACAAAAAATCATGCAATCGCACAATATCTTAATTTTTCAGATTTCATTTTGTAGACTAATTGCCAAGCCATTGACAAGCACCGATTGTAAGCAGTTAAGACATTTTTTCTGTGAACCATTTATCTGTCCTATAAGAAGAACCCGAAGCTTAAATTATGAATGCTCATAATTGCAGTAACCAAGCAATTCGAATTTTGACACAGTTTCATTTCTATTTTTTTGACATCACGAACTAGGGAATTCGGTGATTTTACTTGGGCTAAACAATGATATTGAACGTGGATCCGGGTGTTGGTGTTTTATTGTCACGTTACCTGTAAAATGTTTACTCTATTGATCACACATTACTTTGATTTTCCTTTTACCTGTTTCATTTTTTTCTTCAAACCTTCATGAATTCGTTAGACAGACTATTAGTTAGACTATTCGTTAGACTCACCAGAAACCCTCATATAAATTTATGTTCACGATGCAAAGTTTAAATTCGGGGATTTTACTTGAGCTCTCAGAATTTGTTTATTACAGAAGAATTTATTTTAAACATAAATTTTTCTGAGGGTAAATTTTAAAAAAATAAATTTTACCTGAATTAACAAATTTTACTTGAACCCTCAGAGAAATTTTATGTTCAAGATGAAAAATTTAAATTCGGTGATTTTACCTGGATTCAACAAAACAATATTCGGGAACGTGAAGCCCGGTGTTACCGTTTTATTATCGTGTTGCTTGTAATAGGTATTTTCTTATAGATTACATATTACTTTGATATACTACTTTTGTTACCATGTTTTTATTAACTTGCTTTCTTGTTTGTGTGTTTGTCAAGTCCAAATCTTGCAATCGATTTTTAACTAACTTCCCGACTAGCTAAACATTTGAAACTTTTAGAATAGCTCAGAACACGATGACAACTCATTTTTTTAAAAATACTTTTAGCCATCTTTAAGCAGAATCAAATTAATTTTCAGTTATTTTCAGTTAATTTTGTTTTGTAGACTGGTGCAGCCATCTATTGGCCGGAACGGGAACGAAAAGTTATATGCAAGTTAACTTCCAATTAACTTCATTTTCTTTCAAGTTGATGGGATAATTCATCAAAAAAAATTTTTAAAGTATTTATTAATACTTAGAATTGTCAAGTTTATATGATTCAACAGAAAATTTAAAAACATGGTATATAAAAAGGTCTTTTTATCTTGTAATTATTTCATTCTACCTGTTCCATTTTTTTTTCTTCCTTCTGGCCTTCATGAACTCGTCAGAAAGACGTCTTGCCAAAAACCCTCACAGAAATTTATGCCCACGATGAAAAGTTTAAATTGCTTCTCCTACCTTCCCCCATTTGATTACAATAACTCTGGAATAAATCTTTCTTTGCGGAACTCTGTTTGGTACAATGAGAGAATGCTGTTCTTTTTTTCAAACCCAGATGTGGCGAGTTCGCAACCTCTTGTCTGAGTCAGCTGCGAAAGGTTACGGCATCTCTCTCGCACTCCGTGTGGAATGAATGGGCGTATACCCTGCTTGGCGAGATTTTTTAACACTATGTGTGCCTCCCTCAGTTATGCGAGGTATTTGCTTTCTTCATTCACACTTTCCGTTCTCGTTGATGTGTAGTTTGGGGAGGAATTCGAAACGATAATAAAAACGCGGTTAACTTTAAGCTAACTAGTTGGTACCCGTCAAAACATGACGGCTAGATAGTAAATAAATGCACTAATACACAAATTAAACTCGACACATCATTGCCAGATGTTGAAAATCATAATAATGCGCAGAAACAAATTAATGTGTTTAAGCGGCCTCGTGCTTAGTGAGTATATAAAGCCAGATTTAAAATGTCACTGAGCATGCGCAGAAAGCAATTTTTTAATTGTAAATTATCGCTAATTAAACGCGATAACTTTACTTTTCTTGCTGTTTAAGCACGAAATAAACAATTTCCATCAGTTTTAATCTTATATCAATCACAAACATAATTTCGTGAAAATAAAAATGCCAGAGAGACAGTCCTCGGAATAAACATGTTTATCATTAAAACATGTCACTGAGCATGCGCAGAAATCAATTTTTCAATTGTAAATTATCACTAATCAATAGAAATTGCTGTCACAAAAAACAAATTTGACAAATCTACAGATTACAGTCTTTCGTTTAAGACCAAAATGAAGTAAATGGATGCAGTAGTTTTCTCTCACGGACTGCCCAAAAAGTCGGCTTAGCAACTTAAGTATATAGATATCTACTAGTAAAATTTCTCTAGTTTTGTCCATTTTCAAAATTTTCTCCTAGGGAAGAGTTTCCTAAATTTTTCCTTTGTCAGATTTTCTAGCAAAATTTTCCTTTGATTGACATCTTCGAAATATCCCTTCAAATTTCCCCAGCTCTTAAATTATTTAACCCTTCAACGGGTGCGACAATTTTTGGAACACCAGCAGGCGCGCGTGGCACAAAGTGCAACGTCTCTTTCAACGTTGATTATTCCTTTTTGTAATAAACTCTTTTTTCTTTTTATTGAAAATAATATTTCTGCGTATTATGACAAGATATAAAATGTTGATAATACTGAGATATATTTATAATTAAAGGCCAAAGAATGCAGATAGAATCGCCTTATTTCAAAACTGCCCGGTTTATTGGATCTAAGGACTACTTGCAAATTAATTCCAAATCCCAATTAATTCCAATGTCCAAAAACCTAAAAAACCAATGAGATTGTCCATCTTTGTCATATGCGGGATACCGTGTAATAAGTTTCACATTTGATCGACTACATCAACTCCTGCTTTCGTGGAACGGTTAAATCATGACTAACAATGAATGGAAAGGAATACAAGGGTCAGAAAATCAGACCTGCATTACAAAGGGTGCAGCTATAAATATAAACTGTTTGGAACATTCAAACCTTACATGCAAAAACAAACCATTCAAAATTGCGAAAATGCTGCACTTTACACGGGCGCGCCCGCTGAAGGGTTAAGGCAACGCAAATGACATCCATTATCTTCAGTCCCCATGTGAAGCTATGGGAAAATTTTCTTCGTAGTATTTTCTTATCATAGATTTGCAAATGCATATTTTTTTAATTCTTTTTTTTTCCTTTGAAAATAACCTTTAATTGCAATGCATGAGTTCAAAACTCTTTATGGCCAGACGACGGCCGAATGGCTAGGGCACTGGCATTCGGTTCAGATCCTGTGGGTTCGAGTCTCGCTGTTGGCATGGATGTTTGCAGCCGTTCGGAATCTGCTTTAAACTGTAGGTCCCGGTCTAATTAGCCCTCGTGTAGCGAAAAATTAACCGTAGCGCTCCAAACTAAATCAAAACTCTTTATATTTTAATTTTCAAAACTCAATTTTATTTTTCTTAGCGATAGACATTAATAATTTAACTTCTTGTAAAAAGTTAGCCGGTGAAAAACTTTAAATTTTAAAAATGACGCGCTCTCTATTTGAAAGCTTACCTTCACATGCAAAAAAATAAAATACAAAGCTATGGCTTTGTTTTTTTCCTAATGTGATTAGGAAAAAAAAAACCGAGAAGAAAAATTTAAACATAGCTCAACATTTAATTGAATATCTACGGTGCCAACTGATACATCACATTAACCCATATTGAACTAGCGTACCGAAAGAGAGATCGAATGTTATAAAGTACAGAATCTCTTAATCAACTGAAACGTAACACTATTATTGGAAATCTTTGCTCAGTACTAGTATCCCCCTACCTCCAAGCACACAAAGAAAGGCATCACTGCTTAGAAGAAGAAAAAAAAGATATTCTCCTCAGGAGACTAAATGTTGAACAATTTATATTCGGCCATCATCTGAAAAGAATCTTATTTAGATTTATCCTAATGCGTTTATTTATACTTTTAGTTGCAAAGATTTTTTTGAAAAATTGTGGAACTTGTTAAAATTAATCCTATTTCGCCAAATCGGAAAACAGTGTTATTTTATTATCGAAATCTAAATCACAATATTCTTCTAATCTAGACACACTCTTGTTATATCGAAATAAAACTGAATTATTTCATCTCATAAATGTGATTGTAAATAGATATATTGGAAACATGCATTACGGCATCATTTTTATTGATGTTTATGAATTTTTTTCACAAAGAAGCAAAACGAAGCATGGCCTAGATGTTCAAAGACCTTATTCCATTTTTCTCCCCGCGTTGAAAAAGGAACAAAATAACTCTGCATAATCAGTGCTAACCTTTTTTGATTTCTCTTTAAATGATAGGTTTTCTTTCCCATTTTTGGTACACAGAAAATAACCGGAGACGGCATTCCTTGTTTGAAATGAGTTTTGTTTCACCTTTGGACTAGCAACAGTGGGAAGTATAAATGTCACGATTTAATTGCTATATAAAAGTCCAATGATAAGGAAGTGGCAAGATTACTTGTCTAGTTGAACAAGAATTGTCGCCGAAGTGCTGGATTCAATACCTGTGGCGTAAGGCCCCGGTTTGGGCCAATTATTTCTTTTAATAATTTAAGGCTTTCCCGTAATTTTAACGTAAGATTACGTTCCTCAATAACGGTTCTCTGGAGAGAAAAAAATTGTCCGGAGTCGCGAGTTATAATTTTGGCAGCGCGCCAAACCCAGTAGCAGTAAACAGTTAAACAGGAAAGTACCATAATGCTTCGAAAAAATAAAGGTAAGCAACGATAAGTAATCCTACGTTAATAACCCGCGGTAGTTTCGTTAGAAGAAACTACCTGAAATATTTTTTTTTTGGTAATTAAGGGTTTGAAAGCTTTTGGGATGGGAGGCTTTTGAAAAATGATCAAAATTATTATGGTTAAAATATTATGTTATGCTATTCAAAATAAAATAAAATAAATCACCTGATGATAAGTTGTATAACTCACAAGTATCAACTTGGATATTCAATCGTTTTTACTAATTTTTCCTACAACTATGCTATGTGTTCTGATATATATCCGCCATCCGTATGATGATTGTTTATTTCTGAGCTGTTATTCCTGAAAATGAACGAAATCATCTGCCTTGCTGAAATTTCCGAGGAAACACCTGGGGAAAATCATCCGACCCAGTTGCTATGGGAACCAGACGGGTTTGGTATTTCAATTGTATGCTCTTTTTACTTAAGGAACATGCACACGAGGATGATTAACGTTGTGCGATGAATCCATTTACTTCACAATAGATTGTTTTTATTATTTTTTTGGGATCTCTTATTGCAGAACGAACAAAATATTTTGCAAATCTATTCGCTTTTACCAGAAGATTTTAAAAGTAGTGTTAAAAATTTAGCAATTGATTGCAAATTTTGAAAAAACATTCATTTTCAAAGCTAGGCAGTCTACCAGAATTTAAAATTTGATAGAAATGGAAATAATATATCATTAACGGTAATCATTATTCTCTCTCGTTTAAAAAAAAAAAAATCTTTGTGCCTTCACTGTTTATATATTTAATTACATTAGGATTAATATATTCCTTGAATAAATTGCAAAACTGTTTTGAATAAATTGCAAAACTGTTTTAAAAATCCCAACTTAAGGAGTATATTCGATTATCGTTCGAGAGAGAACAGACGGATAGGTTTAAAATAGAATGTTATTAAGGTCATACTAAGGACCGCTCAAATTCATATCGTAACCTAGCTGTTTTTGCCACCTCCACATCTCAGGATCTCGATCACTTATATCGTCCAGATAGTAGAGGTTCGATAACGCCAGTGCTCTCAGATAACTGTAATGTTGGAAAAGTGCCAGAGGGTTCTATACGATAACTCTCTTTACTGCAGGTTTTCCTGATAGTTGTATTTATCGACTAGGGATTCTTTTCTTTCCGCAGCACAGTGACACCAATTATGAGGCTGAAAAGATTAGAGCCGGCTAGTGTTGGAAAAAGTTGGGTTGAATTGTTCCTTCTCTCGGCGGGATTTGTTTTTTCCCACAATTCTTTGGAGGTTTCTAAAAATTCATGAGAACAGCTTTAGAATTAGAAAGTAGTCGTTATATTTGGTGCTGCAAAAATCGGAACACTTTTCCTTATATTTTAAGCTTTAGAAGAATGTATTGTACGGAAGAAATGTTTTTCACTACGCTTTTTAGACAGCATAAATTATATTATTCTATGTATAAGTCTGCTTTTGGTCACTGAACTCTGTTTTGAAGAGATTACGTGTGTTTTTATGCTTAAATTCATCTGCTGGAGATGTTTTCATAAATATAACTGCTTATTTTCCTGAATAAAAAGGAAAAACACTTAGGTACCTGAAATTTTTAAATCTAGTATTTTATTGAAGCATTTGGAATTTTTATGATCCATTTTCCATACGACGTTCTCAAAGCTTAAGATTCGCATTTTGATGTTATATCATGGTTAAGTTAAAATTAATGAATATTTCAATTCAACTAATATAGGACATAACTTCGTTTTATTTCCTCTAGTCATTTAATTTTAAACTATGAAAATTAACATTTCAATTTTTTTCCCTGAAATTAGCATTTTATAATTGAGGCGGTGAAAGGCAAAGTGGTGTAAGTTAGTAAGTCAAGTGGTGTAAGTCAAAAGAGTTTTACTGCAAAAACTACAAAAAAATTCCACCATAAATTGAACAAATTATAATTCATAACAATTATTATAACATTTCAAATAATAACTATTTACAATTCCACTCTAATTGAACATGGCGATTACATTTTTGCCCTCAAATGAAAAAAGTTGAAAATGTGACTTACACCACTTTGCATTTCACCGCCTCAATTAAAAGGAAGAAAAGGCTTCTTAAATCCGCCACTTTTAGAGACTGCTAAGATGTGTAGACTATCCTAAGACTGCTTGAGCAATCCTGCTGTCTGCAGTCGTTTGGACTCCCCGAGAACTTCTCGCATACATAAATAAGTTCTATTCGTGTTATGAGTTTGTGCATATGGTGATCAGTAACTGAAAAATTTAACTACCTTTAATCAATTGAAAAGCATTACGCAAAGAAAACTCGTTTAGAATTATTTTTAGGGTGATTACATAATGTTATTTTTTTATAACATTTTATGTAGACATATCTATCTACATATATATAAAACAGTTCCGTAACTGACTGACTCACTGACATACAACGCACAGACAAAACCGTTGGACCTAAAGGACTGAAATTTTGCATGGCGATTCTTCTTATAGTGTAGGGGTGCACTAAGAAAGATTTTTGAAAAATTCTTAGATTTTTTTAATTAAATTTTTAAGCTGTTTGAGTAACGTTTTAAGTTTGCATTTAAAATAATAATTTGAGGGTTATAAAATTTATATCACGAGAAAGATCATAATAATTCCTTTAAAATGAGATCTTTTTCGAATCTTTCACCAAAAATCAGAAAATGGAGGTAAATTTGAAAGATTATTTTTTAGAATTTAATTTATTAAATGCTGATCACGTGATTTCTTTTTCTGGTATTTTAAATAAATTTATCGTCACGTGCATAACAACTAAATAGACAAAAAAATTTTCTTTGTTGCTAATGCGGCAGACGATTGGACATTATCCAAAAAATATTAAAATACAATAAAAGATTATGTTCCTCAAACTGTACTATATTAACTGTACTATATTCTTTAGTATCTCCTATTAGATTTAATTTGAATATTTTCTTCTACATTATTTTGTCTATAAAAATATCTATTTTTTTGATTTTTTTACATCAATTGTATACATTGATCATCGTATTTATTTTATATATATATATTTATTTATTTTGGCATTAATTGCATACATTGACCGTTGTATTGAATTTGAATGTACTCCGTAGCGAAATGCGGGTTTTCAGCTAGTTTATGCATAAGAACGAATTTATATTTATTGATGACCAGACGTTGTCCTTTCGCAACCTTCGAAGCAGGGTTCACTTTATTTGAAAATATTGCTCTGTTCTAAGTATATAACTTATTCAGTCTGCACCATATGGAAGCGTTTATGGTTGAATATGGAAGGTTGAGATCCATACTGATGCTTTTAATTTTAGTAACTGCTAGTATCGGCTAGAGTTCGTATTTACTGATAATTTCAGGTTACTCGTATATATCATTGGATGCGTGCGCCATTATAAGGTTTGTTCTGGTTTAATTCGTTCAGTAGCATTGTGCAAAGTATTGTAAAAAGCCATATGTATATACTTCTCAGATTCATTCGTTAGTAGGTCAGACAAATATGTATTCCATGTACAGCATGTGTAAAAGCTACTGTTATTAAAGCGTTTAGTTGGCTCTGAATTAAAGCACATGTAACAGCACATGTTTGCTACAGAAAGTGGTTTGGAGGACACTTTTACATTAATCACGCGAAATACACGCTCTAGTTGGCTGGAATTATATCCTGTGAGGTTCGCATAAACGCAAAACTTTCCGTGATGTGTTCGAGTGAAAGGACTGTCAAGAAATATATTCAAAAGGTACATCTTTCGCAAACAGATGCCAAATTAAGACTTCAGCCTTTTTTTAGATTTTAAATAAGCTTGATTGTGTTTCAAGCCGTATTATTCAGTCTTTGGGTTGAAATCTCGGATTCATCAGGATGAACTCAACATAATCGCATAATACCTTCCCAGCAACATTAATACAAGGGACAGAACTATCATCGTTTACTAAGTTCTCAGCTTTTTGAGTTGCGTTTTGTTATTCTTTCGCATATTTTCCCTGGTATCCTGGGGCACTTTCTATTTTCTTTTCTTTATTTCCATAGTTTTTACTCTTTTCTATTTTTCGGGCTGGCAAATCTGCCTTTCACTGTTTTGCTGTAATGAAATGGCAACACTATCTGGGAGCCATTACACCAGCCTTGGCTTACTGTAGGCCATTTTGTATCCTGCTCCTGTGGTAAAAAAGTTAAATTCGAATAAGTTATTAATAGTGAGTATCTGAATGCTGTTCGGTTTAGACCCATTTACAGCCTCTTTTCTTAATAATATGTATGTTTTATCTGAATTTATCTATAAGTTCTAATTTTTTTCCCCCGCAAGTTCAAAACAAAACTAGATCCTTTCTTTTCGTTATGGAATGGCGCCCCGTATAGACCATCTATACTTATATATAAAGAGAGAGCGATTTTGTACGTGGAGGGTAATCTCCAGAACCACTACACCTATTTGAAAAAATCTTTCACTGTTTGAAAGGTACATTATTCCAGATGGACATAGGCTATATATTATGTATATCTGATCAGTAGAAATAAAGTTAGGGGCTTAATCCTAGCAATCTCCATTGTTTCCGCTACTGTCCTCTACCGCTTTTTTTGCCGAAGACTTAAACGATCCTTAGCGTGGTGCTATCGCGGTGGGCTTCTGTTCTGACGTTAGCGGTTCGAACCTAGCTGTTCTCCGGCACTCCTTTTTCTTTTAAAAAATTAACTTTAATTATTAAGTAACGTAATATTAATTTGAATATTATTTTAGGTTCTTAAAATAATTAAAAAAACATTCTTTACTTAAAATCCTTTTTTTTTTATTTTTGTATTTTTATTTCATCTCTTACTCTAATTTTGAGATACCAATGTGTATCTATACTTCTACAATAATATACAAAGAGAGAGAGCAGATTTTGTATGTGGAGTTTAATGTACAACTTTTGTACATTACAATGTACCTTACAACTTTTCCTTTGTCAACCGCAGTCAAGTAACCATAGCAACACCCTTTAGCTTACGGGGTCTGTTTTTCGAAATCGCACTTTAGAACGGGAAAATGTTATCTACTTCCTATCTCCATTTTACGTGTGGGACATTCAGCGTGGGGGGGGGGGGGTCAGGGGAAAGAGTGATTAATTGTTTTCTTATTGCTTTCTTACTATTGAAGAAGAATTTCAATAGTTGTTCATCGGCACCCCGTGTCTCTTTCATCTCTCAAAAGGCTGAAAATGGATTAACCGCCATTCTGATGTCTCTTGCCTGAAAAGAAATAGCCTCTAGCTAGAACAACAAAAGATTATTATTCAGTCCTTTTTTGCAAGATTTACCCTCTGTTCCCAGAATATCACACAATTGTTCTTTGGGGGCAAAGCCGTTAGGAAAGTCACAACGAAGTGAAATTCGAGACTATATCTCTCCCGACATCACACCATATTTTTCGAGAGTATGTGCTTCGGATATATGCTATCCCACCCCGTAAGGAAAATGTTGTAATATTTTAAAGATTCAAGTAGAGGAGGTATTGATAAATACAAAAAGGATTTTTGAAACTGGTAACGTTAAAGTGTTTATTGAAGAAAACTACATTTGGAAATACGCTTTTTATTGGATATTTAAGGTAAAAAAAGATTTACAATTTATTGGCTATCAACTGGAAATTTATTGGTATAATATTTTGTTCAACCCGGACAAAGTCGGGACGGGCCGCTAGTTTATATTATAAAAGCATTTCAGAGTGTTTTTTCTTAACCCAGCAATAGTGCATGAATCGATTATTGCAGATGTAAGACTACTGTAGTACTTTAAAAAAATTAAATTCTAACGTAAAACTATAAATTTTCTATAATATTTTATTGTTATTAAATTGCAGATAGGGGACAAAGCTGATTCCTGTACAGAGAGGGGGGGGGGATGGGAAAAGAAAAGAGTTAGGTATTCTGCTCGTTAAATCTGGAATGTTGCCAGCTTTTTTTGATGGTTTAAGTTCTTAACTGAGAGAGATCTATTTATTATTCATTTTATGTCCAGATTCGACGCTGTCAGTTACGAGAAAATAATTGTTCTCAGTAATTTTTATAGGAATTAGTTTATTTTAAAGATACTTTTCTTTCTGAGCAAGCGCCCATTTTTTAAATAAAGCCATTGGGCACGCTACGTGTAAGCTATTAATGTGCATAGTACGGGGTGGGCGGCAGTCGATAAGAGAGTAGGAGTTGTATTAGTTCCGTATGCATCAAACCTGCGAGAGATACGGAACTGATTTTCGCAGTGCCAGAATAAATGTTAAAGCGACTTTTTACGGGGAATTATCCGTAATCCATGTAGCTGTAGGCTTATTTATGTGAACAACTGATTGGCAAGCGTGTGGTTAAAAACGGGTGACATAGATAGCAACCCCTTTCAGTGTAGTTCGAACCTTGATGCTCAATATATCGGAATGCTGTTTCTAGCCGTGTTTACGCTGAGTGGGGGCACCTTAGTTTGTTGATTCCAAAGTTTTTTTTCTAATGGTTGAGATAGGGTAGAAGGAAAAAGGTACCACGCACTGGGGACTAGCTGCCAACATATTCGGAGTCAAACGTGCAATGGTGACGAATGCTAAGTTTGCAGTAGTAGAACTTGCTACAGTAATTTATTCAAAAAAAAAGTATCTCTACAGTTAAAAGAAAGTATGCTCTAAACCAGGGGTATCCAACCCGCGGCCCGTGTCCGCATACGGCCCAAAGCAAGTATTAGTGCGGCCTAGTAAGAGAGCTCAAAGCGAAAAAAAAATATCAATAGCCCGCATCAACGATGATGGCAGGCGGCCATTACAGATCCCGCTTTGTTCATTCGACAGATCGACAATACATCATTTGAAATATATATAATTCTATGAAAAATTCCGTATGTAATTTCTGTATATTAATTTCATTACAAAAAGGAAATTTAAAGTTTTTACAGATTTAATATTTCATATTTTTAATGATATTAAAATTAGTATGCACAAGAGTGATGCACACTAAGAGTCAAATTAGAACCAAAATATCGGATGAACATCTTGAGAACTCCCTGAGAATTGCAACCACTTCAATTGACCCAGATATTGATGCATTAGTTTCTCAAATTCAATACCAAATATCACATTAATTTTAGGACTCCTATAGTTATCTTCAATAAAATTTATAATGAAATAAATATGATAACTATATATTATACTTTTTTTACTCATCAACTATTTTTAATGTTAGGTATGTTTTTGTGTGGCCCAAAACAATTTGTCTTCTTTCAATGTGGCCCAAGGAAGCTAAAAGGTTGGACACCCCTGCTCTAAACCTTTTAACAGAGTATTATGCACTTTACTTATGCTTTTCCTTTTAATTTACAGAATTTTTCCTTATTAGCTGATCTTTGCTATAAGGGACCTTTTCATTTGCATATATGGCTCGTAAAAGAAAAAATGCTTTACCGTATCCTTAAAATATACTAGTACCGTAAAGCAGTAGTCTTCTTGCTGAGCTTATTCTTAAAAAAATGAGAGACAATAAGATCATAGTATTTGCTTCGAATCATATTCCCCATATATGAATTGCTGTGAAGAAAATTTTGTTTTTATTTGCGAACTAATGTTTTATGTTTTACGCATTTTTATTTTAAAACTACAGCCCCTATCATATAGGGGCGATATATGTGAATTAATATTGTTTAATGTGTTATATAATTAAATAACTACTGTAATTTCAAGTATATGCAGTTGCAGTTGTATGTATAGTTGCATAAGCTTGAGTAAAATATATGTAGCTGTAATCTAAAAGTTCTAATAGAGAACTATTTAGTAATTAAATAAGGACGGAGCTTGAACGGAGCACAGGAACTGCAACTAGTATTTGTAAATTCAAAATTGAAAATCCTAATTAAGGTTATTGTTTAGCGTAGTGTTTTATTTTTGTTTTGAGGCCCGCAGTTTGGTTTTAATTTTCGCTTTCTGGTTTACTGTTTGGCTTTTTCTTGTTATGTTTTGGTCCAAATTTCCGATCCTGGGGTCTTGGAATGAGAGATTGTATTGGAGCGACCCGTCTTCAGGAAAAAAACTCCGTATGGCTAACGCCGGGACGGTTAAAGTTTTGTATTATTTTAAAACTACTTTTAGTGTGCTTGTGCGTGCACATACACTGAAGAGCCAGCAAAAACTGGTACACCTGACTAATATCGTTCAGCCAGCCCCCCCCCCCCCCCCCCACGAGCACGCAGAAGTGCTGCAACACGAAGTGACATAGATTCGACTAATGTCTGAAGGTACCGTGGAGGCAATTCCCACCATGAATCCTTCAGGGCAGTCCACAAATCCATAGGAGTGCGAGGGGCGTGGAGATCTCTTCTGAACAGCACGTTACAAGGCTTCCCAGATATGCTCAATAATGTTCGTGTCTGGGGATTTAGGTGGCCCATGGAAGTGTCTAAAGTCAGAAGAGGGATAGCAACTCCCGACGTGTGGGTGTCGCACTGTCCTGCTGGAATTGTCCTAGTCCGTCGGAATGCACAATGAACATGAATGGGTGTAGATGCTTATGTACCCGTCACCTGTCAGAGTCGTATCAGGAGTCCCATATCACGCCAACTGCACACGCACCCATACCATCACAGAGGCTCCACCAGCTTGAAGAGTCCCCGGTTGACATGTATGGTCCATGGATTCATGAGGTTCACTCCATACCATTACGCGTCCATCCGCCCGATACAATCGGAAACGAGACTCGTCAGACCAGGCAACGTGTTTCCAGTCATCAACAGTCCAATGGAGGTGCTGGCGGGCCAGGAGAGGCGTAAAGCTTTGTGCCTTGCAGTCAACAACGGTACGAGTGGGTCTGCGGCTCCGAAAGCCCATATCAAAGACGGTCCGTTTAACAGTTGGTACGCTGACACTTCTTGATGCCCTAGCATTGAAATCCGTAGCAATGTGATGAAGTGTTGCCCGTCTATCTCGTTTAAGGATTCTCGTCAGTCGTCGACGGTCCCGTTCATTCGAGGTCTTTTTTCAGTTGCGCCGCCGTCGGAGATTTGATGTTTTACCGGATACCCGAATATTCACGGTACACTCGTGAAACGGTCGTGCGAGAAAATCCAAATTGCATCGCTACCTCTGAGATGCTGTGCCCTATCTCTCGTGCTCCGACTACAACACTACGTTCAAAGTCGCATAAATAGTGATAACCTGCCATTGTAGCTGCAGGAACCGATCTAACACCTTCGCTAGACACCTGTTGTCGTATATAGGCAGAGCCGACCTATTATTACGGTGATTGGTTGCATATCTCCGTTATTTGTGTACGCACGTCTGTACCAACTTTTTTGGCTCTTCCGAGCATATAACGTAATTTGTGGTATATTTTGTTAATTAAAATGGCGTAGTTCGAAACTTAACTATCCTTATTTTTCCTGCCATAAAAATTTTATTCGAAGCTTAAAATTTTTGTAAATATAAATATAAACGGAAAATCATTTTTTAGTTATCACGTAGTGATAAACTAATAATTACAAGATAAAAAGAACTTTTTATATACCATGTTTTTTTAATTTTCTGTTGAATCATATAAACTTGACAATTCTATGTATTAATAAATATTTTAAAATTTTTTGATGAATTATCCCATCAACTTGAAAGAAAATGAAGTTAATTGGAAATTAACTTGTATTTAACTTTTCGTTCCCGTTCCGGCCGATAGATGGCTGCACCAGTCTACAAAACAAAATTAACTGAATTAATTTAATTCTGCTTAAAGATGGCTAAAAGTATTTAAAAAAATGCATTGTAATCGTGTTCTGAGCTATTCTAAAAGTTTCAAATGTCTAGCTAGTCGGGAAGTTAGTTAAAAATCGATTGCAAGATTTGTACACACACACACACACACAAACAAGAAAGCAAGTTAATTAAAAACATGGTAAAAATGTTAGCGCTTTTCCAATATTTGGACGAGCTTTATGATAACCTCTCACTCCTAATTTTCTGACCCGTGGAGATGCAATGCTGACACACAAATTATCCGTTTAATGAGTTTAAATTTAAACAGAAAATTCTTGATCACGAAGCATTTGAATTAAGTTTTACGTACCCAAATGCTTGACTTTGAGTGACGGTCAACTGATTTTTATAGTGAATTGTCTGTTTCTTTTTAAGAGTTTCAATGTTCACTGTATGAATAAGTCCGTTGACGTTTGAATAGGGTATAGCGGCAGTGAGGTTACCAGCAACTCACTTTCTATGCTAGCTGGGCCATGAAGTGAAACGGTTCAGAAAAATGCATGCGGAAAATTTTATGTTTATGTGTTGTTTACCCAAGGTTACTAGTTTGCCATCCTATAATTCGCATTCCGACCATCCCGAAACATCATTTTTCTCAGTCACGTGATACCGGTCGAGTGACCCACTTTCCGCTACTCAATTTTTCCACCGTAAATCCATTATTCCATTCCGCAGACGATAATCAATGCAAATCGTCTGCGCCGCTGGGCCTTGCATGTCCTCCGAAAATTCGGCCAACTCTTCGGAATGCTTGGGATAAAAAAACAAAAAAAGTATCCTTTTGTTGTGTTCATTCCATTTTTTCAAGGTCAAGGGGAAATACCTCTCTCTGCTTGCTCTCCACGTGTTTAAGTTGGTTGCGATTTCTACTGCAGGTATTTTAGAGGGGGGGGGGGGGGGGGGGGGAGTTGCGACGCGTCATCATATTATTTTATACCTCCTCTCATGGTGTGACCCTGAAAATAAAATTATCGTCTGAGCTTTGGCGTGAACAAGTTTCGGGGTCGATCTGGCCGTGATTGACTAGTTTGAAAGTTTTGGGTCAAATGCTGACTTAATTTGTGTTAGCAGGTTATTTTGGGAGAATATTGAAGAATATGCAATTATAGGAAGTGAGACTTTTCTCCCTTCCTTTTTTTTTAAAATTAAACCAACCGGTTGTATGTTTCCTTTTTAAGCTTGTGCGCATCATTTGGAGCATTCGTCGTGTGTATTTATGTAGTAAAACACGGCGAATTTTGAGGACCTTGTTGTTGGAAAACAAAATATTCGAGAAATCTAGGTTGTTTGATTAATATTCCATTTCATTTTGAAGATCATGGCAGGGTTACTTACACACACACACACACACACACACACAGCTAGGGTTTCCAGAAGTTGGAAGTATATAAAGTGACAGACGGTGTATGGGAATATTCGAAAGTAAAATTTATTTACACCCATCAACAATAGTTTATTATATAAATAAAAATGAAAAATTGTTTCATAGTCTAAAATAATGCAAGGTGCGTCCATAAAGTAACCGGACAATTTTTTATAAATATGAAAAATATTACTCACCTTCAAATAAATTGATCTCCTGCAAAATAATCGCCAAAGGAGTATGTACAATTTTTACAACGTTTCTTCAAGTAATTGAAACACTGTTTATAGGCGTTGGAACTAACCGTTCGCAAAATTCGCGTAACATTTGATTTAATATCCGAGGCGTTTTCAAATCCCTGTCCTTTCAAGGATTTTGCATTTTTTTATTACAAAGAACTTATTCACCACGAATTTGTTCCGGAAAATAAAACAATTAATCAGTATTTTTACAAGGAGTTGCTTTTCGATTAAGAAACAGGATAAAGCGAGCTAGGAAGGAACTGTTTGATTCTGGGCAATTGTTTCTTTTACACGATAATGCTAGGCCCCCATACAGCAATTTGTGTACAACAATATCTTGCTAAGCATTCAATTACAGTGTTAAATCACCCACCATATTCTCCCGACTTATCGCCAGCTGATTTTTTCCTGTTTCCGAAGATGGTCATGAAAGGACACAGATTTGAAAACGTCTCTGATATTAAATCAAATGTTACGCGTATTTTGCGAACGGTTAGTTCCAACGCCTATAAACAGTGTTTCGATGACTTGAAGAAACGTTGGAAAAATTGTATAGACTCCTTTGGCGGTTATTTTGGAGGAAATAAATTTATTTCAAGGTGAGTAATATTTTTCTTATATATAAAAAATTGTCCGGTTACTTTATGGGCGCACCTTGTATAATCGTAGACCTAATACTAAATGAGTTTAAATTTAAAATGAGAAGATGTTTATTTCTTACTTACTTACACAAGCACACACGAGCCGACGTCCCCCCCCCCCCCCCCCCGAAAAAAAAAATAAATAGATAAATAAATAAAATAAAAAATAATAAAATAATTAAATTTTTTTTTTATCTCTCGACTGGAGCCGTCCCTGACTGAACCACCGGTCAATTTTATTTTATTCGTGTTTCGGAATCATCTATCATGGTTTGTCTGTTATTCATTACAGCATAAATAGCGTATAAAATAGTGCCTTATTTGTAAAAATACGGTGTCCTTATTTGGTTCATTTGTTTATGGAGCGCAACACCTTTTGCTATGCGACTGTATGACAGACCTTTTGGATATGATCAGAAACATAATAAAACAAAGTTACCGAGTTATGGATGTTTTACATTATATAACAGTCTAATCATCAAATTTTGAGGACATAAAGGGGGAGTTTATTTCAAATTTCATTGCTGCCATTTGTTGGCTGAAGGAGGAATCTTTTGTCTTCGCAATCTTTTGTTTTTAGCAAAAACTTTTCAGTAAAACGGCACTAACTCGTTGATGTGGCTCTAGGCCTTGGGTTTAGAAAAAGGAAATTCTCGAGCATTTTTATGAGATGGCAAGTACAACCAAAAACAAAATAAAGTTTTCTTCACCTCAAAAAAGTTAATCAGTTCCTGCTCATTAATAATTTTAATCATTTACTCAAAAATGCTTAAATGACCTCGAAACAGTCAGTTCGGTACGTTATCGAAATTTGTCTAAAATCTTAACCCATGAATATTGAATAACCCACCAGATCTAGTACAGGAAATAAAACTTTTAATAATACTTTTGTTCCCAGAAAAAAAATGGCACTATAATGGCGCGATAATGAGGCTCTGCGTTATAAGATAAAAGAAAGCAAACCGTTCGAAACTTTTTAATGATGGCAAATAATACCAGAAATGTTTCCATCAAAAGCTTTTCCTTGATGAACATAAAAAATTTTATTATAAGGAATTATTAATCCCTATTCATGAATTGTGAATAACCCGAACCGAAATTGGAATTCTTAACTACTGAATGGTGAATTATTTTTGTACCAAAGTGTGACATGTCGTCCAGTTATTACTCAACAGATTAATATATTTTGAGATTAAGGCGACAATGGACCTTCAAATTGACAAAAATATGGTCCCCCAAAATGATTTTTTTTTCTTTCGGAAAATGATTCTGCAACTCATCAACTTTAAATTTTAAAAAAGTATGTTGATCTGATCATTATTAACCGAGTTATAAGTATTTTTTCAAACGTAAACAATGGAAATGTTACGTTAAATTAAAACTTTAAATGCTATTTTCTCAAAACAAGTTTTCATGTCGTTTCGGTAAGTTCAAAATGTTCTATGCGTCATAATTTTTCTTGAATTTTCATAAATTTTCATAAATTGATTATTTATATATGTTAGAATAAAACTTAATATTAAATTCATTATACTATTTTAAAACACCTTAAAATTTTTTCAATCAAAACAATTTTTTTGATAAAATTTTGCATAAAATGACCTATTTTTATCGATTTCTTTTCTAGTTTTTATAAATATGACTGTAAATCAAATATTGTTTCTAACTTTTATTATAACTATCTAAAGCTAGCTTAAGAAAGAAAATTGGATATCTGAGACAAAAATGGATTCGCATGGAGCATTTTTAAATAGTCATTAACAAACTTATTTTAATTAATATCTTAATTAATTACATTCTGATTTTTTTTTTAAATTTAGCATTTTCATCTCTAAACAACACTGTATAAGTAATAGAAAATTTCATAGCAATTGGTTGATAAATAAAAAAAAATTGTGCGGTCGGGGGACCCCCGTCAGGAACGAAGTTCCTTGCGTTATTTTTTCAACTCTAAACGTGATTTAATATGTAGATTTCTATTGATTTTATATATATATATATTATTCTACTGATTAAATATATGATATATATATATATATATACACATATATATGTATATTTATATATATAAATATTATAATATATACATATATACTGCGCTATTCCCAGAAGGAGTGAGAATAGAAAACACCAGCGCTTGTGCGGGGATTTGAACCAGGGACCTCTCGCTCCATAGTGCGATAGTCAGATTCTCCGTAGTCCGATGCGATAACCATTCAGCCACAGAGTCCTTGAGAAAAAGCTCTTATGAAGGGGGCATAACGCTTTTTCGTTACGTGATGATTCCTGCCAGTTCACTCTACTGTAAGCCGCATAAAAGAACTTCGTTCCAAAAAAAGTTTTTCACTGTCCATTGTCGCATTAAACATTTTTCTTCAGTTATCATTTGTTGTACGCAGTTTTTTTAAACAGTCTTTGACTAAACAAGTTTAACACGTTATCTAAATTGACAGATTTTGCGTAGTTGATTATTCCAAAATTCTCTGCCAGTAAGAGATTTAGGCATGCTGAAGACTTGAAATTTGTTCACATTGCATATCTTCAATTGTCATGTCATGTTATGCTGTGGGGAATTTTCTTCTGCGTGTCACAAATTAAGTCTGCTGCGTACTAACCCTATTGGATTCCCTCACCTCAATGTTAACTTATGGGAAAAATGTGTCCAGGGGTTGTCGACTTCGATTTAAAGATTTTTTAAAAGAAATTATACTCCGTAATAAAGAAATTTTACACCTTGGGGCATTTTTTGTTTTAAAAAAAATGCAAATATTTTGAAATTTAAATTATTCGGGGGGAATTATCTGGTATAATGTGTTTTAAGCGATCAATTCCTATGAATTATGTTGCAAGGTGCAGAAAAGTTCAGACTATCTAAAAATATCCATTTTTTATTAGATTATAAGCATTTATGTAGCTGCAATTACACATTTTCTCCATAGCTTAACACTGAGATAAGCGAATCCAATAAGGTTCGTACACAGCACCTTTAACAACAAATGTATTTAAACTGTTTTCTGCATGGGAAATTAGACGTTTAAATAAATAGCACGTAATTTTTAAAATTTAAAATTCTTCAGTGGTTAACAGGGCATTAAGTTATGGATATCTAGCCCTGTTTTATTTTTAACAGGAAATTCAAATGAAAAGATTTTTTTTTAATTGTGCACAGCACTTAGAAATCAATTTTGGAAAGCTGAAAACTGAATTCAAAAACATGCATTTGCCTATCTTTGATCGGAAAAATATTATGAGGAAAATTCCGCGGAGCCTTACACGAATGTAAATCTGTTGCGATTTGACGAACACCAAATAACGGTGAATATGGAACTCTGCCGCAGTTCTACAGTCTCTAAATCTTTTACAGATCGGTTGATGGGTTGTACGAATACCTTTGTTTCTGGACTAATTGGTATGCCTCAAAGTACCAGCCTGTAGGGAAAAAAATAATAAACTCATTAATTTTTCGTTCTCGTTATTGCACTTATTGAAGGAAGAATGTGCAGTCTGTTTTTTAACGCAATATTTTTCTATTGATTTCGTTGTTCTTAAGTTCTATACGTTGGGGCATTTAGGCGTGAAGGAAGGAATTCTTAGCAACGCGTTAAAAAGGGTGAACGGGTTTATTGTTTTTTGTTCATAACAGATGGAATCTGTGCTATTGGTAAGGTTTCTTCTCTTTATATCTAGCTTTTGGAAATGAAACGCGTTTTTTTTCCAGTTTTAGTTTTTTTTCATTATCAACGTATTTGCACAATTTTCCCTTGCGTTTCATATTTTTCCGTGACTATCGATGATATACAGTCTCGAAAGCAGTCTATACAACTTAATTCACCTCTTAGGAAAATTTCAGTGAGAATTCCATCTGTTGAGGTATAATTTACCTGGGAGCTAAGGCATGTTGCATTGTTACCAGTTCCTCTAAATTATAATTCTACATTATTTATAATTTCCCAATTGGAATAGGTTATTCCTTATTGTTAGGGGGAAAAACTCATCTATGTTCAAGAAAAAATACTTTCGATCACAACAATTAGATTTGGCTTTTTTCAAAAATGCTCATCCGACCTTAAACCCTATTTAGAAGCATTTGTTCAGAATAAGAAATGGTTGTTAAAAAAGTACTTCCAACTGACAGATGCTAGCAATAAAATTTCCAATGAACCAGCCATGTTTCACAGAGACTTAACAATGGCGAAGAAAGTGAACTATTGAAAATTTCTGTAACTCGTTAATCTTAACGAAATTTGTTAACACTAAGGTACTATAGTTATCGCATCGACAGTTTGCCTTTCTCAAGTTCGCCAAAATTTCCAACAAAACAAGTAATGTAGTTGTGCCTTGGCAACGCTTAAAAAAAAAAAGAATGTTGAATTTATTCATTAACACCTTGGTGCGTATTTAAAATCTCGAACTGAGTTTTATTTTAAAGTTTTTAGTTATTTTGTTGGTATTTTCCCCCCCAAGTATGAGACAGTAAATATGCCGTTTTTTTCTGTACTGAATTACCTACTGTTTTCTTATTTTACTAGATAACCCATTTTGTTACCACTATTCGTAGGCTATACCAATTTCGATTCTACAGTAAAATAATGGTTTATACTGAGTTTATGTATAAATATTTCAGTCTCTTCGTGTTATTAATTATTCGAGAATAGACATTAGTTATACCTCATTATTTTGAGAAATAACTTATGTTCTTTTACTAAGTTGCGACTCGTATTTAATTTTAAATATTTACTGATTGCCGTTTTTCTGAAACTACCAGTTTTGCCACTAATAAAAAAAAAAGTCATTCTTTCAGCCGAGAGAACGCAGCAGTGAAATTTGAAATGGTCTCGCCAACTTTTGTATAAATGAGGAACATTGTGAAATTTTATTAACAATACCGTGGGAAAATTCACTTCCGGGAATTAAGGCCAAATAGCTGTTCCTTTTTTTTTTCTCTCAAATTATTTTTCAGTGCATTTTCATTACCTTCTGTTTTTAAGTAAACCTGACTGACTAGCTAGTGGCGTTTTACAACATCAACTTATCGATTGAAATTAATATATTTTAAGCAAGATGGTAAGGACTCTTTTTTTATTTATTAATTTTTCTATTTAGTATTTATTGCCTTCGGCTAGGAAATGCCCGCCTTCTCCAATTTGACGACGTTCAAGTTAAGTGTCGATAGAATCACAAATTCTCTGAAACGGCGCCGAGGGAAAAAATGTCGCCAAATAACCCTCGCTATTGAATTTTTGCCGCAATATCTGTATTTCAATAATACCTGGCCTGATCTAGACAAAAATTGTTTTATTTATTCTATTTCTGTCCTTAACAGTGGGAGGGAGGGGGAGAATCCTTTCGAAATCGGCGCTGCAGCGTACCGTTTCTCTCTGTATCTACAAACTCGTTAGAATTTTGTATAAATGGTATATCCCTATTAAATTCCACGAATAAGATTATAATTGATTGAGGTCTTTGGCAATTCCGCAACTGCGTAGGAACCGACAGTCTTTATAAATAACCTCACAGAGAGATGTGATTTTAAGATGAAAATGAGGATTTCTTGATATTTGCCAGTGGGTTGTTCTTCGGAGTCCTTTCAGCACTTGATCGCAAATAGGCACGCGTGCGGAGTGAATCTGAATGAGAGCTGTGCCGAGGGAACTCGTCCGTGTGGGAGGTGCGTGTGTGGGGGGAGGCTATTTTGAGTACGTTTTATCGATTTTTCCTCCAACAAAACGGAAATTCTCGCACTCCCTCTCTCTCGTACATTGTTTCAAGAAGCTGAGCTATATTTATATCTTTGCCACGTTTCGTTTCACAAAAAAACTGCTATTTGAAGTGATATTTATGATAAGGTAAAATCTCGCTATAACGACATCCTGTACAACGACAGATTCCTCTTTTACGATCCTTTCTTTAAAGTTCCAGGAAATTTAACTATACTTACTTTAAATATATGATACATGTATTTTTATTGCGATTATTTTATATTCCTTACGTAAAATTGCCGGCTAACGATTTGTTAAAACCGGCTGTGACTGATAATTTTGGAATAAAGTAATCCAAAAGAGGTTCTTAGCTTCGCATAGTCTGTTTCCATCTAAGAATTATATTTAAAATGGTGAAATTTGAAGGTTCTGATTGAGCGTTTTCCAAGTCATTCGTGGTAAATGCCGTTCTCAAGTAAAGGATGAGTTGACCAATAATGACCTTTTCGTTTAACCCACGAATGTTACTAAACCAAGGAACTATTAGTAATGTTCCTCCGCTGAAATATTTCAGCTGGTGTTTTATATAAGCTATCACATTGAAAAAAAAATTGATACTTTAAAGTCAATACGGTCACTTCTACGCAGCGTGAATTACTGAGTCCATTAGTGACGTCTGAAACAACGTGTCAAGGTTAGCGAAATGTTATTTTCTGTCCTCTCCTCTCTTTTCTCTAAACTGAATTTCAGTCGTTTTCGCTGTCGGATATTATGCTGAATGTTCTAGGTCTGTTTGGTGACCTAATGTCAAAATCGCGACTATCATGCGCAGGCCCTGATTTTCCAGTAGGCCCGGGCCTAGGGGCCCACGAATGTTGAGGGGCCCCCAAAACTTTTATTTTAAAAGAAAAAATTCCCAATTCAATTTTTTTAATTTTACCTTTTTTTAATAGCAATTTTTTTATATATCCTTACAAATTTGATTGATAGGTTCGTCATATGTATAGTTCATCATATGTAAGTTATAGTGTATATAAGAGATTAATAAGATTTTCTGGTTACATTGTATTGGTGTTTTAATGATGAAGTTAATATGTTGTATTGCGTTTTGTTATTTGATAATGTTCCAGGCTTCTACGCTTCAAATAGCCAATTCTTTGTAAAATGGTACTTTCACGATGATTCATGATTATTTTTTTTTTTTGTGTGTGTGTGTCAATTTTGAAAATTTTGCGCCCACATCAATGTTAGGGGGGGGGGGCACAACTATAGGCACAACTCGGCACAACAATCCGGAGTTGTGCCTTTAGTCAAGAATTTTCTAAATCGGGCCCTGATCATGCGTTGAACTTTCATCTTCAAATCCACCACGTTGTATCACAAATGTCGTCACATGAAATCGAAGTATCTGTGTTTGGGAGAAACTTTTTTTTGACTATTTTAGACAAATCAGGTTTATATTTGCTGCATGCTAGTCTCAGTACGTCATCGAGGTTGAGCATGAGTAAACCAATTTCCATATACATTCTTCAGATGTTTCATTTTGAAATGGAATGATTCACAAACATACGTTAATACGAACAACGTGAGTAGCAGGTGGGCACGTTTTTTATGCAGTCTTGTCTTTTTCAGAAACTCATTTCCAAAATTATGTTTTTAAAAGTACCTACTTGATAATGAGTGAGTGTTTCTGGCCGCATATAAACGCTCAGAGGGCCGCAGGTTGCGTAAGCCTGCTATAACTAAAAATTCCTCTCATAATGAAAAAGAAATAGCGAACGTCTTTTTCTAAAGTTAAACCTTATTAAAATGCGTAAAACCTTAAAGAAAAAAATGTAATTAATACCAATTATAAAGAAATAATATCCGAAAAAAATTTCAGGTAGTCTCCTCTAACTAAACTACCACGGGTTATTAACGTAGGATAACTTATCGTTTGCTTACCTCCTTATTTATTACCATGTTTTTATTAACTCGCTTTCTTGTTTGTGTGTGTGTTTGTCCAGTACAAATCTTGCAATCGTTTTTTAACTGACTTCCCGACTAGCTAGACATTTGAAACTTTTAGAATAGTTCAGAACACGATGGCAATGCATTCTTTTGATACTTTTCGCCATCTTAAAGCAGTATTGAATTCATTTTCAGTTAATTTTGTTTTGTAGAATGGTGCAGCCATCTATCGACCGGGACGGGAACGTAAAGTTAAACGCAATTGATTACGCATTTGATCATTTTCTTTCAAGTTGATGGGATAATTCATCAAAAAAATTTTTTTAAAGTACTTATTAATACATGGAATTGTCAAGTTTTTATGATTCAACAGAAAATTTAAAAACATGGTAGATAAAAAGAGTAATTATTTATTTATTTTTAAACGCATTTTAGTACTTTTCTGTTTAACTGTTTACTGCTATTAGGTTTGGCGCGCTGCCAAAATTATAACTCGCGACGCAAGACAATTTTTTTTCTCTCCGAAGGACCATTATTGAGGAACGCAATCCTACGTTAAAAAAATATAGAAAACTCTGTTCGAGATTTTAAATGTGCACCAATTTCTTATTTATTAAATTCATTTTATTTTCTTCCTCTGTTTAACGTCACTAAGGCTATATGACTTATTTTATTAGAAAATTTGGCGAACTTGGGAGAAGCGTAAAGCTGCCCGAGCAAAGCACCTTTGTGCTCATAATCAACAATATTTTAATGAAAACCTATACCTTTTGATATTTAAGAATTGCGTAAGTTAATTCATATGCAAACGCAGGTTTACCTGTCAAGAACGTAGATTAAAGATTTATTGAAGAAAACGCAGATGTAAATAGTCCCAAAGATTTGTAAACTAGAATCTATTTGTGCTAAAATATTAAATATGTACTGCGTAACCGGAGCATGTGGAAAATGGCTTAATATCTTTTTCAAATCACTCTCGGCGTAACATTCACTCTTTACAATATTGTTTTTTTTTTCTCGAACTTTGTAATGTTGTTAGGCTATTCCATATTTTTCCTTGGAACAGATTCTCACCTTGCTAGCGATTTTAAGGGATTTTTAGTATTAAAATGAAATTTGAAAGTTTTGTTAGGGAAAATCGTTATTTCCAAAAAAGGATTATGTAAAACCTCTTTACGGTAAAGTTATACTCTATCGTGTTTTTCAAACTATTTGCAATTGCGGTTTCGTAAATAAAATGATTGACAGAAACCATTAATTCTAAGAGTACGCTACATCTAAAAATAAAGGAAAACTTTATAAAGTAAGACAATTATAGCATTTACTTAATGGAAAACATGTACTTTCATTTTTCTTTATAAACAGTCACCATAATACGGCGTAAATATGTTCGAAGTAATGCAAAATGCGAGGCAAATATGTTCGAAGTAATGTAAAGTGCGAAGTAAATATGTTAGAAGTTAACATACTTCGAACAAGTTTATGACTTCGTCGCTTCTTAATTATCGTCTGGTACATTAAGTAACGTAGAATGCTGCAGAGAGACGGAAGACACTTAAGGGTCTTTCGACAATCTTCGTTTATCTTATTATTGTTGTTTTGAACTCAAACTTTACTACTAAAAGCTCTTGACTGTATCATCGTTGGGAATATAGCGATACAGAATGCTCTTCAACATTAAAATAAACGCAAATCTACCGGAACATACATATGTATGTCCCGGCAAATGTTGTAGGACAGTGATTCTCAAGCACTGTGCCGCGATATTCATGAAATGTGCTGCCACGGCGAATACCCATACATAAGTGACGTCACACAAGTAGTTCAATCAGTTCTACCTTCCTAGCGTGGTCTGGCTGAACCAAAGCGCATGACTGTAACATTTCTGGACTGGTTCTAGATTTAACCTAAATAGAGCTATATAGTGTTCTGCCACCACGAAAAAAAGCTCCAGACGCATGTCTGTGCTTTGGCGGTTGCTATAGTCCAGCAAAAAGATCTAGACTTTTAAACCTGGATCACGGAAGGAGAATAGCGTTATCATTTTTATGCCCGAATATAAATGAAGTTATCAAAAAAAAACAAGCTAAAATTTCGCATTAAATGTAATTTCTAGTTAAACATTTTGTTTACTTTATAATGCAATTTCATTTTATATTTCAATAAAAGTTATTTCGTATGCTGTTTTTACAAAATATTTTATAAGTACATCAATCAATTATCCAAGTAAAATTCTTTTAAATTTATCTTATTGTTAGTGTGCCGCCAAATTTTTTGAATTATTAAAAGTGCATCTTGATGAAAAAAATGTTGAGAATCACTGTTGTAAGGGGAGGGGTGTATCTAATTAGAGAGGTTTTTCTCTGTATATACAGAAAAATTGTGTCTCGTCTTTAAAGAAGAAAAACAAATGGTAGAGATGCAGAATGTCATAAAATTTCGGTCTGCTAGTGTTGTTTCTTTGCCAGTTTCGTCTCTATCAATACAAATAAAGGAAAGTTAAGAGTTTTTGAGTTGCCTAAATTTCGATATAAACGGGGTAGGACGCTAAACGCTTCAGAAATTGAAGGGGCAAAGTATGATTTAGAACCGGATGACTTCCAAGATTCGGATTCTTTGCTTTGTTTTAATTTTACTCTTCATTTGTAAATCATTCTCCTTTCCTTCGTGGCATGTTTAGCTCTGTAGACTGACAATTATTGACTCGGGAATTATTGAATTAATCGGTTTTTATGATAATTTGATTTGGGTATTATGCTAGGACCTGACGTATCCTAGTGGCAGCGCGTTCAGCTTCCGACTAGGGGGTGCTCGGTTCGAATCCCGACAAACTCCATTAAATACCTTCGTATCTTGTCCGGATAAGGGTACGTTAAGTCTGTAGACTGGTGAGTTCTACGTGGTTAGTGAGGGTGGGAGATGGTACGACTGTTGTCCCTGGTGGTGCTCGGTGAAAATTGTGATAGCACCTGGCCAAGTCGCACTCCGAATCTAGTGGTGCCATTGCAAACCAGATCCACATTCCTCTGCAGTCTATTGGCCTGTTCTATGAGAGCTGTTCCGGCCTCATAAAACAAGGTTCCCCGAAAGTAGTTTTTGCTTAGTTCTCTTTAAGGTAAATGCACCTATAATGGGCCATGTCCCTATAATGTGCCGCCCTTTATAAATGTCGAGAAATTAAGGGTCTATTGTTACCTAAGGCAGTAGAAGGGGTGAGGGTCATTGGCTACTTATAGGGACATGGCCCATTATAGGTGCATTTACAGTAGCCAATGACCCCCACCCCTTCTACTGCCTTAGGTAACAATAGACCCTTAATTTCTCGACATTTCTAAGGGGCGGCACATTATAGGGACATGGCCCATTATAGGTGCATTTACCTTAATTGCTGTCTTAAAACAGAAGGTGGTAAAGTAATACTTTGCTGAATTATATGCCTATCTTTGTAACAGTAGTTTTAGCATTGTATATCTCACTTATTAAGAGTCATTTAGGTTTACAATTGTTCAAAATTATTTAGTGTTCATATATTATATTTTCTTTTTTCAACAGAATAACGTCTAGGTCTTCATTGCATAATTGTCTGATTTAAAAAAACGAGGGGGGCGGTCTTCTGACACAGTGACCAAAATAGCATTCCTTACTCTTGCTAGACCCTATTGTGTCTGGTATTGCTTATCAACCACTAACGCTGCTAATGGATATTCATTTGCGACAACCCTATTTCGTTGCAAGACAAGCTGTCCGATTGCAAACCAGCACAACAATGCAGGCATGAAAACGCGCACTGACTCACAATGACGTATCATTGCACAATATTTTCTACCGCCTCACAAAATGTCAAATTGGTTTCTGTATTTACTCATGCGCGCAACCGAAAGAATAATATCGATTTTTCATTTTTTTGCGGCGTGGTAGTTTCGGTCCCTGGTTTTATGGGTTCGCTTTCACGCTCTTCTGGTAACATAACTGATTTCTAACGCCACCGCCACTTTCTTCTTTTGTCTTTCGGGGGGGGGGGGTTTCTTTTTCTGTTCCTTCCTTGTTGACTTTTCATCTGTGAAAAGTTGGTTAAATATCCGCCCAAAATGGAGTAAATCGATTCTCTCCTTTTTTTAATAATAAAAGTATTCCGTGCGAGCACGTTTGGGTTACGTGATTTTTTTTTCTGCTTTTGTTTTGTTGCGATGTTTCTGCAAGTTGCCGTTTTCTCGAGACGTCACCGTAGTGTGGGAGAAATGGGAACAATTAAAGTCTTTGTTTCGCTGCTTATTCTATAAACAGCTCTATAATGAAGCTCCAACAGGTCCCCCCAAAATAAATAAATAAAAAATACGGGGGTGTCCGGGCTAAAGATATCCAAAAGCCATGACTTATTTTTACGGAACTACCCATTAGAATTTGAAAAATAAATTATTTAAAATAGAAAGAACATCTCACTGTCGTGAACACTCACTTCTCTTCACCGAGGTTCATATGGCATAGGGACAAACAGGGCCGCCCAGAGACTTTACGGGGCCTGGGGCAAACTCCTGTTGGGGGCCCCAAGAAATCTGATTAATCGAATAAATTTTAAAAATTTTCTTTTGGAGGGGGCCCTTTTTTTTTTAGATTATTTTGAATTTTGAAGTACGGTACAAGTTTCAGAATTTTCTTTCGAAGGAAATCTAATAAATATTTTTTAAAAAATTTTTGGGGCCCCTCCGGCAGTTGGGGGGCCTGGGGCAAAGTGCCCCAGTTGCCCCCCCCCCTCTGGGCGGCCCTGGGGACAAATGAGGTAGTGCAATAACGAGTCTCTCTTAACGACACGAACATAAATTTATTTACAGTTTGAAACAGTTTCACACTTAACATAAAAATTACAGACAACTCTGCTGTACTACACTCTATTCTGCTTACAGAACAATTAATTCGCGAGACGAGCCTGCTTTATCTCGCCAGGCCTCCTAACACTCTCAGACTCTCTCTCAATTCTAATGACAGAATAACTAACTAACCAGAGGTGAGACGAGCCTGCGAATATCTCGCCAGACCTCCGATCCCTAGCATAGACGCTTCTGTTACTTTCTTACGTACTCACTCTACGCGATCCCAAGCACCCTCTTGGGTTCAACGCCCCCGCAGCCAATCCTCTGGTTGGTAGAGGGGTGGTGAATCACGGGGTACAAAATTTTCGCTTTAACAAGCGCTCCGTCTCAAACATTACACTACACTCACAAAGTTTTAATATCAATCATAGATTTCGATTATAGTATCATAGATTTCGACGTATGCACCTTTTGTAGCACGACAAACGTCTAAATAAATGATAATCCAGTTCTCTCTGTCTTTCATAGCATATCGGGAGTTATTAGACGAATTGATTCAGTGATACGCTTCTTCAACTCATCCACAGTTTCAATTTTTTGTTTATACACAATGGATTTAATGAATCCCCAAGCAAAAAAGTCTAATAACGCCTGATATGCTACGAAACACTTGGAGAGAACTGGATTACCATTTAGACGTCAGTCATGATACAAAAGGTGCACACGTCGAAATCTATGATACTATGATAGAAATCTATGATTGATATTAAAACTTGGTGAGATGTTCTTTCTATTTAAATATTTTTTAAAAATTCTAATGGGCAGTTCCGTAAAAAATAAGTCATGAGTTTTGGATACCTTTAGCCTGGGACCTTTTTGGATACCTTTGGCCCTTTAGTATTTGGCTGTTGAATTATCTTACTTCACTAATATCTGTGATTTTTTTTTTTCTGCTAGATTCACGCACATTTCGATTATGCTTCTCTGCATCAGTTTTGCTTTCATGAAATTTGCGAGAGTAAAGCCCATTATTAATGCACATTTTAGTTGAGCGAGAATGCGTTTTATCATATTTATGAGATGTTAACTCGTCATTTCTGAATATATCTTGAGCATCTACCCCTTTTGGATAAAGTGCTCCATTCCCAGATACTTAAAATAGTGTTTGCGTTGTAAATTTACTTCTCAAAAACAGTAAGATTTGCAACATCTCTGCAAATACATTCATTACTTAACAAAAGCTAAACAACTAGTTGTGACACAAGAATCCTTGAAGCCTTCGTTGATAAAGGATCTAGAAATATTCCTCATTAATTCGCTTGTCATGTTGTTAATAAGCATTTTTGTAACTGCGCAAACGGTTTTCGGTACTTAATTTTTTTAGCCCTTTTACCTTTAAAAGTCATGGTCATACAAACCGTTCTTCAGAAATTATTCTGAACGCACTTTCGTTTCTCATTTGAGAAACGTTCTTCGTCTGTCATTTGAGAAACGAAAGTATTAAGTTGGTCATACAAACCATTCTTCAGAAATTATTCTGAACGCACGTTCGTTTCTCATTTGAGAAACTATTTTCGTTCACGTTCTGCGTCTGTCATTTGAGAAACGAAAGTTTTTCAGTTGCTCTTGAAGTTTTGGGACGAGAACTGGAGTCGAGGCTACGTTTTATATTCTCGTTCATCGCGTATATGCGAGAATTCGTATTTCGCATTCTCGAAGTGTTCAAGAGTGTGTGTTTCAGTATGTCACATTTTCGCGGTAATCACCAGCCCTTGAAAACGCTGTATTTGTGAGACTGCCTCGTAGACAATCGTCTATGACAGAAACAAGTGACAAGTGAACGGCATTTTGTATTCCACCATCTCATTTGTGTGAGAATTCCGGATCTGGTTTTCCGAGTGTTTCGGTTTCTCGCACTTCACGGGAATGGGTGGATTTTGGTCTATTCAGTTCTGCTAGATTTTAGCTGTTGATATTATATATATATATAATAGCCATTGTCTCTGTATAACACTTCCGGGCTGTACTAATCTTTCAGTTGAAGCCCTCAGTAAACAAACGACCGGTTAGGCTTAATTTCAATTTCAGATGTGGATCAGAATTTTTTTCTTACCTAAAAACTAATATCTTCTCCATCAAATCACGTTTGTTCAACCTATTTTTCTATAAAACATTCAGAACTAAAAAAATTTGATGCTTTTAGCTGTATATTTAACAGTTTTTAAAAATCTGTTTACTTTTGCGATGAATTCTGAAAGTAAACAAACTTGAATGTGAATGAATCAAGTAGCTCAAGTTGTTGTCACTCCGCCCAACTTCCAAATTAAATATTTGGAAGTGACACCGAACTTATAGGGTAAGCAAAATTCCTACCTCCATTGTCCCGGGGGAGCTCCTTTAAAATGAAACAGATCCTGTGATGTTATTCTTTAGGTACTCATATAATATCGAGAAATATTAGTTTAATTCAGATTACTAATGACACACATACAACTTTATATATATATATATATATATATATATATATATATATATATATATATATATATATATATTAATTTAGACGAAAGTTACATACTTCCCGCCGTAAAAAACGGGACCGAAACATATACCACCAACAGGCGCCGTATCTTAACATAACAATAATAAAAGAAAAGAATAAAACTCAAAATTTAATTACGTGTTGCCAAACATCAAAAAGTTATCTCGCGAAATGTGGCAGGAGTCAACAAAGGTAAATCAAACAACGAGTGAAAACCATAGTAAACATGGAGTCTGCGACACAAGTATTCATATCGCGTAGTGAGCTGTAAAAAACTGGATGGCAGTCTACTACTCCAATCGCATGAAAAACTAAATAAATAAAAAATAATGACAGGGTTTGCTTTTACAAGGTGTGGATTAAATGCAATATTGTTAGATAATTCGGGATATTTTTTAACTTACATATACTTTTTCCATTATGACGTCATTATTAGTATTATGACGTCAAAATGACGGGTTACCTTCTAGTACTTGAGAGAGTTTCGACTATTTAGAGGTAAAACAACGTGAAAAATGAGCGCCATTTTTTTTATCTTTGTTTTCTCCTGCGAGAATTCGCCCATTTTGTACGAATGAGTGTATATGTGTGCATCCAGTACTGCTAGATTTTCGCAGTTTGCATCAGTCTTTCAGAAACGTGGCTGACATTTCCTGACTTTTTCTTTTGTCTGTTTCAGGTTCGACGTAGGTCATGATAACTTCATCGACTTGGAGGAGCTGAAGCGCATGATGGAGCTCCTGGGAGCCCCGCAGACCCACCTCACCCTCAAAGACATGATCAAGGAGGTGGACGAAGACTTGGACAAGAAGATTAGCTTCAGGGAGGTGAGGAACCCACACTCTTCATTCTAGCAGAGAAATGCCTACTTCTGTTCCATTTGAGACCCTATTTCCTTGAAGAACATTTTTTTTGCACCTCATATTTGTGCTCGCTCTTATTATTCATAATACTATTCCACACTATATTTTCTCACAGGCTGGTATTTCCTTCTTAAATTACTTCACAATACTGCCAATTAAAACTTAAATAAATCCTTCTTAAGACCCTTACTTACGTATGCTGGACCAGTTTGGTCGTATGCAGCGGATTCCGACATTAAAATTCTGGCTGTTGCTCTAAACATGACTGTTCGGCAAATCACTAACTCTCCATGGTGTTTTCGCAATGTTGACATTTATAGAGAGATAAATCTCCCCACTATTCAAAATTATCTTCATAATCTTGCTATTAACTTCCATAAAGATTTACCAAATGATCTTATTAAAAATCTTGCCGATTACGACCCTGCTAACCCAGCTAACAAGAAACGGCCCTGCGACATTTTTGCTCGTAACTTTTAATTGTTTGTCCTGTTCTTTGTTCGAAAAGTCTTTTCTCCCCCATGTTTTAGCTTTACTTGTACTATCGAAGCTTTTTGTTTTCCCTTTTTCTATTTTCCTTCCTACTTTCGTTTTTTTTATTGATCGCTGAAGTTTTATGCATTGCTATATCATCCTACAGTGGCCTCAGTGCGCGGCCCATGTACTGTAGTTACAACTACTCTTCCTGAAGCTCCAATTAAAACATAAATTTTATTTACAACTGGAATATATTTACAGCTTACTGTTGATTCCCTTCGGCCTTCACCATTTTAGGTTCTCGGACCTTCAACCTTTTTTACGACCTACTTGATCCTTCCATATCAATTGCAAATCCGAACTTAAATATGAAGTCTTTCGGGTAAGGCGAATCCACAGAATTCCTATGGCAGCGTCACGAAGTGGTGATTAAAATCAAAACCGAAAGCTTTGTAACAGCTCTTTAAGGCTGCTATATACTAACCCTATTGGATACGCTCACCTCAGTGTTAATCTGTGGAGAAAATATGTCTACTATTGACAACTACGTAAATGGCGATAATCCAATAAAAAGGGTATTTTCAGACAGCCTGAACACTGCACCTGGCAACAGGATTATTTTAACTCCTTGGTTATGTTTGAACAAGGTAAAATTTTAGATGGTGGCTGCAAAATTTTCAGAAGTATAATTATCAAAGAATTTTACCTCACAAACTTCCGGCTTTTGTAATGAACTTATTCGTGAATATTTGAAAGGTGGTATACAAGGAATGTTCTAAATTTGTCCCTATTTTTTTTTATAATGGAAATAAAAGCGATTTGAATAGCCTAAATTTGGTTAAAATGACTCTTGATTGATCCTACATTGATAGACCTTTATATCACCATGATGTAGAAATATGCGTCCAAAATGCCATGACGTCTTTCGGTGAGAAAAGAGCTCATAAATATATAGACTGACCCACGAACATCCATTTTGTTTCTCGATTTTATTGCGTGCATGTGAATAAGTAATTTAAAAGAAAGTCTTTCGTCAAGTCTTAATAGTAATGGAATTTTTAGGGAGAGTAATCAAATATCATTCGTAAAAATGAAAAATCATGTGAAAATTGTATGTTTTAGTGTAAAAAATTGTTTTTCAAAAAACAGTTTTTGCATCGCCGTTGAATTTTAAGATCTCCGTGAATTGTATCAGCTTCTACGTGCAAAGCCAAAAAAAAGAGAAAGTTTAAAAGGGAAAAAAACCCACTTAATTAGCGTCAGACCAAAATGGTAACAATGATAAATACAATGCCTGAAGCATCAGGCAATTTATTGCTTAGATGTGGTTGCCATGTTAATGTGATGATAATAAAAGAAAAATAGTTCTTTTCCTTTAAACTTCTCTAAGTGGACTCGTTTGTGTGCTAAAAAAGAAGTGTTTCATAGTTTTTTAAAGCTAATTGGTGAGAGGAATTTAAAGTTATATTTCTTACCCTTATCTCAAACTCTAATTTTAAACGAGTATTCTTTAAAAAAAGTAATTGCTGTTTGGTTAATTTTCTTTGTTTCTTACGTTTATATGCTACTAGCTGAAAACCCGTACTTCGCTACGGAGTACATTCAAATTAAATACAACGGTCAATGTATGCAATTAATGCCAATTTATATATATATTATGATAAATACGACGATCAATGTATACAATTGATGTAAAATCCTATATATAATAGCCGTTGTCTCTGTATGACACTTCCGGGCTGTACTCATCTTTCAATTGAAGCCCTCGGTAAACAAACCGCCGGTTAGGCTAAATTTCAATTTCAGATGTGGATCAGAATTTTTTCTTACCTAAAAACAAATATCTTCTGCATCAAATTACGTTTGTTCAGCCTATTTTTCTATAAAACATTCAGAACTAAAAGAAATTGGATGTTTTTAGCTGTATATTTAACAGTTTTTAAAAATCTGTTTACTTTTGCGATGAATTCTGAAAGTAAGCAAACTTGAATGTGAATGAATCGCGTAGTGAACTGTAAAAAAATGTTTAACTTTCATATACTTTTTTCATTATGACGTCATTTTTAGTATTATGACGTCAAAATGACGGGTTGGATGGCAGTCTACTACTCCAATCGCATGAAAAACTAAATAAATAAAAAATAATGAAAGGGTTTGCTTTTACAAGGTGTGGATTAAATGCAATATTTTAGATAATTCGGGATATTTTTTAACTTTTATATACTTTTTCCATTATGACGTCAAAATGACGGGTTACCTGCTAGTATATATATATATATATATATATATATATATAAATCGTAAAAGATAATTTTATAGACAAAATAATGTAGAAGAAAATATTCAAATTAAATCTAATATAAAGAATAATAAAGAATATAGTACAGTTAATATAGTTCAGTTTGTAGAACATTTCTTTTACTGTACTTTAATATTTTTTTGGATAACGTCCAATCGTCTGCCACATTAGCAAGAAAAAAAATATTTTTGTCGATTTAGTTGTTACGCACGTGACGATAAATTTATTTAAAGTACCAGAAAAAGAAATCACGTGATCAGCATTTAATAAATTAAATTCTAAAAATTAATCTTTAAAAATTCACCAAAAATCAGGAAATGGAGGTAAAGATTCGAAAAAGATCTCATTTTGAAGGAATTTTTAGGATCTTTCTCGTGATATAAATTTTATAACCCTCAATGTATTAATTTAAATGAAAATGTAAAAAAAGTTTAAAAAAACAGCCTAAAAATTTAATTTAAAAAAATCTAAGAAGAATTTTTGAAAAATCTTTCTTAGTGCACCCCTACACTATTAGAAGAATCGCCATGCAAAATTTCAGCCCTCTAGGTCCAGCGGTTTGGTCTGTGCGTTGTATGTCAGTCAGTCAGTCAGTGAATGAATGAGTCAGTTACGGAACTGTTTTATATATATAGATGAATTAATTGGGAGAGAAAGATAGGTGAATTCGATTAAAAAGCTGATAAAATAAATTTAAATTGGTGTTTACGATAGGATAGTTTTTAATAGGCGATAAATCTTCAACTAAAATATTGCATGGCTTTATTTTGGCGTAATTGTAAACAGGATGGATGCTAATGAGTCAGCCTGGGTAATCAGGAACTACAACTCCGATATGAAAGGCATGTGTTCATAGCTAAAATGTTTTACTTGTTGCTCATGCACTTTATTTTTTCGGTTGTGCAATATTGCAACCATGAATACGATTATCAGTAATTTAAATCGGTTAAATACACATGTAAAGAATGCTAGTTCGTTTTAAATAGGTTTTTCACTTCAGAAGATATTATATAAAATGTGTTTTATTCGAAGCCCAATCATCAATACTGATAATTGTGCGATAATTTTGTTAATTTAATATTTGATAAAGATAAAAAGATTATGGTTCCAAGATGTTTTTATCTGCCCTTTTTAAAATTTTCCTGTTCATCTTTCTCTTTGTGCAGATCATCTCATAATGAATCCATTTTCGTTTTCCCCAGGCGTGACTTCTCTTACCGCACAATGGCCCTGGTTTTGGGAAATTTTCAGCTTATACGTCGCTCACCTCTCGAAATTTTCCCACAATCAAAAACTATTTCGAAAATATTCAAACTCCTCCAACTGCAATAAGCACGCAGCATGTCACATCTCAACTCGGGCAAAAACGAAGGGGAAAATATTTGTTATTAAACGTATAAATCAGTCAAATTCATACAGCAGAACTCCATGGAGGACTCCATGCCTGTTCACATAGGAGTCCGTTGCGTTGCATTAAGGAAAAGATGACGTTGAGACGAAAATAAACCAATCATATGCCTCCAAACGATTAGCAATGAAATTTTTAACGCATATGATTGGTTTATTTTCGTCTGAACGTCATCTTTTCCTTAACGCAACGCAACGGACTCCTATGTGAACAGGCCCTAAATCACGTGGCATCCATATTCTGCCCTTTGGTTTGCACTAGGGATGCGACATCGATGTCGATGTTTTAAACATCGATTTGAAGTCGATGTTTTTTTAACATCGATGTTTTGTGCTCGATGTTTTACGTTGTCTCGATGTTTTTTTTTTAATGAAAAAGTACCGTAATTAAAAAAATTTACCACGTAGCATAATTTTCACACTCAGTAAATGTAAGTCTGAATTCTGAAAAGGACGAATACAAAAGGGGGAATGATTCCTTAGCAAATAGACAAATGGCAATTAACAACCAATGAACCAATCAAAGCGCTTGGAATGTTCCTGACACTCCAGAACTTTCCATGGGGTTTTATTTTACAAATAGTATATACACGAGTGCATCCATTTAAGTTTTTGTTTTGTGCTGGTTTTATATAAGTTGACGTTAATATTATTAGTAAGATGTCTCCCAAAAGTACCGTTTGGAAATATTTTTACAAAACCTCTGACAAATTGGCGAAATGCAATATTTGCCTCAAGTCCCTCAAAACTTCTGGCAATACCACGAATTTATCTGGACATTTGAAGGCAAAACATGGCGGTATTTACAACGAGAATTTTGAGTCATCAATGTAGCCCAAAGCAATCAAGTTTTTGTCATTTGTGTCTGCCCAATCAGAGAGTAAACTTAAATCACCCCCTCCCCCCACGACTAACGGAAGTAACATTAATGTTAGAGATTACTAAACCAATTTTAAAACATCGATGTTTAAAAATATCGATGGTTTTGGGGCGATGTTTTATTAGCATCGATGTTTTAATATTGAATATCGATGTTTCAAAACATCGATGTTTTGTTATCGATGTCGCATCACTAGTTTGCACGTGGTTTGCGTCAGTGACGTCGCATGGTGACGTGCCGTGTGGGTCAATCGCAGCAGATCTCACTGGACTAGTAATTTAATTTTTAGTTTCTGATCGTTTTCTCTAATTTTTTTAAACAGAGAGAATTATGATGTAGTTTGAAGTTTGTCTGGAGTCCCTGGGTCTTTCGACTTTATCTCCTGCGGCAATATGTATTGTTATCATGATACAAACTTTAAAATTAAAATTAAGAAAATTAACATTTAAAAATTTAAAAATAAGTAAATTAAAATTTTAAAAAAGGAAATTTAAATTTTAAAAATTTAAAAATAAGACCCTCATCAGAAATTTTTAATTACTTAATTCTTAATTTTTAAGATAAAAATTTAAAGATGGAACTTGCTTAAGAAGGGAGATTTTTAAATTGCAATTAAAAAATATATTTACATTGAGATAATTGTAAAGTACCATGGGGAAAATTATGCTTGCTGTGTTTTCATTTATTACCATGTTTTTATTAACTCGCTTTCTTGTTTGTGTGTTTGTCCAGTACAAATCTTGCAATCGATTTTTAACTAACTTCCCGACTAGCTAGACATTTAAAACTTTTAGAACAAGCAAATACTTTTTTTTCAAATTTGCTGATTCAAAATTAAAGTAAAATAATTGAAATAGATGTGTTCCAAGTTTGAACCATTTATCCTTAACGGATCTTGACTTACAAGAATTTAAAAACGAGAAATGGTGAAAGAACCCAATCATACAGAAAAACGCATTTACAGGTTTAAACGAAGATTGGCTGCTATTAGAATGTTGCCCCCCTCCCCACCCCACCCCACCCACAAAAAAATCCCCTGTTCTAATTAAGATATAAACATGATTTAAACGTCATTTTAAGCGGAAAAGAACACAGCATTTTTTTAATGCAATAAAAGTTTTTTCGAAAATCTGAAGAATTTTGTGTCCTGCACCCCCTTAAAATGTTCTACCTTTTTGAATCTTCTAGAAGTTCAATTGTTCAGTTTTAAAAAATGATTTATTTAATGATTTTTGAATGATTTGTTTTCGATTTTAATAATGACTTTTGAATATAAAATCATTTTAGTAACTTGAAGTCTGAGGGCCCGAGGTATCTCCTGGTGGTAGCATGTTGGGATTCGGACCGAGGGTGTTCGGTTCGAATCCCATTCAATACCTTCGTGTAGAGGCCGGATAGGAGCACGTTCAATCCGTGGATCGGAAAGCCTTTGCACGATGTCAGTGGTTGTGGGAAGGTACGAGCCTTTACGGGGCAGTTGTGTAGTCAGGAGCACATCGCAGCCTACTCTCTTACGTCAGCTTTACTCTGATCCCCCCCCCCCCTAAATGCATGCGTAATACTTGAACAGCCCCATCAAGAAAAAAAACTCGTTGTTTAATGTCTACCCACCAGAAAAGTAGAAATTCTTGCGTGATAATATGAGATGCAGGTAATCGCCAATGGTGTGAATCTCCTTCCCCTTTCTTAACTCTCCCTCCAACCTCTTCTAAATTCTAATTTACATTTGCCGTTGCTTCTGGTTCTGACCTGTGTTTTTTTTTGATGGATCGGCCTCAAGACTATCCTTACTGATTTTTGCTTAATCATCTGCTACAGTAAATTATTTTTATTATTATTATTATTATTTTTATTTTTTTTATTTTTTTCTTAAACCTGACACATTAAATTGTTATCAATTTATATATATTCACTTATTTATTTTTTGCTTGCATTATTATTTTTATTTATTTATTTATTTATTATTATTATTATTATTATTTTAATTTTAATAATAATAATAATAATAATAATAATAATAATAATAATAATAATTATTATTATTTTAATTATTATTATTATTATTATTTTAATTATTTTAATTATTATTATTATTATTATTTTAATTATTATTATTATTATTATTATTTTAATTATTATTATTATAATTATTATTTTAATTATTATTATTATAATTATTATTATTATTATTATTATTATTATTTTCATTATTATTATTATTATTTTCATTATTATTATTATTATTCTAACTTTCAAGTGAACACTTTTCTTTGCATCCTGAGAACAGAAATATAGCCACAAAAAATTATCCATACCGAGGATATGGAGCCCTGTTCTCTGGTGCCTCGTTAATGTACCATGTCTATGTCTATGGCCAATGGTGTTAAATAAGTTTATTTATAAAGTGTGTCGTCTGTTTCAGTTCCTGCTGATCTACCGCAAGGCCCGGAGCGGGGAGCTCGAGCTGGACGGGGGTCTGTCCCAGCTGGCCACCCTCACCGAAATCAACGTCGACGAGACAGGAGTGGGCGGAGCCAAGAACTTTTTCGAGGCCAAGGTGGGTCAAAATTTTTCCCATGTACATTTCGTGCATTGATGAGGTGATTCACGCCTCCGGTTTCCGTCCCTCGTGTTGAGCTGTGGGAAATTTCCCTCAGCATTTTGCTAATCTTGGATTAGTTAATCTTGTATCAGCATTTGCTAATCTTGGATTAGCAAATGCTTATTTTATTTCTTGTTTTTGTATACACGCACACACACACACATATATATATGTGTGTGTGTGCAGGCCCTGATTTTCCATTAGGCCCAGTAGGCCCGGGCCTAGGGGCCCCCGAATGTTGGGGGCCCCCAAAATTTTTATTTTAAAAGAAAAAATTCCCGATTAAATTTTTTTTTAAATTTTACCTTTTTTATAGCAATTTTTTTTATATATCCTTACAAATTTGATTGATAGGTTCGTCGTATGTATAGTTATATGTATAGTTCATCATATGTATGCTATAGTGTATATAAGGGATTAATAAGTTTTCTGGTTGCATTGTATTGGTGTTTTAATGATGAAGTTAATATGTTGTATTGCTTTTTGTTATTTGATAATGTTCTAGGCTTCTACGCTTCGAATAGCCAATTCTTGGTAAAATGGTACTTTCACAATGATTCATGATTATTTTTTTGTGTGTGTCAATTTTGGAAATTTTACGCCCACATGAGTGTTAGAGGGGGGGGGGGGTATCCCGAGTTGTGCCTATAGTCAAGAATGTTTTAAATCGGGCCCTGCGTGTGTGCGACATTTAAATAAAGAGAAAATAGTTTTAAAAATTTGTAGTGCAATTGTTTATCTGTGATTATCCAAATACGGAGAGGAAAATTCCCCTTATGGGAGTTGAACTATGAGGTTATGTGATGTGCGGCCTTAACCCTTTTGAAGTTTCCAACTAGTTCCGCTGATATAACTAGATGGAAAGCATAATTTTCCTAACAGCACAGACAGTCGTGGCGCCGTTGGGAGTAATCACGCGGCGAGTCTCACTGTCACAGTTTCTAAATTACCTCACCAGTTACCCGTTTTATTACGCCTTTTACAACCTTGCTGGAATCTCTTTACATCTCATTTAGGATTCCAGGAGACTTTTATGGATTGATGTACTACTTATACGGTTCGAAAAGACCGTAGCACTCCTATAAATTCAAACAAAATTTTGATTGTATGGTCATTTTATCAGTTGTAGTGCTGCCATCTAGAGGTTTGTTTTGATACTAATAATCCCTGCAGCCCACCGTGACAAATGGTCTCGTTCAAAATTAATTTTTTACTTATCACTCTGAAACTTGATAACCTGACATTTAAAAATATCCTCAAAGATGAATGAAAAAATGTATGGAAAAAAAGTAGTTGAATTATGGTTTATTCAAATAAAATCTAAAACACGTTAGATGTTTCTGGATGTGATCAGAGAGGTATATTTTTAAGCTTCTAAATTCTCTAAAATTCCTCTTCTAAAATATACGCTTTAAAGGAAAAGAATAAGGTATTGAAAAAATATCCTTTTGGTGTTATTTCCACCCTTCGGTAGATAAATGATAAAATTTTTGACACTTTTAATCGTTCGCATCGTGATACAACGAGAATGCAGACTTCATACCTTCGGCTGTGAAAATGATTAGTCATGAGTTTAATTTTTTTTAAATATTTAATAATGCTTTTATATAAAAGTATATGATGATTTTGATGATGGATGATGTCAGAGAAAAGCAATTTCGAGTAAGTTGTCTCTTAAGATCAGCTGCGAAGGGAAAATGCCTCTTATACCTAGAACTCGTGTGTGATGGTGCTGCCATCTTTTGATCAATCTTTTACTAAAATGGGAGAGCATGAATGAAAAATAGTAAGGTTTTTTTTGTCTCTGTTGGGTATAAGCTTTTGTTCATTTCCTTTTGCTTTTAATTTTTTATATAAAAGAAATGCAGGCAAATTTATCGTACCGTTCAGATTTGAAAATAACTTAATTAGATGACGATGTCTCAACAGTAATTAAGGATGCGTAAGTTGACATCTCAGGACAGGAATTTTCCACGTGGCATTTTTTTAAATCTGACTAACAAAAGCGTAATTTTCAAGTCTGTTTTATGCATATGAAGGTTGACCTTAAGTAAGAAACGTATATTTTATTTTTTTTTTAATTTTACAATTTTCAGCCGTAACTTTTTTACGAGGCAAAGTATCAGTGTCTATGGCTCCGAATTTAAAAAGGCAAAATATTAAAGGTTTATAACAGGAGAATTTCGTTTAAAGATTTATTTTCAAATACAGGAATCAAAATTTTGCATGTGCTAATTTGTGTTTTAAGAAAATATCTGAAGGGGAAAATTCCCCATAGGTTAAAACAGGAATTGAAGATCTGCGAGTTCAGCTTTTGCACCGTCTTAAGATTTTATCATTCGTTTAAAATATTTAATATAACTTAACAAGTGTAGTAGTATGATTTCCCTACTGTTTACAAAATACTGAAAAAACTTTTGATGCTTTATAATTAGAAATACATTAATAATTTTAAGTAATTATCATTATTATTATTATTTTGTGTGTATTTTACCAGGTTTTTATTAACTTGCTTTCTTGTGTGTTTGTGTGTGTGTTTGTCAAGAACAAATCTTGCAATCGATTTTTAACTAACTTCCCGACTATCTAGACATTTGAAACTTTTAGAATAACTCAGAACTTGATGATAATGCATTTTTTTAATACTTTTAGCCATCTTTAAGCAGAATTAAATTAACTTTCAGTTATTTTCAGTTAATTTTGTTTTGTAGACTGGTGCAGCCATCTATTGGCCGAAACGGGAAAGAAAAGTTAAATGAAAGTTAATTTCCAATTAACTTCCTTTTCATTCAAGTTGATGGGATAATTCATCAAAAAATTTTTAAAAAGGATTTATTAATACAGTGATTTCCGCTTATAAGAATCACGTTTGTTATTACTGTTTTTGATTCTTATAAGCGGTCGATTCTTATAACCGAAATTTAGGTTTTTGGACTGGAACACACACACCTATATATACATATATTAGATAATTTACCATAAAATACTCTTTAATTTACATTAACTATCTTTTATTAAAATTTTTTTTATAGTTTTAAAAATAAAACTTAATTTTTAGACCTATAAGTAGATACACATGATTATAGTAAGAGAAGAAAAAAATACAATATTTGTTACAAGTTACAACATACCTGCTTAACAGTTTTAACATTTCAACTACAGGAAGGGAGCTGTCAGCGTGCACGTGAAACGAGCACGTCAACAAAAAACCTAATAATTAAATTGCAGAGTAAAATCGCAGAAGAAACGTTGTTTGTTACAATAGGTATACGTTAAAACTATTGATGAAAGCATAGACGACAAGACTTTTTCAACAATAACAATTCAAATTTATTTGTTTAAAATATTAAAAGTTAGTTTAAAAATCTTCAACAATAAAATATCCATATCAATCAATAGCGTTCTCTAAATTCATTAAAAAAAAACAAGTCTCATATATACAAACAACAGTGTCTATACACTGTGATGGAATTACCTCAAGTTAGGCATAGGCAAAGACTGTTAGCCCCTTATTCTATTTTCTTTACTGCGTCTTAAACTTAAACTATAAATCAACATTACCTTTCTTCAGATTGTCCTCAGCTTCATTATCTATCTATTCAACTATAGTCGCGAAAAGCTCCTCCTTTTCCTCTTTCTGTTACTGAATCGTATGTGAGCCTTATATACGCCTCATCTAATGATATTCAACGATCCGGTTTGTTTAAAACGCTCCAACTACTGGAAACTGAATAATAAATTATTTACGGTAGCTTCTTCACAGCTGTGGAAATTCGATTAAAGATTTGATCCGGTTATCAGGTTTTATGATCAAACCGGTCTAGAACAAATGACGCAATACCCGGAAAGGCAAGTACATGATTCGTTTCACAAGTAGTCTTTAGTGTAACTCGCTAACAAATGCCCCCCCACTTGTCTTTTCGACATAAACTAGTAATATGAGAATTCAAAACCATCACAGTTTACATTTCGATTTTTTTCTGTCAGAACTAGAATACATATAAAACAATTAATTCAAACCAACATTAGTCTTGTTAACAAAAATGCGATAGCAACATATAACAACAATAATACAGTCTTAACTTAGGAATACACAGGTACAAAACAAATTGCTGAGAAGGTTCAAATCTGCAAGTTCTAAACAAAAGTCATTTCTGCTTCTGTACACTATTGTTGGCTGAAAACCAATATAACAACTAACAAACCACAATAAAGAGTTAAAACATACAATGACTAGGACACGACTACATTCAATCATATTCAAATATCAATACATATGTACGTGGGCGCCCACTCATACAAATTCATTCAAACACATAAAACAAATTGGTTTTCCATTGAGAAGTTATCTTAAAATATTTAAATATCTAAAAACACAGAATACATCCCATAATATCGCACTGCATAAATATCAAAAAAACAATTCACATACAAACACTGAGCTTTAAACAAATTTTTTTTCAAACACTAAGTGCACACACCACTTCAAAATAAATTCGTGCAAAAATTCAAGAAAAGTTCATGCAAAAATCTCATCACATAGGTGCCTCAGTTCGAATTTGGTCAGGGGTTTGGTAAAAGGATCTGCTAGATTTTCTTTACTTTTTATATAATTTATGTCAAATATGTTCTGATAAACTAGGTCACGAATAAAAAATAATTTGACATCAATATGCTTACTTCTATGGTTCTCTACTGGGGATTTAACAAAATCTATACACGCCATGTTATCAACATATAGAATTGACCTAAGCTTTCCTCCAAGAACTAACTTTCTGGCATAACATTCTTCTAGAATTCTATCAAACCACATAAGTTCCTTTGTGGCCTCTGTCATAGCGTAGAATTCACTTTCCATAGTTGACAACGACACGCACTTCTCCTTGAAAGTCCTCCACATGACTGGAGCTTTTCCAAGAAACACTATCTGTCCCCCCATAGAAGTCCTGTCATCCTTATTGGCTGCGAAATCTGCATCGGTGTAAACCGTTATACTAGGTTCATTGCACGCAAGTTTAAGTTTAAAATTGTGTGTGTGTATAACATAGCCCAAAAGTTTTATCAAACCATCCCAGTGAATTCTACCAGGATTACTTTGGTATTGGCTAAAAATGTTAACGGCATAACTTATGTCGGGCCTGGTTCTACTAGCGAGGAACGATAGACAGCCTAGTAAATTTCTATAGGGATATTGTTTCATTTCTTCTATTTCAACATCTGATTGTGGACACTGTTTCTTTGAGAATACTGTACCCTTGCTGATTGGAAGTGAGGAAACCGGTACGAAGAATTTTGTAAACCTTTTACGAATATCGTCAATATAAATTGACTGACTCAAAACTTCTCCCCCCTTTTCTTCAAACTCAACTCCCAACAGCTTTCTAGTTTTTCCCAAAATTTTTAAATCAAAATGTGTCTTCAACAATCCTATGGCTTTGTCTATTATCTCCTCGTCCTTACCGAACAAAACCATGTCATCAACATATAAAAGTAAAATCAACACACAATTAAAATCATATGCACAGTTACACCAATTTAGTTTGCTAAAACCTAGTTCTACCAATACTTTATGAATCTCGAAGAACCATTCTCTACCACTTTGATGCAATCCATAGATAGCTTTATCCAATTTGCATACAAAATCTTCCTTACCTTCTACAACAAAACCGGGAGGCTGAGACATGTAAATATCATCTTTTAATGGTGCATACAGATAAGCTCCTTTGACATCACACTGTCTGTGGGTCCAACCCTGTAAAACTACTAAAAGTGAGAAGAAAAAACGAATTAGACTGAAATTAATGACTGGGCTAAAAGTCTCTTCGTAAGAAACTCCTTTAATTTGTTTAAAACCCTGTGCCACCAGTCTGGCCTTATACCTGGCCACCTCGCCCTTTTCGTCTCTTTTCAACGCAAAAACCCACCGGCATCCTATGATATCTGTATCTGATGGTAACTCAACTAGGTGCCATACCTGTCTTTCTGTCATGACTTTCATCTCTTCTTCCATGGCCTCTACCCACTGTTTATGCTGTGGTGATTTCAATGCTTGCTTGTAAGTATTAGGCATCTGTATATCGTCTAGTCAAGAACTGGCATAACTTGTGGATGCGGTAGCTGGTTTATCTGATATTTTCCCTTTATATCCATTTTTATCTGAGGAATCGGAATGGATTCTTTCCAATCGACCAAATGGATTTCTTTTCCAATCGCTACTTCTAAGATCTTGGGCTGGCAAGGGACTCTTATCAATTTGGGTTTCTTCAGGACTATCTTTTTCCACCAAATCTTCGTCACTCTCACGGGGTAGATTCTGACCTAAATTGATAATAGAAACGTCTTCATCTCCCTCATGTTTGGAGTATGATTCGGTGTTAGGATTATCACTGGGACCCATCATTGCTCCACTGTCGCCTTCCATCCCTTGTGAATCCTCACAGAATCTGACATTTATGGTCTCCACCACATTATTGGTGTCTGGGAACCATATCCGATAACCCTTGGTGTTAAAGGCATATCCAATCATCACCCCTTTCTTCGCCTTGGCGTCTAACTTCGCTCTGTGTTGTCGTGGTACACCAACATACGCGATGGACCCAAACGGCTTCAAGTGGTTTACCGATGGCTTATACCCTCCAAAAAGCTCAAATGGTGTCTTACTTAGACCTTTATGTACAACCCTGTTCCAGACATAGGTGAAACTTAAAACTGCATCAGGCCAAAATTTTGTCTCTAACCCACTGTCTGCTAACAAGCACTTCGCCCCATTTGATACTGTCTGGTTGAACCTTTCTGCAGTACCGTTCTGCTCTGGTGTATATGTGTTTGTGAGTTCATGTTTTACCCCATGATCATTGCAAAATTGTGTAAAATTATTGTTTACAAACTCAGTCCCGTTATCGGTACGGATACTTTTTATTTTCCGCCCTAGGAACCTCTCTGCACGAGCGACATGATTTCTAAAAATCCGGAAAACCTCAGATTTTTCACACATAGGGTAAACAGAGCACTTACGTGAATGGTCGTCTATAATCGATAAAAAATATTTTTCACCGTTGCGACCAATAGTACTGCAAGGACCCCAAGTATCCATATAGATCAAATCATTGGGATATTTAGAGCGTCTAAAATTTACAGATTTAAAACTAACCCGTCTGAACTTGTTAAGTGTACAGGTTTCACAGTCAAAATTATGATCTTCAAATTTTTCCAACCCCTTTATGGCATGTTTCCTAATTGTATCCCGGACTACATATGGACTTATATGTGCTAACCTTCGATGTACCAGTTCATCGTCAACTTTCCTGGCCACACAAGCACTGCAATCCTCTCTTATTCTGGCAAATCGGGGATTTTTAGGACAAACCTGATATAAACCATTCTTTAATTTGGCAAAAAAAACAGTTTTATCATACCGGCTTTTAATTCTTACCATACCTTGACCGCCTTCGAACCTGAGACCTTGTCTGTCTAAAACAGAACCTGAAATTAAATTCAACTTAAGATTAGGTGAATACATGACATTGTACAAATGGAATGTTCTGGAGCCAAACTGTAGCTGAATTGTCCCTCTACCTGTAATCGGGAATGTCACTCCTTCGATAGCTACGGATAATTTATCGTCCTTTATTTCCTCAAAATCCTGGAACCACTCCTTCACTTTACAAAAGTGATGACTAGCAGCAGTGTCGAAAGTCCATAAATTCGAAGATTCTTCAAAATTACTCACATAAGTTTGCACAAGATTAATCGAAGGAAATCTCACCTTCTTATTTGCTGAATTTGGTTTTGATTTATAACGCACAGGACTTATTCCACGTGCAGGGGAATGACTTCTAACTGCCGTACTCTTCCGATAAGGTGATGTATTTCTTGGTGGAACACGCTGTCTCTGTTGGTACTCGTTAACGGGATTTCCATTGAAACAATTTCTTTTAATATGTCCCACCTGATTACACCTAAAACATGTCGTATTTTTCTTGCGTGTGACTGCAGAATAAGCTTTGACTTCATGCATTTTGTTACGGTCTTGTTCTCGTACCGTCAGTCTATCTTCCTCAGCTACCAGTTCTACGAGTATGTCCTTAAATTTAAATTTTTCTTCTGGCCATCGTAATATGGATTGTGAAATGCTATCATAAGTTTCTGGTAAGTAGCGTAATAACTGAAAACTAACGTAAATTTCATTAATTGGTTGGTTTATACCTCGTAATTTTTCAACAATTCTCGTTAAACGTGCTGCAAACAGGCTAATTTTTTCATGTGGTTGAATTCTGCTAGAAAATAGTTCATTAATCAGTTGCATATGCCTCGACCTATTGTCGGGTTCAAAAAATAATTTTAATTTGAGCCATGCTTCTCGGGCATTCTCTATTCCCTCCACTATTTTCCGAAATTCAGGGGAAATATTTAAATAAATCAATGAAATTGCGGTTCCTGCACGGAGATTATAATCCCTAACGTCACGATATGTAACTTCAGGACCCGGATACTCTACCTGAGTAGTTACACTCTTTGTAGTATCGGTATCTTTACTCGCTGTGCTTTCAACTTCCGTTTTTTCATTCTTAATTTTAAGTTTTGGTACTAGCTCTGTGCCTGCTACTATGCCCCAACATCCACGCTCCATAAGAATGTACCTCATATCTTCAGCCCAATTCCCGTAATTTGTTGCGTTCAGCTTCTCTATTTGGGTCTGCATTTTAATTGTATCCCCGAAATTCACACTTTTCAAAACTTCAAATTCTTTCAAAATACAAAATAAACTTCACTTGTCGTCTATGTTAATATGCATCAACATTAAACTTACTTCAATTCCATTCAACGCCCCCCCATCTTCAGGGCCACTGATATAGTATCAAAACGTAAAAACATATTATTTTCATGGGTGAAATATTGTAATAACATTGTTGCTAATAATCCTTTCAGTTGTTATGAGCGTATACCGTCAATAACATCTGGTCATTGCCTATTTAGCTTTTATGGTCATATACCTTCAGTAACATCTAGCCCATAACCTCTTTTATTGTCAGCGTGCACGTGAAACGAGCACGTCAACAAAAAACCTAATAATTAAATTGCAGAGTAAAATCGCAGAAGAAACGTTGTTTGTTACAATAGGTATACGTTAAAACTATTGATGAAAGCATAGACGACAAGACTTTTTCAACAATAACAATTCAAATTTATTTGTTTAAAATATTAAAAGTTAGTTTAAAAATCTTCAACAATAAAATATCCATATCAATCAATAGCGTTCTCTAAATTCATTAAAAAAAAACAAGTCTCATATATACAAACAACAGTGTCTATACACTGTGATGGAATTACCTCAAGTTAGGCATAGGCAAAGACTGTTAGCCCCTTATTCTATTTTCTTTACTGCGTCTTAAACTTAAACTATAAATCAACATTACCTTTCTTCAGATTGTCCTCAGCTTCATTATCTATCTATTCAACTATAGTCGCGAAAAGCTCCTCCTTTTCCTCTTTCTGTTACTGAATCGTATGTGAGCCTTATATACGCCTCATCTAATGATATTCAACGATCCGGTTTGTTTAAAACGCACCAACTACTGGAAACTGAATAATAAATTATTTACGGTAGCTTCTTCACAGCTGTGGAAATTCGATTAAAGATTTGATCCGGTTATCAGGTTTTATGATCAAACCGGTCTAGAACAAATGACGCAATACCCGGAAAGGCAAGTACATGATTCGTTTCACAAGTAGTCTTTAGTGTAACTCGCTAACAGGAGCAAGAAAAAGTTTTCTACTGTAGTTTGACGTAATGAAGTTTTCAGAAGGCTGTTTATACCTCTTTCAGTACTTATAGTCTCAGACGAAGATTTACTCGGACGGGTAAACTTGCCCCCGGGTCAAGCTAATAGGACAGTGTTGTGGTAAAGCGTTTAAGGGGAAACGATTATGTTATGTCTAATAAAGAAAGGGGTGAATTTTACGACTATATTCCATCCCATCTTATCAATCTTTCTTTAAAAAAAAGAACGAACTTCGTGCCTTTTGAGGGTTTAAGTAGGTTTTTTGGAAAAATGGAAGTAAAGCGAAGAGTGTAAACTGATTCTTAAAACCGGTGGATTGATTCTTTAAAGCGAAAATTTTAACATGGAAATAATTCATTTGTTTTTGTTTTCGCGATATTGATTCTTATAAACGGTTGATTCTTATAACCAGTGATCACTATAAGCGGTGGTTACTGTACATAGAATTGTCAAGTTTATATGATTCAACAGAAAATTTAAAAACATACTATATAAAAAGTTCTTTTTATCTTGTAATTATTTTAAAATGGTGTACAATGTGGAATTTTTACCTTTTGCATTCCAGTCCTTTAAGCTTATTTTTTTCATTTTAAAGCTCTCAGTATCATGTATCTAATTAGAAATACATGAATAATTTGAAGTAATTATTTTTTAAGTTTTATCTTACTATGGTTTACAATGATGAATTTTTTTCTCTTTGCATGCAGGTCCTTTAAGCTTATTCTTTTATTTTAAATTTCTCAGATTGCGGAACAAACAGCTGGAGCAAAATTTGAAAATGAAATTAAAGCTGAGCAAGAGGAGAAGAAACGTCAAAGTGAGGAGAAAAAGCAGAGGATAGCTGCTTTTAGAGAGAAGGCTAGTTTCTTTGGTCAGACTGCATAAGGCACTTTATGTGAAGAATGTTTCTATCATTTATTTTATCAAAATCAATTTCCTTTTAGGATTTTCATTTTTAATAAAGCGAGCTTTATTTGTAAATACAATTATTTTTCATTGCATGAAATTTTTTACATGTAAACATTCGTGTGATTCTAGATTTATATATTTGAAGTGTAAATAATTCATTTCAGATGTTTTAATATATATACTGTTTTAATGCCAGTTTGGTCTCATTTTATTTTGCAACTTTTGTTGCAACACAACACAACACTACATGTGCATATGTATACATACAATACTTTCAGACTCCAAATGAATTACTCCTTTTTAAACTCTACATTGATTTCATAGAAATGAATGAAAAGTTTATAAAAATGTAGGAATTCTAGTTATCAATTTAAACTATATACATACTCTTGTTTTATTATTTACAACTTCATGCATTAAAATGAAACTAGTTGGTACCCGTCAAAACATGACGGCTAGATAGTAAATAAATGTACTTATACACAAATTATACTCAACACATCATTTACAAATAATGAGAATCATAATAATGCGCAGAAACAAATTAATGTGTTTAATCGGCATTGTGCTTAGTGAGTATCTAAAGCCAGGTTTAAAAATGTCACTGAGCATGAGCAGAAAGCAATATTTTAATTACAAATTATCGCTAACTAAACAGCGCGAAATAAACAATTTCCATCAGGTTTAAACTCATATTTCACAAACATAATTATCATAAAAATAAAAATGGCAGAGAGAGATCTAGAGAGACTCCTCGGAATAAACGTGTTTGTCATTAAAACATATCACTGAGCATGCGCAGTGAGTTTCTAAAGCCAGATTTAAACATGCCACTGAGCATGCGCAGAAATCAATTTTTAATTGTAAATTGTCGCTAATTAGCAGAAATTGCGGTTATAAAAACCAAATTTGACAAATCTACAGATTACAATCTTTCGTTTAAAACCAAAATGAAGTAAATTGTTACGGTAGTTTTCTCTCACGGACTGCCCAAAAAGTCGGCTTAGCAACTTAAATATATAGATTATGTTGAATATTCTTTCTTAGATTTCTATTGTAGCACTGCTTAAAGCAGCACATTATTTGACCTGTATCTTTTCTAATCACATACTATCTCTCAGAAGTATATTTTTTAATCAGATCCCTGGATTTCAAAATAGGCCTCTTCAATTCGTGTATTTTTCAAAATCTTATTTCAATATTTAAATTTAATATTTGAGATGCAATTGAGGCGGTGAAAGGTAAAGTTGAGTAAGTCCAAAGCGTTTTACTGCAAAAACTACAAAAAATGCCACTATAAATTGACAAATTATAATTCATAATATTTATTATAATATTGCAAATAATAATTATTTGCAATTCCACTATACATTGAACATGGAGATTACATTTTTGCCCTCAAATAAAAAAAGTTGAAAATGTGACTTACACCACTTTGCCTTTCACTGCCTCAATTAATAACTTGTAAAAAAAAATGTGTGGGGGGAGGGGGGGAAGGAATCTAAAATTATCAAGAATAAAAATATCAAGATAGGGAAATTTGGAAGATGCGACACCACCTGAGACCGAATCCACAACGTAGGGAATACCAGGTCAGCACGGTGGCACTGCGCTACGGCAGCACACAAGTAAGTGAGCAAGATGGGATGAGTATCACGGTAAGGAAATTGTTAGCTCCTGAGGAGGAAAGAATAAGTATACTTTTGTCAAATGCGTTTTCATCTGATGACGTTTCTGGTTTTTCAGAAAATTGCTTTAAGTTTCAAAAGTTTGCGAGCAAAAGTCTTCGTTAAAAATTTAAAAAACCAGACCGTCAAAAATTTATAAATTTTTTTTTAAATTTAAAAATTTTAAAAAATTAACAGGGAGATTAACTGATAAAACAACTGATATAAATGGTATTACCATTAATGTCAGTTGTTTTACTGAAGTTTTGATTCTCAGTAAGCCGGGGTTCATGAATTATCTTTCTAAATGTTAGGAAAATTTTAACATTTAATTCTATATTAAGAACCAATAAATCAAAATGTAAGAAGTTTAAAACCATTGCTGTAGATGGCGCCACCATGCATGTCTTTCTCGCTATGAGAAAAAAATTCAGAAGTAACTATTTAATCAAACCTTTGTGTAGCTTTAAATAAATGTCTGATGTCTTTGTTTTTTCCGCCTACAGTACCCCATTGGTTACCATTTCCATACAACCTGACTCAACAACTGAAATCTTTCAAATTTTATCTTTTACACATTAACCATAGAACGTACAGGCTGCTGGGAGGACCTTTCGGAAGCACTTTTGCACATGGGCCTCTTTTGATCACTGCGTCCAGCCAGCAGGACGTCCTCTATTGTGTAAGGTCCTACCGTAGGACGTCAGTCCTTCTAGCAGTACATGACGGGACTAGCCAAAATCGCCACTTTTTTTGCCTCTATACTTCTGATTTAGGTATATATTCTACATAAAGTTTAAAAAAATGAAGGAGTAGCTGAAAGCTTGATAAAATAGACAAAGTTAAGAGAAATTAAACATTTATGTATGAGGAACAAAGGTAACTCGAGCATATTCATTTTTCGTAGGAATCGCAACACCATAACACTTCGTGTTCAAGAAATTATTACCAAATTCACTTCTACTCCAAGCATTGTCGGTGTTTGGGCCATCGAAATATGTGGCCGCCACAAAAATACGTACTCCTTGTATTATCAGTTGCGACATCGTGTCTGGAAATTAGAAAAATCAAGACTTTGTAGTTAGCATAAAAAACAGTAGCTTTTTCACGCCAAAAATTCAGAGTTGCCATATTTTCCAGCCTTTTGTTTTTCATTCCGCCTAATTTTTCCCCGCTGAGTTCGAATTTCGTACCTATAAATTTGGACGAGGAACGAAAGTTGTCAAAAACGCCTGTGCTGGTAGACTTCAAGTGGATTTTACAAGCTAAATGCCCCTTTTAGGTAGCAAACGTCCAAATTTTCAAAGTTTCGTAAAAAATGTTGGAATTAAAATTTTTGGACTCCCTTTTTTTTTTTTTCTTCTTTCTTTACGCTACGTAAAATTTTGAGCACTTTCTCGTGGTAGTACCATCCGTCCTGTCAGCGGGACAGGAAACCCTCTATAAGCTCGGCAAGATGAGTCCTTCTGGATGGCCGTTGTACGTTCTGCCATTAAGGACTAACCATGAAGCTACAGAGTAGCTTCATGGGACTAACAAATTAAAATGAAACAGATGCAAATCAAAACATAGATGGCGCCACTACATATCTTCCCTAACATGAAAACTAATATCGAAAATATTTACCAATACCAAGAAATCTAGCTGTCTTAAGGAAAGGCATGTTACGGTCATCTGCTGAATTAAGAACACACTTACATATAATACACCTAATATGATTTATTGATCCTTTATGAAATGATTAATCTATTAATATCGAAGCACTGTGTGAAAATATTCTTTTAGTATCCACAATCATAATATTCCCTTAAGCATCTTCAACTGACGTATTTATTACGGAGAAAATATTGCACATCTCAACTATTACAAACAGTGACGAGCACTTCAGTTTGTAAGTGATGCATTCATTCTCTTATACATAAAATTAATGAAGTTCTTATTCAACGAGTTTTTCCATCCTGCTGTCTGAAAACTTGGTGCTCCATAAACCTCTTTCCTCCATCGTAGAGCAACTTGTGCCGAACTTTAGATCACAACACCTTTTCCGTATTATAATTTAATACCCTCATTAGGGATGCGATGTCAATGTTTTCAAATCATCGATTTATTGAAGCCGATTTCTTTAAAACATCGATGTTTTGTGCTCGATGTTTTACGTTGTCTTGAATTTTTTTTTTAAAGAAAAAGTACCATCTTAAAAAAAATTAATCACGTAACATAATTTTCACACTCAGTAAATGTAAGTCTAAATTCTAAAAAGGACGAATACAAAAGGGGGAACGATCCCCTAGCAACGATACAAATAGCAATAAAAAACCAATGAATAATAATTATATGTGGCCTAATAATTGTTATTTACAGTAAAGAAAAAATAAGCTTTTTCAGTTTTCCCCATACGCTGGTTTTGCATCAGTACTTCAAATTGATGTAAATGTACATAATTTTCTTTTGTATTTAATTTGAAAATAAAACATTTGTTAATAAATTGTTATTAATTTTTTTAATATTAAACTCTGTTGAACCAAACTTAAAAATTCTTTTAGACGATTTTGCTTTATATTCTATTAATATGAAACCAATCCTTTTGTCTTGAGTTACAGTCATGAACTTCAGAATTTCTTTTTATCCTAAATTATTTAAGCCTCCTGGAAGTAAATTATACTCCAACTTGTAAATATCAAGTCATATTTATTTACAATAATTTTTCACATTAAATCACATCACATCAATAATTTTTCACATCACATCAATTTTTCAATTTAAATTAGAAAACATCACAGATATTTCATTATGGCTTTGGTCATATAAATTGTTTTCATAGCAATAATTTCTTTCTAAATTTTCTGGTAAAAGTAATAAAATGTATAATGGAAAATCTGTGATATGCACTGACTCTAGCAACCAAGTTTTTGTCATTTGTGTCAGCAAATCAGAGTAAAATTACCCCCCCCCCCCCTACCGAAATAACATTTATGCTAGAGGCTACTACACCAGTTTAAAAAAAAAAAAAATGCAAGTTCAAAAACATCGATGGTTTTGGGGCGATGTTTTAATATTGAATATCAATGTTTTGTTGTCGATGTCGCATCCCTAACCCTCATCGGATTTTCCGCAAGTACCGAAGATCCTTGATAAAAATAAGTATGTGCTCTCTTAAAATTTTTTAAAAGATATTTTATTAAACACAAAGAATGATGCATAACTTTCCATACAAAGGCTTCGTTTTTTGGCATAACTTCCCGCGTAAATAAGGATCTGTAGTTTTCGTCCCATTTCTTACGTTTTCCTTCAGTGCATGAAGGTTTAAAGAACCAAAATTCATTTCTGAATTTTTAGAACCATTCACCCATTTTGCATGATGCAGTACACTTAGAATTTGAGTGTCTGAAAACCCTCAGCATCTCCTCTTAACAACATACACAATCAATAAACGTTTTTCTACAGACCTTTTTTAAATCCTAAATACTGCCTTTTTTCAAAACAATTAATTTAAATGAGACTATCTTTCATACATGATTCTCTTCAATGTATATCGAAATTTAAGAATATATATCAATTTTTCCAATATATATCTTTGTTAAGGATATATTGGGTACACACTTTTCACCATTTTGTGAGCCTCCTCACCTCCTATTACACGGGTCTGTGAAAAAAAAAATTTTTTCGAGCTGACACCATTCCTGCATATTAAGTAAAATGACCTCCTGAATCCGAATATGAACCCCGTTTTCCCCCCAATCACCCACCTATTTTTATCACTTTTCAACAATTTGCACCGATGAAAAGGATTATTTTAGCCTTTACATTTCCTCTGAGGGGCTAGAAGTGAAAAGTTCTAAAACATGAACATTTGTAGCTATGAGGTAGATTTGGGGGGGATTTGCCCCCTTGTAAAAAAAATTACTTTTTTCTACTGTTCATATTCAACCATTCTATATAAAAAAATTATTTGATCTATCCATCAATTTTGGAACCCCTTAAAGCTCATTATATTCATAGTAACCCCAGCAAACAAATTTTCTGCTTTGTTTGTGGTAATAATGTATCATTTGCAACACAATAAGAAATAGAAAATTAAACATTCTACAAAATAAGTAAAGAAACAACTTTATTTCCCTTTCTGTACACTATACAAGTAAATGTTAGCTTTGGAAGCTCTACTTCACAGGTATTTATTGATATTTACAGATACTTAGAATTGCTACATTTGATTATTTTGCCAACAATTACAATATATATATATAATCACAATATTCTCAACTTGCTACATAGTTTTACTTATAACATTTTCATGAATGAATGACAGCTTTAGAAGAAGTTTACATCACCTGTCCCCTCACACCATTAGCTCTTCAAAATACTTTCACCATAGGTTGAAAAAAATTATATATATATAAAACCAAGATCAAAAGCAAAACAAAGCATTACAAAATTTAATGTAATTTAAGAAACATCAATAAACAACAATGCAGAAATGTTCCGTGTCATTAATACCTCAGGGCTGGCAAATCCTACTTTTATCAAAATTGTTATTAGTTACGGAGTTAAGATGAAACACATTTCACACTTCGGTAACATATTTCAATCTGACTTCGTAAAATAGGAGTAGCTATGGGTCTTGAACCGTACTTCAAATACATCTGTCTTAACTATAAAATATCTGAAGTAACAAGACCTGGTTAGGAATTCAATAATAAATTCACAACTTTTTAATTAAATAATAGTACCAAATTTAATTTTAAAAAATATTTAATAAATAGGGAGTGACATTTAAACATAATTGAATAACAAAACATTTACAAATTACACTTAAAATATCAAACCTATGTACTTTGTCGTTGGTGGTCAAGGGGACTGATATTCTAATGATATTAACATTGTATGAATACTACAATACAGTTAACCATATTGACTTCATAAAATGAGTAAATCAAATTACTGAAAACTGACTAGAAATTTAAAACACGACTTAGCCACTAGATTTGAATTTTGTAAATGCATAGTAAATTTAAAACTCTTTTCTATCAAACTGAAATTTGACTACTACTAAATTGACACAGAGGTAAAGTACATTTCGCTACTTTATTACTGTATCTATGAATGAAATAATACAAAACAAAGGAATGTTTAAAATGCACGAACAGTTCTGCATTGTCATATAGCAATTCTAATATTTACTTTGCCCAAAGCCAGAAAAAACATCTAGCAAAATAAGACTAGACTTGAACACTTAATGAACATGAATATATATATAAAAATAACAAATATATATTTACAAAAAGCCAACACATTAAATACAAGCACCAACTGCTGTAACCATTATCACAATGCAAGTTGTCAGGCATGACTAAGAAATCGCGAACTCCTCTTCAACTTAAATGAAATTAACTAAACCTTCCATTGAAATTCGAAACATTAGTATAGCAGAGTATTAAGAAATTCAATTCACAAATGTCGGTATGCAATATCAATATGATTCACAGTCAAAAAGAAACATATATGATCAAATATTTAAATATCTTTAAACTACAGTGGTCCCGGAAAATAAATTAATCTTGTAATCTTTCTTTTCAAAGCAGAAATTTTAAATTCATACAGTAAACATTTAAAACCAGTTAACATATGAAAATATTTAACATTTAAATACACTCTAATAATTCATTTATTACTAAAAAATCATTTTTAGAATTTATCCAACAGTTAAAAATTTCTAGTCTGACAACATGAACAAGGTAAAATACATGCATCTATATTTCGAAACTGTCAAATTTGAATTGTTAAACTTATTTAGAGAATTCCTTCTATTATTTTGGCAGATCTATACTTGAACCTTTTTTTTTAACTTTTGGTATAAAAGCTAACTGATCAAAATTATTTAGGAGTTTGAGTATTGAAACATAAAAGAACCTATTGGAATTAAAATAAGAATTCAACAAGTCATCCATGAGTAATCTTTGCAATATGTTACTAAGTTTCTCTCTAGTTAGTATCATATTTCTACCACAACAAAGTTCCCAATGCTGTTGGAACTATCCAACATGTATGTTCAAGAGTTGCATTTAACAAGAATAAAATCTTTTAACAATCCTCCATTAAAAGCTACACTTGCATACTTAGCCCTCTGTGCAAATTTAAATTCTAAAATGTGTTCTCTTTAATATGAAACTTTCTTTATGATTAAATGAAAGAGTATTTAAGTATCGGACTCGACTGTGGTTTAAAGATACAGTATTTATATTAATAACACATGGAAATATTTCAACTGAATAATATTATATAAAATATTTAGTAAAATTTAGCACTAGTATCATTGACAAAATGATAGAATTAAATTAAAACTCTTGCACATTTGATACTCTACTGAACACAATAGCTTGAAAATTTTAAACACTTTATAATCTTAAAACTGCAATTATAGTAACGAAAGATGAATCAAAATTAGAAATACCTAACTAGGAAGACTTAACAATACAAAACTAAACTTAAGAGCTTACAACCAGTATAACCCGACTCATTACAAACTTGTAACAAAAACATTTATCCTTGCAGATATGAGTAATTTTAAAAGTGATATTTACATTTCCATTTTTATATTTTTCAAATAGAATTACGTCTATTTACAATGCTAAAACATTTACAATGCTAATGTTTTAGTAAGTATTCATTTTAACATAAATAAAATGACAGCAGATCTCCTCTTACAAGTGCTGCAGTTTAATTCATATTTAAAAATTTCATTAAAGCTGTTTCTCTCTTGCAAACTTTAAAACAGGTGCAACACGCAAATATATATTTGTAATGAAAATTAGGAATAACTTTAGACATTTATGCATTGTTCAAGACACCATGAGAATTTAATTATTACTATCCAACGACAATAGAATTTAAATTATTAAAACAGTCTAAAATCGGTTTAATTGTCCCATACTTTACAGAATGGGACAATTAAGAGTAGAAAAAAAAAGAATGTTTGGAAAATTAAGTTATTAAATATTAAAAAGGCCAATTAAGATGAAATATAAAATAGATCTGTATAACAAAAAAAAAAGTAAATAAATAAACAGTACTTTGTAATAAAACCTATAATTTCTGAGTTGTAATGCTCATCTACTCTGCAACACCCACAGAGAAGAACTGCTGTGCTTCACTGGTTGGTTTCAGTAATTGTCCTCCTCTTCACAAATCTGAATCGAAGGCACAGTAGGAACAGAACAGGGGTAATTTGTGAGGAGATAGACCACTGCCTCATAGGTTGCCATCATGATAGCTGTATTTGGAATTTGGCGAATGAGTTGAGTTCCAAGGCCTCTGTACAATCCATGATGCCCTTCCTCTTTAAATACTAATGTTAAGGTTTGAAAGAATGACCTGTACTTGTCACCCACTTGACGTAACCTTGTTCTAACAACCTCTGAAAATATGTAAAAAAAAATATTTATGAATTGATGTTTCAAATTATATACTCAAATTTAAAGATTTGATCAAATTGTTGCTGTAATGGGAAATAAAATCATCTTTTAGGGTTCTAGTACATAAAAAATTATAAAATCTAATTTTTGCTTTAGAAAAAAAAATTCTGCAAAAACATTGTATAATTATAACCTAGAACATGTATTAATAGAATGTGAGAGTGATCAGATTACTCTCTTTTTCAGGGCTATTAGAATTAATTTTTTCTTCTTCCACACAGCAAAAAGCTTGCCACAAATTTTACATACCAGAGAGGATAAAAGATGTAGGCATAACATTGCCATAAACAATCCATTTACTTACGCAATGTTACACAGCAAATAGCATAATCAGAACTGTAAGAATCATAATCCTAACTGGAGGGTTCTAAAACCAGATAATAAATAATAGAGAACTGTTTCATTTGTCAGTTAGGACAATAAGTAGAATTTTTCTCACTATTAGCGTATTTCGGTTCAAGACAAAATGCGTCCTTTTGATTGTTCAGAGTTTAGCTTTAAATCCTTCAATCTAACACTTTATATAACAATTTATTAAAAAATAAATAACTAAAATACTAAAATGTTAAAACAGAATTAAAATATTATGATCAATTTCAAAAGGAAAATCAATTTCAAAGGCACTAGACCAGTGGTCAAGAAATGAGCTTGTTAAAGTAATCAGCAAAAAAGACAATTTGCAACTTTCCACAATTCAGGGTTTTAATATTAATTTTTTATTTCTAGGAAAGAGCTCTAAATAAATATATTACTTATTAGGTGACAGCTTTTGAATAAGAAAATACACCTTCAAACATTTCTAAACTAATATATATCAAAATAAAAGCAATGGAAACACGACCCTCACTCAGTTCAGCAACACACATTTAATAATGAGCAACAATACATAAAATGTTATCCATAGCATACAAATATAAAAATAATCAGATGATATGCTAAGGTATAAATGAATAATAATGTTTAATGTTGACATATTAACATAGGTTGGAGATATTTTGTTTTTCTTCACATCATCAGTGACTTGTACAAAAAGAATCATTTCAAAGACAAAGAACTTCTAAAACACATCTCTCTCTAACGAAACTCATGTTAAAATTCAATACAATGAAGTCATTTCAATGTGTTTACCTCATTTTTTATATGATGATTTGAAAGTCGTAATTTTTGTCTTTTTTTAAAAAAAGTTAGTTGAAGCTAAAAGCTATAAAAAAACTAAACAAGGGAAACAAATACATAAAAATATATTACCATGAGGATATGCAATGCATGATGCACAAGTTTTTGAAATTGCTCCAGCACACATGAATTCTAGAAAATCTCGAGTTGATTTTCTGTCACTCTGATGAGCAGTATTTTTTGGCCTTCGCTCCTGCAGTTTGGCTTTGATGAATTCATAAATAACAAAATGTACAATAGTCTCTGAGATACCAAAATAGGAAGCAGTGATGCCTTTATAAAAACCAAGCAGTCCCTTTGATTTGTAGATATCTCTAATGCACTGGATAGTGGAAATACTTCCATAGGTCCTGTAAGACACATTTCGTATCAAAATACTGATACAAATTTATATATTCATTACATTATTAAAAAATTTCAAATGATATTTTGAATCATTCAAGAATTTAATAAAGAACTAAGTATGATCTTTTCAGAAACTAAAATACCGAGTCTGCAGTATTTTCCAAAAGACACCTCAACTTATAAAACTTATTTAATTTTTCTCCCCTTCAACGGATATTTAAAAATTTTAACATACACTGAATTATAAGTCCATAGCATAACATTCAATTACAGATACAGAGAGCTACAGATAGGACTGAAGGATATAATTAGGTTTTTTTATAATTCAGTATCAACCAGTGGCATACGCAGGGGGGGGGGGGGGATGATTGATAAACCAAACCCCCCATTGGTTCTGATTACATATATTATTTAATTAGGTTTAATCTTTGCACTGATTGTTCAAAACTACTCTTTCATAGTAACCCCCACCCCCTTTGAAAATTTATGCATACGCTGCTCGTATCAACATAACATACAAGCAATGAGAAGAACCATAGCAATTTTGACTGACACAATGGAACTCCTTCTGAACACTTCCTTCCACAATGTATAAGAAGTATTTAAGATTTTAAAACAATTCAATATTTTTGTATAACACAAAAAGCTACAGAGGAAGGACACAGATATTTTTGCTAGCTTATAGCTAAACAAATAAGATAAATTCATGAGCAAGAGCTAAAGGTTAAGTACCTATATCACATGGCATAAACATACTGATTTAATTGCCTTGTTTAATTCTGATTCCCTCCAAACTGTTTAATTAATGATTTAAAATTAATTAATTATTGTAGTTCATTTAAAAACTGCTCGATATTCTAGACACTTTGTTCTTCACAGTATATCCAAAAGAATTGTACCGCAGATGAAATCATATGTAATCATTGTGTCAAATATGAATCCAATTTCAAGCATGGATTTCTTTGAAAAGGTAATCTAAAGAGGCTTTGCATTAGGGGTAAATTTGATGGCTAACCAGATTGCAAAGCACAAATTAATATTAATACACTCAAAAATTAAAACAGACCAAGTTTCAGATTTTAGAAATGTACGTTAAAGATCCTGAATTTACAAATGTTACACCATAATAAAAACAGATGCACAATGAAAATAATTAAAAAAAAAAAAACTTACCTTTGATCTAACTGTAACCTTGTTTTAACAAACCATATAGGATTTGTAAGTGAGCAAGACATGAAACCTGGGGGGAAAAAAATTCTAAAATGGACTAATTTCTTAATGTCAAACATGCATAAGACAATAGTTAATGCATACATATTTAGAGCCTTCCATGTTAAGTATATTAACTATTACATTAAATCAACAAATTCTAAATAGAATACAAAAATGCATGCTTTATATATATTTCCTTTAATTTTACATATTTAATAAACACAAGCCATTTATATAGATCTTTCCAGAAGCAACCTTTTAATTTGTGTAATCTAATAAAAATCTAAAAACAACTATTTTACTCAATAAACAAGACGGGAGAAAAAAGAAAAAAAAAAAGCATCCCCCTAACTTTAACCATGCTAAAAATTCAACAGTCGTAAATTATGCACTATGGACTTTTTATTGTACCCAAGATGGTTTTAGTTTGTTTTAATTACTTGTACTACAAGAACATGGTATAAAACTATACATAAACCCACAGACTAAAATGATGATGCATAATTTTTATACTGGTACATCAGATCAACCATGCAAGCATGGAAAATAACTTTCTAAGTTCACTGCTAGAACTAAATATTCTTTTTCCAAGAGTTTTAATATAATGCAATATACACATTAGATCTATTCACCTCAATATCACACTATTTTTTATTGAAGCATACAAAAAGGAACGCCTTTATAACATTTTTAAGAGGAGGGGACAAAGTTTTTTAATAGATACCTCAACTAAAAACAAAAGAGATAGTATATCCTGAGAGAGTTATACAAAGAGAAACTATATACTACATGATGCTTCAAGGAAAATTTTTTTTCACATTATTCTATGTGTTATCTTGCGATATTTTATCACCTTTGTGGTAGACATTTCTTTTTCTTTACTCAAGAAAGCAAATAAGATAAACTCTCTTCAGTATCATTAAATGACAACTTTTTCAATGTCAGCTTGAATTCCAAACACTTTATCAGCTTACTTCAGTAGCAAACTGGTGCTAAAAATATACTTTGATAAAGAGACTCAATCTTTCTCTTTTTTTTTTTAAAATGAGGTTGTTTTAAGTCATTTTTAAATAAAATATTTGAAAGAATACTAACAACTTAATAAAGCCAACTTAATATTTGCATTCTATATCTATGCTATTTAGAAGAGCTACATTTCACTCTTGTATCCATAGATCTACTTTGAAAAGATCCAAAATCTCTGTCAAAACTATCTCCCTAAATACAATTGTGTTACCAAAAGGTTACGTTTTCCAGGTTTGCACAAATCTGAATACATGTTAGATACCAAAAATAGATTTCCTTGGAACATAAATCATATTCTTGATATTTTTATAATATATATATACGGTTGGAAGAGCAAACCTGAATATGAATTAAAAATATATCAAAGAATGTAAATACTAGTTATGAGTGTATATTTATTTATAAAATGAAATCAGATTACTTCATTACTTATATAGAAAAAAATTACATTCATTTTAATAACAAAATATGAAGTTATTAGTCAATCCTTTAAGTAAAGAGATGGTAAAAATTACCTGCACAAGCAGCTGAACATATGTGCACGATAGGAGTATCTGGAGTAAGTCTCTCATTGCAAAAATTTTTTGTATGAGAGTATGTGCAAAAGTATACTGCCCTACAAGAAAAAAAAATAGAAAATCGACTTATTTTATGTTAACCAAAGAATTGAGCATATTTTCAATTCTACAGTCAAGCAGCATAGATACCATTAAATTACAAATGAAAAATTTCCCGCAAACTCATAATCATGGATTTTAATAACTGATTGAAAACACATACATAGATTGAATCCCATAAGTACATAAATGGATTATTATCCAACAAATTGACTTTTATTCACTACTTTAAAAAGTAGGCTAGCCCTAAAAAATACATAGCCCAGGGTAACATTTATGGTTTAACATCATAAATAAAAATTTAGCCTTCCTGATTAAGACTTTACCAACTGCAAAACTGGATAAAAATTTCTGTTCTGACCATGACAGCCCACTGTATTAACACACTGAATTTCTTTCCCGATTATCATCTGACAGACTGAATCAGCATATGCAACTAGCAGTCAGAGGAAGGGGCAAGCCAGTGACGTAGCGAGAGGTGGGGGGCAAGGGGGTCAATTAAGCCCTGGGTGCCACTCACAGAGTCCAAAACAGTCCTCAACGAATTCTATGTATTATATTAATATAGGTTTTGAGGAGGCGCCAAAAAGGTATCGTGACCTGGGCACCAGTTATGCTCACTATGCCACTGGGGCAAGCAGACTTTAAATATTTGATTATACATTTCAAAAAATAATTGTAAGTTTTCTATTTCACTAATATAATTAAAATGGTGAAAGAAGTAACTATAGAGCAACCCTCCATAAAATTAATACACATAAATCAACAAACTTTTGAAAGGAATAAAGGGTAAATTTTTATATGATGAAAAAGATTATTACAACCTAATATAAGAAAACTAGAAGAAATGATTAATATTACAAATGTGATAAATAATAATATTCCTTTTTAAAAAACCTAGTTTATTTAACAGTTTAAAGATTTCATATGCAATTTTTTTTCAATTCAACAAAAAACTTTTTTTTTTTTCATGATCTAAGACTATTATGCTCAGCCTAAAATAATTTATATTATACTTCTAAAATGGAAATAAATGTAAAATTGGAAAGATTAACTATAATAATTTTGCTGTGTCACTAAATATGGAAACATCCCAAGCCCAAACCAGTTGTTAAAAACTTTTAATGTGATATCTAGATTTAATATGCATGGATTTAGATATATAAATAAAGCACTACGGCAGAAAGAATTTTAGCAGTGGACAAAACCTCTCACTTAATATGATAGATTTAATAGTTTACTCGTCACTGCTTCTTTTCCTCCTATCATTAATTAACCTGAATATCACTAGACTGTATCCACTAATTTAAAAGATAAATAATATATATATACAGGGTGTCCCATAATGATTGGGACAAATTTTAAGGGGAGGTAGCACATATCAAAAGGATTCAAAATTGCATAGCAACCCATGGTCGCAAACGTCAGCGGACGCCGCTAGGTGGTGTTGGAGTGGAAAGATCCCAAGGAGAAAAATCTCATTTTTCGCCATTCGAGCATTAGTCGCCTTAATAGCATGCAACATTATTCAAATAAGGAGCTGGCAGACATGCATTTAGTGTATGGACAGGCCGATTGCAATGTATGAGCAGCTCAACGACTGTATTGCGAACGGTTCCCACAGCAAGATATACCGGACCGCTGTGTGTTTTCGAATGTCCATCACAATTTGTGTGAATATGGTTCATTCAGAGGTAGTAGGAAGAGTGAGGGTAGGCCACGAGTGACTCGTACGCCCTCCACGGAACAGAATGTGCTGGATGCCATAGAGAGGAATCCGAGTACCAGCATACATGCAGTCGCTGCTGCCGTAAGACGATCTCAAAATATTGTACATCGTGCTTTACAAGCCGAATCCTTATCCCATATCATCTTCAAAGGGTACAGGCACTGCTCCCCTCAGATCCTCCTGCACATGTGGGTTTTACACAGTGGTATCTCAGCCAACGTGGCCAAGATGTAAATTTTCCATCTTACACTTTGTTCATGGATGAGTCATATTTCACACGAGATGGTGTGTTTAACCAACACAATGCGCATTTATGGGCTCACGAGAACCCTCATGGAGTGAGACTGCATGATGCCCAACATAGCTTTTCAGTGAATGTTTGGGCTGGTTTGGTCAGTGACTACTTAGTCGGGCCTTACCTGTTACCATCCCCTTTGACATCGGCAAAATATCTCATCTTTTTGGAAGAGGTTTTACCAGGATTACTTCAGTCTGTGCCACAAAATGTAAGAAGAAACATGTGGTTTCAACATGATGGGGCATCTCCCCATTATGGAAGATGTGTTCGGAGCTATTTGAGTGCTTCGTTTGGTCAACAGTGGATTGGGCGTGGCAGACCGGTTGCCTCGACCCCACACTTTCCGGATTTAAGCAGCCTGGATTTCTTTCTTTGGGGTGCATTTAAATGTGCTGTGTATGAAACACCTCTCGAGTCTGAAATGGATCTGGTTGCAAGAATTGTTTGCATTGCTGCATATATCCAAGCAAATCCAGGTGTTTTCGAACGTGTCAGCCAATCCATGGTCAGTCGCTGTAACGCTTGCATCTCTTGTAATGGTGGAAACTTTGAGCATCTTTTGTAACCTTTTCAAATGGTATCATCTACCACAGCATATGTAATATTTATGAGCAATAAATATTTTTGATAATCTCTGTCTTTTATTCCTTCATTTCTTGTACCTCTGATACCACTTTCCCATGACGTTTGCGACCATGGGTTGCTATGCAATTTTGAATCCTTTTGACATGCCCTACCTCCCCTTAAAATTTGTCCCAATCATTATGGGACACCCTGTATATATAAAATCAACATAAGAGATCAACATCCTGAATACAAATTAGTTATCTGTTACATTTACAAGAAATTGTATTAATGTCGTTACCTCGATGGTGCAACACCAATAAGATTTGGTCCCAGTCCTTTAAACAGAGCTTTAGGGCCTTCTGTTTCTACAATATGCCTATAAAACAAATACCTATTGTAATTTCAAAAGCAATAAAATTATCAAAATTCCACAAAAACAAAATTGAAAACAATCAACACTTCTAAAATATTTTCTGCATAATGTTTAATAGCATATTTAACTAATACACAAAAATTAAAATCGTGCAAGCACATGTAATGTAAATAAACAAATATGACAAAGTCATGCATATAACTTTCTAATTAGCAAAATTTCATCATTTTTGCTAGAGATTAATAAAAAACATGCTGAGATATTGATCAATATGGAATGTTAAAAGGGTTAGAAGACCTTGTACCTTTAAAAAGAAATTGAAAAAAAATACGACAAAACAAGTAAATATTTAAGGAATATTTTATTCAAACTGAAGAACATATTTCATTTTAACAGTTCACAAATTTAAATATATGTTAGTATGTACATCAAAACATGTTAGAATGGATATAAAAAAATAACTACAACCACTCAGTGTCTTGCACAGCTCATACATGCAGGGGAAGAAAAACTACACTTAAAGGTTCTCAAACATACAACAAATGAAATTCAGACAAGACAAAAATTTCATCCAAAAGAAATATTTCAAGTATAAAATGTTTTACTCCAATGGTCACTGAGTTAGATATTATTAAAATCATGGTTCAAATCAATCAAGATCAGCACATAGCTCTAATATTGAAAAAAGTAGAGTAACATCACCATTTCTAAGCACACATTCAACTAATATAGAATTTTTTACATCATACTCTCATCAACCAGCATCACATCATATGATCTTTACAAAGTGTTCTACATTTTTTGGTATTTACTTCAATTCTGTGTTTAAAAATATTCATAAAAAATTTATGTAAAATAATCATATACCGTTACTATCTTGTAGAAACCCTTCATCTCCACTCAATAATATAGGCATCTAACAGCAACCTATTTATATTACCAAAATAACTATTTGTAGAAACCAATAAAATCTGAAGAGAAATTTAGAAAGAGTTTGTAAAAGTATGGAGGAGGAAATGAATTACGGTTTTGCAAATGATTTACTTATTCTCAAATTACAAAATTAACAGCATACTGTTAAGGGATATTCTAAAAAAATAAATTGCATGTAACAAAAAACTTTAAATTCATTAATCAAAATGAATGTGAGAAATTACTGGCCACGATATTATCAAAAATGTAAGAAATCAGTTGAGTTATAATTCTCCTTTTCAAAGGAAAATAATGAGTAAAATTTTATTCAGAAGAAACATTTATGTGTAGATTTGATATGTATTAAGTATAATATATGCATAATACTTTAAAAAATTTAGCAAACTTTCATTTTTTACAAATCAAGCATTCAATTTTTGCACTTATTCATTCTTGCATTTACAACCTAAACTTTCATGTATTTCAACTTTCTTACATTAACAGCATAAAACAGCCTTTTTGATGATTTTTTAAATTTTCACAGCTTTAACAAGTAGATAGGCCCGTGTCTTAATTCACCTTAAAAATGGAGATAAAAGAAAATATGTAGGCAGTGAACAAATGTTCCTTACTTATTGAGATTTTAATATTAATTTTCTAAATTTAAAAAATTAGTTCATTGACTTCTACATCATGAAGAAAAAAAATATATTTGAAGTACATATTAAGCATGTCACATGTCAAAGTATTTTAATATGAGACAGGGGACAATATGTCTTACTACATAGCCAACCTTAATGTTATTGAGGGGCTATTGAAAATTCCAATGGTAATGGGAATCAAAAATTCCAACACAAAAATTATAAAACCAAAAATTAAGTACATAAGGTTCACTGAAGATGAAAAAAAATGTGTATTTATGATTAATTTGTTATAAAAATCTGAAAGCTTTGTAACACTTGTAAAATGTCACCAAAATGTCAACTTATGTCTGAGAATATTTTTACTTGACAATAGTTGAAAAATGGGATTCATCCTGTAGCAAAGATACTTAGCAGATGTAAAACTTAATTTTATTTTCCCCCCCCCATTAGTAATATGAGAATATAAAAGTTCAAAAAATTTTAGTTCAATGCATGCATCAAAATTCTCTTAAGCTTGCTTTAACTTAAGAACTTTTAATTATGTTTTGAGGCCCTAAGACCCCGATTTTCATTTTCAGTACAGTTCAATAAATCACAGTTTATATAATAAGTACTTTATTATCGGTCTTTGAATTGGATGATTCTGACCCAGTTAACTAACATTTATGTTCTTAAAGTGTATATTTAAAGTACAATCTTGAGGGTCTTGGAGTAATAACAAATTTTTAAAAAAAATTTTATTGGATGAATTCATTAGAACAGCGACTGTTCAGTTTATAACACAAAATATATACATTTACTTTTAAAACAGATTTATTAGATAGGAGTTTAGATATGATCTGTATTCTGCCTAAGGTTTTATAAGATAACCCATATGAATGACAAAGTTAATACAAAAAGTAATTTGTGTTTAACAATTCCTTTCTATCCATTCAACAGAAAAAATTATGCACAAATTTGATGGAATGAAAGTCTGATATAAAATCAGAAATATAAAGATACACATTTAAAATGCACAAATTATGAAAAAATGATTAGTATACCTTAATTACATAAACACAATTTCATTTTTTTTCTTTAGCAAGTCTAAATTTAAATTTTGACATGAAAACACATTTTCACAGATAAAATACCTTTACAACAGTAATTTACATTTAAATAAAAATAAAAATCTGACATTTTTTCAGCAAATGTGCATTGTATCCTTGGGACCAAAATAAATGTTTCATCAGTCGATAAAAAAATGAACTTTTGTTCATCAGTTAAAGATAAAAGTTCAAAGTAATGTTTCAGGTTAAAACAGCCTGAAAACAAAATGAGTTGATTGAGGAAGAACCTACCAGTAATGGCACTTACCAATTTTTGCAGAAATATAAAAGGCAATAATTAAGATAGATTTCCAGCACAAGCCATTTTTCACCCCGGAGACGCTTTAGTTAACATCTCCCACCTGATTCAATAAAACACAGATAACAGGACATGCACAATACATCATCTCTCTGAAATTTTCATTTTAAATTCTCCAAGAAATTTAAGTTATTCCCTACTATAATATTAACCTCATCTAAAAAATTTATTTTGCTGTTACAGACTTTTAAAGCAAATTGTGCTAACCCTATAAGAAGTTTATAATATTTTTAGACAAGTTGTTACACTTGCTTTAAAACAAGAATTAGGGGTAATACATAAAATTAAAGTATATCTAAATTTTGGAAAAACAATTGAATATCAATTATACACAGTAACAAAATTACATGCATTACATTTTAGTGCTCCTCAGCTAAAGGATTTATCAGTTTACGAACATGAAATATACAACATGTGACTCAATCAAAAAAGAAATTTCAATAATTAAATTCTTTAACAAGATATTCCATTAGGTAGAAAGCAATGCATTAAAACTTTAGACCTCAATTAATACTTGAAATACTTGATATTTGTATTAGCATATAATCAGTACCCAAGCAATCATTTTATTTCAGACTTAAAGTAATATTAATAAAAGGTTTTCCAGTGCTTCAGATTACTTATATTCTCTATGTTTTATTGGTTAAATCATTCTTTTTATTCACATTCCTGTAAGGTTAGCACAAATAACATTTTAAAAAGGTAAAAAATCATTAAAATCAGGTTTATTCAAGACAGTCAACTCAGATGCTGGTTAAGAATGTTAAAGAACACCATCTCAACAAGAAATCTGAGTCGAACATCTTTTTCAACCTGAAATATTGTCACAGTTTAAAAAAAAAAATATGATTACGAAAACTATGATAAGAAAAATATAATTTGGGAAATAATGACTGCTCCTACCTTGAGGAAAAATAAAACATAGGGCAAATCACTGCAAGATACTTTATTTACAAATGGTATATCTCCTATGTCGTCAAATCTTAAGTATGAAAAATGACAATGCATTATGATAATAAAAGATGCCTGAAAGAACATTAATCATGTATGAACTTCATCCAATTTTTTAGATATGTATATTATATAAAATTTCTGTGTCCTATACATCCACCCCAAAAAAATCCACATCTTTATTCAACAGATATATTAAAACCTATTTTTGAAAAAAAATCAGTCAAACTGTGCTAAACAAATTAAACTCTTAATATCTCTTGCAGAAACAGTAATATATAAACACATTATACTATTTTAATATGTCATCTAAATTTAATCTAACTAGAAGTAGATCAAATTAAATGCCTAACCAAAAAATCCCATTTCACTGAATATTCCCATTAGTTTTTTGATTACCAATTGAATGTGAAAATAAGTTACAAAGATCAGATGAATATTTCCCTTATATCCCTTCTTCCCCTAATGTTTTACTTCACATTAACATTCATGAAAAAGCACCCAGATTATTTAGATTATTATTTTTCTTTCCCCAAAAATAAAATCAAACTGTTCCTTGTGTTTTATTTAACACACATATAGAGAACAAAATTTTGTATAAAATATATTCAACAGTGTCTTAATTTGCAAATTTTTATCTAGTATAGAGATTACTAAAAATATTTTTTCAGATAGTTTAATAATCGGGAAGGGATAAAATTTTTTATTAATATGTTAAAATTGAAATTCAGCACAATCATCAACACAAAATTCTTTAACTTTAGAAATTTTTAAAGATATTAGCTGTATTTAATCCTCAATTTTTAAACAATTATTTTCAATTAAGTTTTAGGGTTCAACTCAGTACATCTATACACTATAATCCCATATTTAAATGACTGAACACCTCTTACAGGTTAAAATCTTTAATAAATAAATCAATAAGATAATTTTCATACAGTAATTTTTCCCTGTTATTATCAAAGAAAGTCTGAGGTTTAAGTGGTCACATTTTTAGTGGTTTATCAAAGATAAATTTTCATAAAAGTTTTAAAAGAACAAGATTTATCTGGAATAAAATAATGCAGGTCTAAATACAATCATTGAAAGTATGAATTACTAAGAAAGAAAAGATAATTCACTGAAATACTTAGAAAAGTAAAGAAAGCATCACATTTATGTGGTTTAAAAATTAATTTAAGTATTCTTAATATGTAATTTTTGTTACACTTTCACTGTAACAAAAACAAAATTATAATACTTTACCAACTAACAGACAACCTGTAACATAAGGTATCCTCACAAACAAAGATTTCAAACCCCAATATGAAATTGGAAAGTACAAGTGGAAAATAAAGATCTTTCAAAACAGGCTAATTACTGAGATGATTAGTGATGTATTTCACATTGAAATATTTTTTTTCCAGAAATGAAAAGATTATCTTGAACTGCAAGTCATGTGCTAATGCATTTTACAGACATCACAAACACAACATAAGAAAAGGGACAAAATTATGAAACAGGATAGTTCAAACAAGGAAAGAGTATAGATAGGTTTTAGTTTTAAAAAGAACTTTTTAATAAAAATGACTGAAAAAAAACCAAACCATTACAATTAGCTGCTTCATATTTATTACACATGCATATAATCTTGATATAATAAACATATTGCAAATATAGGATTAAAAGGCCAAATCAAGACATTTATTTAAAGAGTTACTTAACTGTCATGGAAATGAGGATTTAATGTATGCAAATTTTTTACCTTATTTTTTCATTATTAATTTTTTGGATTTACTTCATAACTTTAAAACTGAGTGGTATGTGTAACACACATACTGAAAAGAAATCTAAAGACTTTCTCTTATATTAGAAGATGTTTTAATAATTTGACCATTCCTATGCTACCCATAAAGTAATTAAAAGGTAGATGAATTTATAATAATTTTTCCTAACAACTGCACTGCTAATGAAAAATGCATTCCCATTTCTAAAATTAACCATGTAATATAGTAAGTGGATATATTTCTCTCCAAGTTTAACTATACACAAATCTAATAAATATTCAATTTAATATACCTCATTTGTATCTGAGCCAAGGAGGAGAAGATTTAGTAATAAGAAAAAACACACTGGTGCTAGATAAGAAAATTGTTTCAAGCATAAATAAGCATAAGAATATGCTAATAAAGACATCACAGAAAGCAAAAGACATCAAATAAACGATGAATTGTAGATAAATAAAAAGGGTTACAAGATTTTTTTTAATCAAAAAAATTAACCTTCTCCATGTATCAATAAAAGTTCACGAAAATAATAAAATCTATACAAAAAAGTATAATGCAAGCAGTAAAAAAAGCAGAACTAAGGAACAAAACAAGTGCTTCCAGGTAAAAACATCAGAAAAAGTACTTGTCAATAAAATGATAGCATGCATATCAGGATTTTTTGACTCAAAAAAGAATGTCATAAGAAATAATTTACAAGTTATCAAAAATTAAAGCTACATGCAGAAAATCATTAAAACTTTTTCACACAACAAACAATTCAACATACAATGAAAGTTGACCACATAAACCTAAATTCAGGTTCCTAAATTTAAAAATTGAATATTCAAGATGTCATATGTATATAAAACATCATATAAATCATACATTTACTAACAAAATTATGTCCTAAGTTTCTAAACATTAATTGTAAAACTAAATATTATTCTAGATATAGCACTATAGTTTACAAAATTACACACATTACTACAAAAAAGTGCTTAAAACATAATGTAACAATAATGACTATTATAAATACTGATAATAGAATAATTTTGCTGCAGCAAATAAAAAAATAATCTATAAATAATCTATCATAATTACATACTAAAAATTAAATGAAATATAAGTATAGAAAAACAAAAACTTACTTAAGACACCTCCAAATACCAAGTGACTGAGTTTGTCGAGCAGCAACTTCAGGAGTAATTAGAGGAGAAAATCTCTCATAAGCATCACAATTGCAGAATTCAAATCGTGGTAATGTTGAAATGGATGGATGGGTTACAGAATTATATGCTCCAAAATTTGCCACAGAGGACTGTAGTCTTGTTTTGAGAACTTCAAGGGGACAAGTAGCAATTGCACCAGCAGTGCCTCCAAGACTGAAATATTTTTCAAAAATCAATGCAAATTTACTACATATATTCAAAAGTATAGGGCACTTAAACAGTTGCACATTCATCAAATTCCTTAAATTTGAGAAGCAAATTAATATTTAAACATGAGCAGAAAAATAAATTATGTTAGCTATGATCTTAGCACATTAGTATCAGACTTTGACCTGAAGAATCATGCAAAATAAGGTAAGCATATATGTTGGAGAGGAAAAACAGACGGTTTATTAGTATGAAAAAAAAAAAATTTTAACGTTTGTAATTTGGTCGCATGAAACTTTTCAAAAATACGACATTTTGAATATAAACAGCGGTGGCAAACGACATTGAACGGCCACTCTTATCTAAACTCAGATACGGTTGAATGGTTGAAAAACAAATCATATAATATATTAACTCTGAGAACGCTAAATGTAGGTTGGGCGACTTTTGAAACGAAAGAAGGTCTTAAATTTGCAAGCTTACTGAAAATGTAATGTCCTACCAGAACGTTTAAATGTTCTAAATTTAAATTATAACGAAATCTCGTACGCCCAAAATTTAGTTAGAGTTTAAATTCAATACGATAAAATCAAACGAACCCATTAAGAAATTTTAGGATGAAGGTAACTCTCACTAAAGAGCTGACAAATAATTTCACTTCACAATATACAATATTATCATAGCAGTACGGTACATTCACTGCAATTGGTATGGCATATTTAACAGGACCATTAATAAATGATGTTTAATATGCATATTATCATATAGATATTTATACTTTGTGTTCAAACTTAGTGTCATCAACAGGGATACACATTGTCAGAAAAATTCAGACACCCAGTAAGCATTAAAAAATCTACAATCGTCAACTATGCGCAATCGGCAAGATATTGTTGTCAAACATGAAATATATTTGTTAAATAACAAATGAAATACAAAATTTTAGAGTAGTCTTGTAATAAATGTACAACACTGGTTATTTTACGATTTAATCCACTTCTAAAAATATAAACGTTACGTAACTTCACAAAATCTTCATCTTCATGTTCGCGATTTCGCAGTAGAATTACATATAATTTGTAACAAAACTGGGTAAAAAACGGTATTCTATACATTCTAAGTAAACCATAATCAAAGTTTATTAAACAATTTTTAAGTAACAGTTAAAATTAATCTTTAAAGAGAAGATGGAGTTTTAACGTTAACACGGTCGGCGAGCATACAGATCAGTTATGTTTCACTCACCCTCCTGCTACAAGATGAACTATTGTATGGTACTGCGACATGCCATCTAAGTAAAAGACTCTGTTTTACAAAAATTCGCAACACAACCTTTTAATCAATGGACAAATCAGCCTTAACCAACTATCGAACTACCAAATAATGCGCTTGCTTACTATGTCAAAGAACGTAACACAAACTTTCATGGTTGCCGGTATGAAAACTTATGTCTCGCCAACACGATAAGAACTTTCGCGCCAAGTTGAAGGCTAACGAATAAATTCAGCTGAAGTACATCCGTGACTTACGTGTAGATGCATGTTATAACTAGATTATTGGACGTACTTCTGTGATTTCTAAAAATTTAGTTAAATTAAAACCTACTGTGCTACAGCACTCATGTGTGAAGGGAAATAATCCCAAAATTAATTCAAAAATTTCTTTGAAGTGAGCATAGAAACCCCATTATTATTAAGTCAAATTTAGAAAAAAAAAATTAATGTCAGGAAAGTAGAATATTCATCTTCATCAAATTTCACGCCTGAAATGTAATTGTATTACGATAAATGTAATTGTGTAGCATAATTTAATGAATATGTTAATGTTGTCTGTGAGTGTTGTAATTATTCTTATTACAATCAAAATATTCGCGTAACATTGTTACATGTGTGAACGTGAACATGTTCAGCTTAAGTAAATCAAATCGATCCCAAATTTCTGTTTTGGTGAACTTCATAAACCTAATGTATTACGTCCTTAAACCCTGTATTTAAAATTCGGCAGTAAGATAATTAAAACTAAAATTAAGCATTTCTGTTCAAATTTTTGGTAGTAAAATTATGATTTAATTTACATGGTAACTAATCCTACCAAACACTATAAGCCCTTAAACAGGTAACTACGCAATTTTCTTTTTCCCATACGCTAGTCCTATTGCGCAATAGATTTAAGTTATGTATCCGGCGATAAAGTCAGTGTTATGGTAACCCTATTCCCAGACTTCTCGGCGAGAAGCGATCATGCCGTCAACACGTGAACAAACGAATTTTATTGGATAAGACTAGGCACGTGACCTCTCCCATTTTGTTTAGAAATTTTGCTTTCGACCATGTGGATCGTGTGTGTGTACAACGTCACGTAATTGATGGAGTATTCACCTGGTTCACGGCTTCGCTTTTTGAGGGGTCGGCATATCAAGGGGTTTGTTTATTTGGATGTCTGTGGCCTTTCAAAAGACACGGATTGCTTGTAGAGATTGCACGTACTCCATTGCATAACCGTAAGCAAATTTTCATGCCAGAGAGTTTTTCCGGTCATCAAAAAGGGCCATACCAATACATAATAAACGGAAATGTATTTACCGTTGCTCGCCGAATTATTTTTTCTGCATTATAAATTTAGATTTTATATTTGATGGTCTTTTAGTTTTTAATTTTTAATTTAATGACCAAATAAGTATTTCGTGTGTATTGAACTACTTTACAGATAAGTGCTCAAAATTAATATAAAATACTTGATTTTGGAATTTGGTTTTTGGCAGCGAGAGATCTAAAAAGGTTGCAATAGAACAAAATACAGCAACAATTTGCATTATATACGAAATATGTAGCTTTGTACCATAATTTATTTGCATTATATATACGGAATATGTATCTTTGTATCCTTTTAAAAACATTTAAAAAAAGTAATTCAAAGCCCATTTTTAAAATAATACACTTGCTTATCAAGAAAAACAGGTGATATTTATGTTCTGTTGCTAGTTTGTCTAAATTTGGGCATATTAACATGGGTGAGAGGTGCGAGTGTTCGAAGAAGGGTTAGTTTCTTTAAGTTTGTAGAAGCTGTGCGCAAATGGATATACAACTTAGTTTTGTGGCCCATGATTTTTTCTATTGAGAAAATTGAAGCATCCTGTATAGACTACTTTAGTCTTTCAGCAAAAAATTAATTTGTTTTTATTTAAATTATTTAACCGAGTACATTAAATTGATATTTAGTTACTCGATGATTTAACAATCGTTGGTTGGTGTTGTGGCCCATTGGAGAGGTCAGTACCGCCTTAGCTATTTGAACATACATGTAAGTTTACAGTTTCTCCGTAGAGTAACTATCACTGCCCTTCAGAGCTGCCAGTGTATATGAAGTTGGATGTTAGGAACAACTAACGAAAGAAAAATGTCTCTCTGAAAAGCCAATTAGAGAGCCAGTGTTTTATATCAAAGGCAAATTCTAACCATTTATCTCATCTGCCACCTTTAAGTATGCTCAGTGCTCGCGGGTTGTCTTGTTAAATTCTAGCCCTGTCTAATGGGCATTGATCTCATTAAGACTAGTTTTAAACGCAGTTCTTTAAAACTATCGTGGTGTATTGTACCTATCCCCATCATTCGGCTATTATACTTCAAATGGTTGCGCGACTTCCACATGAATTTCAAGGTGGAATCTAATGTGCTGGGATACAGAAATAATTGAACGAAGTTATAGTTTCTTTAGTTAATAGCAATTATGGTGCGAGTTCTTGTGATCTCATTGTCCTTGGCATAGCTTCCTTATCGGATCTGAACCGCTGAACTCCAGCCGCTGCAGGTACCGACCTCTGAGATAGCAGTCCTCTTATTTCGCGCAATCCCACGGAAACATTCGAGGCCTAGTTACACCTGTACCAGGCCTAATTTACGTAAATGAGATTTACTTTCTTGACTATTTACAGCAAATAATAATGAAAGTAAAAAAATCAGGAGGATAATTTTATACTCAAATTCTTGGAGGCCATAGTTTACGTGAGCGAATCAGTACAACACATAGATAATACTGCACACAAACTAGCACAAATTTTCATCGCCATCAAGTTATTCCAAAACCGTAAAAAATTTCATCTGTGACCACGCGTTTAAAAATCGGGGTTGTCAGGAAACTGTGTCATGAAAACTAAAACGAAATTGCCAATCTAGCATCACTAAAGAACACTGAACTTTGTGAATTTATCAATGCGCGTTACCCTGCAAAATTTGCGCACCTAATTCTTGTTATACGTCCCTTGGGGAATGAGAGGGAAAAATCACGACCGGATGCTGGGGTCATAAAAGACCCTCCCTAGTGTGGTAGAGTTGAAAAGATCTTAAATTTTAAATGACTTTTACTAGTCTCAAAGTATCGTATAACCGAAAACTAATCTGGAACTGGTGGGACATTCCTCTCAATTTGATCTGTGGTTTTAATAAATTGGATGGTCTAAAATCTAGGCCTATATTTACGATGAATATACCATAGATTAATTTGGAATTAATGGATGGATTTAATTTAATGCTCAGTGGAATTCATTGGTTAAGCTTAATTTAATTCAGCCACGAAACCTACTTGATTGTTGTTTTTACACTGGATGACATTTGCTTCAGAGAAAAATAATTTAAAATTTCGGTAAGCGAAATCGAACTTAATTCTAACATATTAATTGTGCAATCTAGGAGTGGTCCCTCTAGCTTTCACACGGGAAAAAAAAAAAAAAATTAGCTTGCCTTGGGTGAGACGCTGCTATTATAGAACAAACAATGCATAAATTCAGACGTAGAGGGGGGGGGGGATTTGTTTTTAAACATGATATCGTAAAATGAAGATCGGATTTCTTAAAACAAAGGACATCAACACCTCAGAAAGATCAGATTATAAAAATTAACTGTTGAATTTGGCAGCTATTTTTGCCTTTAAAAAGTTAACACACGCATTTGTAATACATGAAATAGAAATGTTATATTTAATCATTTATAATGAAACAGAGTTGTAGACCTTTTTTTTATTTCATTTGAAACGGCAAAATATTGCAGCTGTAAATTTTTGGTTAACTCATTACGCTAATTTCGCTAAACTTGAATTATCGTAGTCTTTTAGGATTTTACTGATAGAAGCATTAAGAGAGTACTTTAATTTGGAGAATTTATAATAAAATAGATTGGTGGATCGTAATTTAATAACACTATTTCTTGCCTAATAATAGGTATGTAGATAACATACCGAACTAAAATATATAAGTGCATTATTAACTTATTTTGACCATCATTTATTCATGAACGTGATGGAATGGTCGTAGCCGATTTTAAACCTTAAATTTTGTTTTTTACCAAACAATTTCTGAGAAAATTGCGCACACAATATTTAGTAAGCCTTGCTCTAAGAACATTGTTTTGTGAATGCGCTTTGGAACTTTGAATCGCTGATAAAAAGTTGTTAAAATCTTAAAATTTTCTTGGGGGCCTAAAATTTTTTAAATCTTATAAGGAATTTTCATTTTAATCTTACCTTATTTGTTCTCTGAATTAATAAGGTTATAATTTATGATAAATATAATCCAGTGCTAATTTTCCGCGATATCCTGTTGACATTTTCGGCTATTTTGTTGCAACTTCCCGGAGATGCTTGGAATCCTAAGGTTCCTGTTCACATAGGAGTCCGTTGCGTTGCGTTAAGGAAACGATGACGTTGAGACGAAAATAAACCAATCACAGGCGTTAAAAATTTCATTGCTTATCATTTTGAGGCATATGATTGGTTTATTTTCGTCTCAACGTCATCTTTTCCTTAACGCAACCCAACGGACTCCTATGTGAACAGGCCCTTACTCAGTCTTAACGTGGTGCATCAGTTGACATCGCAGGTTTTATATCCCCATGTTAAACTTTTGGGAATTTTCCTCGAAATATTTTTGAATTTAAGAACAGCTAAGCAAATGTACATCTTACGGCCTGTTCACATAGAGTCCGGTAGCAGAAGCATTAAAAGTATTGAAATATATTTAACCAATGACAAACCACCAAACAATTAGCAAAGGAATTTTTAACGCTTATTACCGCCTGTACACACAAGCGAATCAGCTCCCCCCGTCCCCTCGCGACACATTAGTCACGCTGCTATCGACCCGATCGATCGTTCTCACTTTTCCGCCGATCGCAACTTCCCGATGTCATTACCCTTTTGATCTTTGACCCCTCTTCCCGTCATCCGTTTACGAAAAGCGCGATTCGGGGACTCCCCCTTTGACCCCCCCCCCAACGTGAGGAGAAGGTCCCTCGTCCCTTTGATCATTCGTCAGAAAACCGCTCTCCGAAGGGAGCGCCCGAGCGGCGAGGAGAAACCTCGGGTTAACGGCGAGGGGACCCATAAATCACTGTTTCCCCCTACAATTCGCTCCCCTTTCGCGAATGTGTGTTACTGGCGAATGTGTAAGACTGGTTTATTTCCGTCTTAGCGCCACCTTTCCTTTTACGCTTCCGCTACCGGACTCCTACGTGACCAGGCTCTTAGAGTTTTGTTCTTTCCATACTAAAGTGAACGTTAAAATTAAGCGCGCCTAGTTTTTTTTTAATTGACATTTTACCGTAGTTATTTTTTAAAGGGCATTAAGGTACTGATTTCTATCGCTATATCATTAAAACTTAGTTTTTTTTCCCTTTAACAGAATGGAAAAAGTTTTTGAAAATTACATTTAAAGATTTGCTTTCAAAAGCAGGAAAACTGAATTCATGAATATATACATTTGCTAGCAGTTTTATTTGCTAATCTGTGATCTGAAAATTTCTTAGAGCAAAAGATAGACTGAATGTCCCGTTAGCTTAACATTTGTTGGATTGAAGATCTGCGCGAGGTCAAACAGATATGCCTGAAGCAGAGATTTATTGATGCTACGTTTTACAAGCAACTGTTATCTGAATAAGAATAAGTAAAAAACATACAGGTGTAATACACTGGTGCAGGGCCCGATTTAGAAAATTCTTGACTATAGGCACAACTCGGGATGGGGGCCCCCTAACACTGATGTGGGCGTAAAATTTCCAAAATTGACACACAAAAAAAAATAATTATGAATCATTGTGAAAGTACCATTTTACCAAGAATTGGCTATTTGAAGCGTAGAAGCCTAGAACGTTATCAAATAACAAAAAGCAATACAACATATTAACTTCATCATTAAAACGTCAATACAATGCAACCAGAAAAACTTATTAATTCTTTATATACACTATAACATACATATGATGAACTATACCTATAGCTATTCATATGATGAACCAATCAATCAATCAAATTTGAAAGGATATTATAAAAAATTGCTATTAAAAAGGGTAAAATTAAAAAAAATGGGAATAGGGAATTTTTCTTTTAAAATTAAAATTTTTTGGGGGCCCCTAGGCCCGGGCCTACTGGGCCAAATGGAAAATCAGGGCCTGCACTGGTGGGCAAAGTTATGTCCGGAATGGGGAAATTAACGTAACAGTGGAAATATTAGACAGAACAGGAAATAAACCCACCAATCAGGACATTGCCTAGAACCCGGGTCGCGAAGGGTTTTCTGGGGGGTTGCTGCGGTTTTATTTAATTAAAGTTGGGTCGCTACGATTTTATTTAATTAAAGTTACTTTTTTGTAAATTTCTCAAAAAACATTCGTCAATATTTATTTGCCATGAAACTGTAAGGCATGATGTTTCTTAAAGGAAAATGTCTCATTCAAAGCGTAAACCCAGTTCTTCAGAAATCTACCGCCTTTATTTGGTGGTATATGGAAATCGCGGTTACTTACTGCGTGCAGTACACAAATTCTAAACGTCAGTTTGTCTCTGCTGTCACTTTTAGCATTACTATTGTACTTTCTCCAATGGAATAAAGCAGTTTTAATTTGGTAAGAGTTAGTCTGTTGTTACATAATTCTGAATCAATACGGTAGGTGCGTTATTTTTGTCGAGGTTCTGTTCTGTTCTGTTCTTGCTTTTACACACTTTCGACTGAGCAATGAATGTTTCTTAACGTTCTCCATTTCTTACAAATTTCATTTTTATTAAATTACTAGCCGGGCCTCGCCCGGCTAGGCTCGGGCTTCGCCTAGCTACGCTCAAGCCATCCGTATAACATTTATGTACTTCGGGCCCTACAAAAGAAAAAAAAGCCTACAAATGTATTAAATTCAAGTGAATTAATTCCTTTCAATTTTCATTCCCGTCGCTGCCGACAGATGGCAGCACCACTGCTCCAGATGATTTGGTTTCTCAGCAGTGAGTGATTTTAGAATGAAAATATCTGTAAAACTATTGAATTAACAGAATAAGTGAACGCAGAAAAAATTATCAGTTTTCGAAGCTCTTTCCAAATATGTAACATTTATGTACTTTCATGAGAAAAAAAATACACCGAATTTCCTGTATATTTGTCGGCCATTTTTTTTCGAGGAGTGGCCCGCCCGGATGAGTTACGGTCACGTGATCTCTCGACATCCACTTGTCCCTTTATTAGTATAGATAGAAAACATTAATTTGAAATCTAAATTATGGTTTGGTTTGGAGCGCTACGGTCAACTTTTTGCTACACGAGGACTAATTAATTAAAAGTAAATAAATTTGAATATAATTTATTATGTATAATAAAAATAATTACTATATTCATTCTTCGAGCCTTTATTGCAGCAAGTGGCTTGATTGCATCTCTATAATTATTTTAGATACCGTCTTTTCTATAGAAACTATTGCTAGATCTTTCAATCGATCTAGGGTTAATGTTCGTGGATAATTCTCTAAAATTTTCGGTTAAGAAAGACTGCGCTTGTCGTGTTAGTACTGCAAGAACGATTGGAAATATGTGTTCAAAATTTATTTCTCTGGTTCTCAAATTCAGCAGTTTATAAAAAAAAGGCCTAACTATTTGTTATATCTGTGTGCTTTTACGAATTTCGTCGTACATCAAATTATACTATTAATAATTTTTCGTTATTCGTCAAAAATTTCGTATTTATACTGTCTGTCTCATTTTGGCGCCTCTTTCAATTCGACGCCTGAGGCGGTCGCCTAGTCGCCTTCACCTATGGGACCAGCTCTGGAAGCAGGTGCTGAGAACCTTATGGCATAATTTATAAAAATCATACCACATCATTTGTTGCAGGTCTTATGGTACGATTTGCAAAAATCTTGACCCTGTGTGCAGTGGCGCCGGAAGAGTCAAATATAGAGGGGGGCAAAGTAAAAATAGATTAAAACTTTTACACCTTTATTATTAAAAATACATATATACGGTTATAAAAAGTAAACTTTTATGTTATTTTATGTTATATTATGCCCTATCACACGTCAACGTGTAAGCGTTTCAAATGCATCGGATTCAAGATTCCCTTTCGCGATGAAAAAACATCGTGTAAGTGTTGGTTTTGAATCGCAAAAGCAAACGTCTGGAATTGGCGTTTAAACGCGCTTGCGTACCTGAAATTGGCGATTAATCACTCCTGCGTATATGGAATGACGTTTATCGCGCTTGCTTTAACGAGTGTGAGGTTGCAATTTAGTATTCAGTTTTGTTAGGCTTTATGATTTTAAATGAAAATTCTAATATTTTACGAGCGCTAGCTAGGTAGAAACAAAAAATTCAATTTTCTAGGGGGGGACAAGTGCCCTCCCTTGCCCCTCCCTTCCAGCGCCACTGCCTGTGTGACATTACATTGTGAAAACCAATCTCTTTCTTAATTTGTGCACACCAGTGTAGCTTGAAACCAACTGAAGTGTAATTTTAAAAAGCTTCTAATGAAAACCTTAAATTTTTTTTATTACCATGTTTTTATTAACGCGCTTTCTTGTTTGTTTGTTTGTTTGTGTGTTTGTCCAGTACAAATCTTGCAATCGATTTTTTACTAACTTCCCGACTAGCTAGACATTTGAAACTTTCAGAATAGCTCAGAACACGATGACAATGCATTCTTTTGATACTTTTAGCCATCTTTAAGCAGAATTGAATTCATTTTCAGTTAATTTTGTTTTGTAGAATAGTGCAGCCATCTATCAGCCGGGACGGGAACGAAAAGTTAAACGCAATTGATTACGCATTTGATACCTCTTTATTACGCATTTGATCGTTTTCTTTCAAGTTGATGGAATAATTCATCAAAAAAATTTTAAAAAGTATTTTTTAATACATAGAATTGTCAAGTTTATATGATTCAACAGAAAATTTTAAAACATGGTATATAAAAAGTTCTTTTTATCTTGTAATTATTAATTTATAAAATTAAGTTATGTTATAGATTTAATGGAATAGCCAATAAAAAGTTCCCGAAACCATCGCATGTGACGAGAGACTAGAAGTGTTGAATTTCGTTCGTAAAAATTCCAAATACGCATAGGTCTCTCAGCGAGCAAATTTAATGCTGTTCCGACCCTGAAGAAAGAAACACCGGCAACGGCTTTGAAACTGAGACGCATTTGGCGTGTTATTTGGCCTTCACCTGCACGCCTGCCGGTTTGAGCTAGGTCGTCTCGACCTCAGCGTCTGTCGACTCACGCAGAGAAGACAAATATTAGCCCAATTAGAGTTATGATTTCTTCGATGAATTCCTCTGCAAATTGCGTTATAACAAACCTACATGGAGCAAAAACGGGGCCAAAACTGCCAGGTTAATGGACGGCGACGGTGAGAGACGCTGGTGTTAACAAATTGAAACAATTGTGTAAGCGAATAAAATACACATTAAGGGGGGGGGGGAATTAATTACGAAGCTTCATGTAGTATAGTACTTGAGTCATTGTGTCAAGTCCTTATCACGCAGAGAAGATAAATATTGGCCCATTTCTAGTTTTAACTTCGTCAGTGAATTCCTTGGCAAATTGCGTTATAACGTTCCTACATGGAGTAAATTAGGGCTAAAACCGCTAAATGGCAGCTATGAGAGACGCAGGTGTTAACAAATTGAAGCAATTAAATATTTAAGGGAATAAAATCCATTTTAGGGGGGGGGAGAAACAAATTATTGTAGAATCTGCGTGTACTTACTACAGTACTTGAGTCTCTGTGTCAAGACCCTGCTTGTAAAGGATTAAAATCTATAATCAAAGAACTGTAAACATGACCAAAGCATGCTTTACTTTTGGGCCAAATTTAAAAAGCTCTCTATGTTGACCGTCAAATTCAGTAAACAATTACCAATTATTATTTTAACTATCGTCGATGTTGATTAATTTATTAAAAATAAATTTATTCTCCGTAAATTACTAATTTTTCAGTTGAGACAATTACTTGAATAAAAATGTTCACAAGAAAAAAAAATCAAATGAATTAAGATACTACATCTAATATAGTGCTCTGAGTCCCTAAATTAAGTCTCTTTGAGATGAATTAAAACCTACAATAAAACAATTACAAATATTATAACAAGAACGCAGTTTCTTAATATCCACAATTAAAATCAAGCATGGCAACTTGATTTGTACTAGTGCTCCGCGGCCTAATAAAGAACCATTAATTAGTTCAAAATTAGTTGCCACCCTTAATTTGTATTGAGGATATTTGGAAGTTGTCTTTTCTGTAATGTCTTTTCCACGTTTTTAACATCGAATTAAGTTAACAATTACTAATTACCATTTTAACAACAAATGTTAACTGTCGTCAATTTTAGTTAAAAATCATTTATTTGCTATCAATTAATAAATTGTCAATCAATTACCTCTTTTACAGGCAGAGCTGGAAGCTCGGAATTTGGTATGTAGCTGCATGTAAATGGCCACAATGGAAAATAATTATTTTGTTAATTAAGCGGTTTATTCTGCTGATAATTTATTCCAGACATTTTAAATTTTGTGTTTGGCATCGATAAGGCCATTGCCAGGTACAGTGCTGAATAATGTATTTATTGTACATCGTATTCAATCTGGCGATCGAAATAAATATTGTAATTAAATAATAATAAAGAACATATTGAGAACAAGCCGGGATAAATTTCTGTGGACTCTCTGATTAAAATGATAAACACGGTGAAACTTCTGTAGCCGGCCACCCCGCAAAACGGCCACATTTTTCGGAACTGGCCGCCATAGAGATGTGCACTGTATTTTTTTTTTAATTACGAAATACACTGTAAACTTGGCGAGAATATTTTAATTTGGTTTAAATTGTGTTTTGCATCCATATATCTTTTATAGAAACCGTTAGAAGAATAACTCTAATTAGAGGTTCAGCGACCATTTTTCGTTTCTTTGATTAGAAATAACAAAAATGATTGCTGATCCATCAGTTAGATAATTGTGATTCCGATAAATCAGATGTGCTACGGATATCTCTTGCCTTTATACAGGTTCTTCAGCTTTGTTTAACAGTGTGAGATGTGTTACTAGAGGAGGATAAAAAAAGTATTTTGTCTCTAGGTATACAATCTGTAGTTTTCTTTGCTTGTCCCGAAAGTGGGGAACCATTTTATTTTGAAAGTCCCCCATCATACATAAACCCCTTATTCACGTGGCCTTCAATTTGGCGCGTTCTTTAATGTAAATAGATACATTCTCTTCTAATCTTTTCGTTTCTTTATAGGTTTTTCTTTTCGTCTCTCTTTAGTGTTGTGTTCCATCTTTATACACTTGTTTTCATGGTCACAAGGTGCAAAGCATACACTTTCACATTTTACGACGTAAATACATCTAAATTGGGTTTACAGCGTAGGTCCGAAGAAAGATATCATCACTCGTAACTCAAAATACATAAAAGTCTATATTTCATACTACTAACTCCTTTATCTTCGGATTGTAAGATTACCATTCTTGCTCTTTTTCAATTTTTTTTTCAAATATAATATTTCACTGAGGTATCTGTTTTAGGCAGCAAACATCCCGATAAGCGAATTGAACATCTCTTATCAGAGTACGGGTAGATCTTCTGTAAACATTCCGGTATCACTTATGTAGCTGGTGTCCACGTGTAAGGGTTGAAGGTTGATTGGATTCAATTCAGTTTGAAAATTTAGAGAGAAAGACTGCATTGAACAGCTGCCGGTGTCATTTACGCGCTGGTTGGCGCATTTATCTCTTTGGAAGAGGTTAAAAAAAATGGTTATTTAATCACTATTGAAACGAAAGGTGTAACCGTTATCTGATAAATAACCGTTTCAGATAAGTTTTGTTTTCAATCGCAGTATGGAACGGTGATCATAGTTTGTCTTCTTACCGTAACTCAGTAAAGTTAAAATCTGTCAGACCTCTAAAAAAGAATGTTTTTAAGCAATACTAGTCGAGCTCAGTGAAGATTAATTATAAATCTAGACGCGATAACAAGGAAAGCTGATTGGAGAGGGGATATATAAATTGTGACTGCCTCTGAAACCAGCGCTTGAGCTAAGTGATTGAACCTTGCGTAGTTGTTTGTTTTGTGTTACACACAAAATAAAATTTGTTAGTTTAATGGAGATATAACTTGATTTTACCATCAGACACCCAAACATATCATTTATGTACCACTGAATTGTTTAGCCCTGATTTTTCTTTATCTATCTATCTATCTATCTATCTATTCGAAATGCCGTCTTACAGTCCATATTCCTGCTTTTTCTCCAATGAAGATAAGAAACGAACTCTGGCAGATCCTAAGTCGAATATTATGCTACAAGAAATGGCGACAAAAATACATTACCTGCCCGCTCTAATCGTGACGATGAACCCAAGTAAGACAGAGCTCATTAACACTGTGTAATGAGATTTCGTATGTACGTATTTGATGGCAGACCCAAAGTTCACTCACCTTTCAATAGAATATTATTCGATAGAAAGATTTTTAACTCTAAAGTATAGGAATATTTCTGTAATAAAGTGATATATATATGTAATATAAAAATAATTTTTATATTAATAATCTGACTTGTCCATATTCCTGTAAAACATAATTTATTCGATTTCTAAAGATGATGTAATAGCTCATAAAGTTTGCAGTACTTAATCCCTTCGTTCCCCTATAGACAGAGAAATATCCTCATAGACTTAGAACAGCCCCTGTCTAGGGAGACTGAGCCGATAAGAATCATCGGACACGCCCTAGTCCATGACGTAACATAGCGTCATAGGGATTAACGCTTGCACCAATTCTTCTGTATGTTCCCGATATAAAAATGTGAATACGGCTGAAAGACGGCTTTTACTGATTGTGTTTGTACATAAAATATGTCACACGGTCTAGCTCCCTCCCTATGGGGAACTCCATATGAACGACAATAAAACTATTTTAATTCATTCGCCTGTTTACTGCGTCCCAAGAATTCTATTATAGATGTTCCAGTATCTGCTGTTTCAACTGTTTCTATTGCTATGATATTTCATATATATATATATATATATATATATATATATATATATACAGAGGCTGTTCGCACATTTTTTAGACGATTTTGGTAAGCGGTAATAAAAAATCTTTTGCTGCAAAAGAAATAATTGCAATTGTACTATGTTTTTAAAAGTCAAAATTATCGTCTACTGCTTGAAAGTTTTGTTTTTATTCAAAATGGCGTTTTTAACAAAGCAGTGGTTCGAAGGCTACATTTATGCTCTTTCCGAAGAGAAATATGCATACTCCGTTATCCAAAAACTATGTGAGAGTCATGGTTTTGTGATATCTAAAGCGTCGATAGGTAATATCGTCAACAAGAAATGAAAAAAATGTCAAATTGGAGCCTCAAGTGGGACAAAAATTCCAAACAAGTATCCAAGGAAAAAACGGACATCTTCGACTATTGCAAAGGTACGTTGTTTAATGTTAAAAGAAAATCCCCCTAGTCAAAGGACAGTTGCAAAATCATTAAAATGCTCGGTTTCCACTGTAAACAAAATGATAAACCTTGATTTAAATCTTAAGAAAGCGAAAAAACGCAATGTGCATCGTCTTCTTCCAAATCATATCGCTGAACGCAGGACACGCTGCAGAATTCTATATGAGAAACACTTATCCAAAGAAAAATGGAAAACAATTGTCACAATAGATGAATCATGGGTGCATTTAAATGATTGCAACAAAAAAAGAGCAATTTATTATCATAAAAGGGGAGAAAAAATTTAAGTACATGGTTCAAAGAATCGAAAGAAAGTTTTTCTAAGGGATTCATGATTGTCGCTGGTTTTTCTTATAATGGCAAGTTAAAAATAAAGAGAGTGGAAAAAATGTCAAGATTAACTCTAAATACTATCAGGAACATATTTTATCGCCAATTTTTCTGAATGAAATACCATCGCTGTACCCACAGTGCCATCAATCTGTGAGACTCCATCAGGACAAAGCTAGCAGTCACATATCAAAATCCACTGTAAATTTCCTAAAAGAAATGGAACAAAAAACTGGTATCAAGGCCATACCCTTCACTGATATCCCTAGTAAATCTCCCGATGTATCACCTATGGATTTTTGTGCTTTCGGGCTTTTAAAATCTGCATTATCCAAACGTCGTCCCAAAACCCTTACAGGACTCTGGAAAGCTGTTCAGGAGGAATGGGATAGAATACCTCTTCTGACACTTCAAAAGGCATTATTATCCTGGAAATTGCGGTGTCGAAAGATTGTTCAGAATAAGGGATGTCAAATAGAACATTTAAAACACAAGAATTTTATGTAATTTAGTTTTGTGAATACAATATACATCGTCTAAAAAATGTGTGAACAGCCTCTGTATATATACTGCTAAAAAAATTAGGGGAGCAAGCAAAGAAGTTAAGAAAACCGTTAAAGACAGCCACGTATTGGCATAAAATGGATAGTACACGCGTATCAATGCGCAATACAGAAAAAAAGACGTGAAAAATTTGTAATTAAGCTTTAATTCTTTGAAAATATGGAAAAAACATGAAAAGATGATTTAGGGCAACAATTTGGTTACATGTAAACGATAAAAAAAAGTATTGTTTAGAAATGATGCAAGATTTTTAATATGGCGTGTGGTCTCCTCGAACAGCTAAGACTGCTGCACACCTGTTTTCCATGGATGCGATGATGTTATCGATAAGACTTTGGGGAATACTGTTCCACTCCTCAAGAAGTGCAATCTCCAAGTCTCGGAGAGTTAAAGGAGGCCTTGGTGTCACAGCAATGCATCGTCCGATTATGTCCCAAACATGCTCGATTGAATTCAGGTCAGGAGAGCACGCTGGCCATTCCATACGCTGTATTGTTTCAGCTCCAAGATGTTCTCCACAAGACGAGCTGTATGCGGTCTGGCATTATCATGCTGGAAAACAAAGGAATCTCCAATAGCTGCAGCGTAAGGTATGACAAGAGGTCTCAGTATCTCGTCTGCATACCTTCGGGCCGTCAAAGTACCATTCCGAATGATATGCAGGCCCGTACGTCCACTAATGCTGATTCCACTCCATACCATAAAACTAGCTCGTCTGTATTGTGACCTTTCAAGAACGAATGTGGGGTTATTTCGAGTGCCCCTTTCCCTCCATACCAAAACACGTCGGGTGTCACACTCCAGACTGAATCGGGACTCGTCTGTAAACAGCACTTGGCTCCAATCATGTTGCTCCCAATCTCGATGATCAGCAGCCTATCTTCTTCGGGCCGCACGGTGGCGTGAGGTCAACGGAATGCAGACCATTGGTCTACGTGCATAGAGACCTCCCTGATGAAGCCTATTACGTACTGTTTGGCTGAACACCCTTCGTCCTGTTGCCAAGAGCAACTGTCTTTGCAGCTGAGTAGCATTGTCTGTTCTGTTTCGACGAGCTGTTAACAGTATATACCGGTCATCATTTGCTGTAGTGGCACGTGGCCGACCTTGCCCTGGTCGACGTCTAACATTCCCTTTTCTTGGAATCGATTCCACAGCGTTGCAACGACACTTCTGGTGACTCCAACAGCGTCCGCGACACTACGTTGTGTTTGCCCGGATTCAAGTCTGCCTCTAATACGCCATGCCATGGATTCCGGTAAATCACGTTGTTGAGACATTTTCAAGTCACCTTTTCTCAAAAAGAATAACTGAGCAATCGAATTCCGCAGTTAAGGCAGTGAAACAGACGTTTCTGCAACATCCCGATTTCCACCTTTATGTTCTTTTTCTGGTTTTTGACGTCATGAACTTTGATTTGCATATGAAGTTTTCTTCTTCTGTTTCCTGTAGGCTTTAAAGTATGGATGATTTATTTTATGTTACTTATCGGTGTAAGTATTTGCGTAATTTCGTTAAAACCATGTGCTCCCCTAATTGTTTTGAGCAGTGTATATATATATATATATATATATATATATATATATATATATATATATATATATATATATATATATGTAGGAAGGAGTTAGTACTCCTTCCTTTAGAAGTGAATCATTAGACTTAATTATTTTGAACATTTAATTAAACTAGACGATGTTTACAAGACAGGACTAACACTTAGTATGAAATTAAAAAATAAACACAGAAGCATCAAAAGAGCTAAACATCGGGAGCTTGCAGAACAACACATCCGCTTAAAGTCCTTCGTGCCGCAGTAGTAGGAGTGGAAGTTGTAGTAATAGTTCAGTTGTGTTGCCAAACTCACTCTCACACGGCCGTTCTGACTTTCCAGACGTCCGCGGCTGGGTTGTAAACAATAATTCTGAAAAAATAAAAAAAAAAGAGCAGAAAAAGGAAAAATATTTCAAAAAATCAAGCAGTGTTCAACACAGTGGTATTGGTGTTCAGTTTCTGCACCACTGTTTCATTTTGTCCGCTGCAGTTGATGTTATGGTTGGACCATCGTGATGTCCTAACTTTCGAACTTCGTAACGATCGTTGGGGTTGATGTTCGTGATCTCATATGGTCCGAAGAACTTTGGTCGGAGCTTTAATCCGGTTCCAAATTGAGTTCGTTGTATTGCCACTTTGTCACCGATCTTGTATTTACAAGCCGGTTTACGCCGTTTGTTATATTGTCGTATGTTTTCTTCCTGTAAACGGAGGATATTTCGTTTAGCTTCGATACGTAACGCTTCTTTGTCATCAAGAATTCTTTGGTGGTGTTCCTGGCAGTAACTTTGAAATTCTGAAGATGTGAATGCGCTACCTTTGTCAGTAATGATTTTTGAAGGGTTGCCAAATGTAGTTTGTTGCAAGGATAATTTGTCTAAGGCATCTTTCGTAGAGGTGGACTTCACGGGATAGATCCATACAAATTTGGAAAAGGCATCAACTACTGTAAAAAGATACTTATAACATTTTTTTGTCGATGGTAAAGGTCCTAAAAAGTCGCAATGGTAACATTCAAGGGGTGCATCACCTTTTGGAATGGGGTGAAGGTATCCTTCTTGTTTTCCAGATTTTCGCGAGGACAAAATGCAAGGAATACAGTTCGAAATAATTTCTTGAACTAATTTCTTAAGTTGAGGAATGAAAAATTCACGAGAAACAATTAATTCGGTTTTTTGTGAAGCAAAATGACCTTGTGAATGGGCGTTTAGCACTATTTCTTTCTGCATCATTTGTGGTACTACTAAAAGTTCGGCATCCTGATGAAGTTTATAAAGAATTCCGTTTTTAACAAAAAATTCATCAGAAGGTGTAGATTCAAGCATAGATTTAATTTGAGATATAAATTCATCCTGGTCTTGGGCATTTTTCACCTTTTGAGTGATATCATTTGAGGTAATTACAAGAATGGGGTTACGACTTAAAGCATCAACATGTTTCATCTGTCTACCGGGTCGATGACAAACTTCATAATCAAAGTCTTCTAACATCAATGCCCATCGAGCAATTTTAGCTGGTAGGTCTTTTTTGTGCATCGTTTTTTGGAAAGCATCACAATCGGTGATAATTTTAAATTTTGTTCCCAACAAGTAGTTTCGAAATTTTTTTAGCGCTTCAATAACGGCAAGAACTTCCAGTTCATAACTATGATATTTTTCTTGTTGAACTGTAGTTTTACGGCTAAAATAATGAATAGGATGAAACTGTCCATCATCGGATTGTTGCAAGAGCACAGCGCCAAAGCCTAAGGAGCTGGCATCAGTGTGGAGTTCTAATGGGTATCCCTGTTGAAAAACATGAAGAACTGGGTTTTGTGAAAGAATGTTTTTAAGTTGTTGAAAAGCTGCTATTTGTTCAGAGTCAAAATTAAATTCTACATTATCCCGAAGGAGGTCACTTAATGGTCTAGCAATCAGCGCATAATTTGGAATGAACTTTCTGAAATAACTTGTTAATCCAAGAAAACTTTGAACTTGTTTAGGGGTTTGAGGTTGTGGGAAATTTTGAACAGCTTGTGTCTTGGTAGGTGAGGGTTTAACTACTCCATTTTCGATAATGTAACCAAGAAATTCTATCTTTCGCTGTAAAAATTGACACTTTTTAAAGTTCAATTCAAGGCCATAGTCTGCAGCTGTTTGGAGAACTAGGCGTAATTTTTGTAGACCTTCAACTTCATCATTAGATGGTATGAGAAGATCGTCCATGTAAACAATAAGAACATTGTCGCGAATGAGATTTCTAAAAACTGTGTAAACATATCGTTGGAAAACACTGGGACTGTTACATAAGCCAAATGGGACACGTAAAAATTCGTATTGTCCTTCATGAGTCACAAAAGAAGTATATTTAGTGCTATTAGGGTCCATAGGTACATGAAAGAAACCATTTTTGAGATCAAGTGAAGTGAACACCCGAGATTTTCCAAGTTTGTCTAAAGCTTCTTCGATGAGTGGTAAGGGAAATTTATCTTTTATCATTTTTCTATTCAATTTGCGGTAATCAACACAAAGTCTATAATCTCCACTTTTTTTCTTACATAGAACAATCGGTGCGGCATAATCGGAGCAACTTTCTTTAATAATTCCATCATTTAACCAATCTTGAATTTGGCTTTCTACAATTTTCTGTTCCGCGAAAGGGAGTCGTCGAGAACGTTGAGCTACAGGGATTTCATCTTGTAATAAAATAGTCATCTTAATTTCAGTGTCTTGAACTTTATGTGGTTTGTAGGAAGTAACGATATTTTGAACTTCCTCACGAGTTTCAGAATTCAAAATGTGTGAAAGATCAAATGGAAAAGCTTGATCATCAGAAACATTAGCAATATTAACGAAGGTGTTATTTTCAGGAGTTTTGCATAAACGAATACCGTCTTTATCAAATGTAAATTGGGTTTGCTGTAAAAAGTCGATTCCGATAATCACATCAAAAGGAATCAAGTCATCCTCTAGAACATGTATTTTAGCAGGTAAAGTAATGGTTTGAATTTCGATGGAATCCTGAAAGAATCCGATGCTGTGAACTTGGTTTTTGCCAATTCCTGAAAAGGGAATGTTGGTGGGCTGCAATGGTGGCGAACCAATTCTTCGATAGGTTTTCTCATTGATGAGGGTTGCCTGTGACCCAGTGTCACAGAGTGCTGTCAATTGAATTCCTGCAAGTTGAATGTCAACATGCATGGGATTTTTCGATGAAGTTTCAGGAGAAAGTGCATTTACAGTTTTATCAGAAATAGGTTTTTGAGAATCAGGTTTTGGTTTAGAATTTCGATAACTTTTAGGGCAATTAGCATGAACATGACCAAAACTTTTACATCCGTAGCATTGTTTACCATGTGACTTATTCAAACATTGGTTGCTTTTGTGACCTCTCAAGCCACAGGAAAAACATACTGGCTGTGTATTTGGGCTACGTGTATTATCGACTTTCACATTGAGGTAGGAAGCATCAATTTTTTTCTGATTATTTTGTCTGAAATTTTGTGATCTGTTAAAGATTTGTTCATAAATTTTCAACTTTTCCTTAAATTCAGGGACGGATTTACAACCGTAAAGAATAACTTTATTGTTTGTTGAATCAGGAATTCCGTTTATGACATACTCAAACAGAGAGGAGTCATCGAGAGAACCTTTGTGTGCCAAATCTCTCATAGCTAAGAAATATTCTTGTAGGGTTTCAAACGGTTTCATACGTCGAGATTCCATTAATTTATGTAACTGAATACCGTTAATTTTGTCCGAAAATTCGTCTAATAAATGGTGCTTCAATTGTTCCCAATTTGTAATTCCACGAATAGACCTAATTAAAGTTTGAGCGGGACCAGTTAAACATTTTCTAACAAAAGTAATTTGGTGAATTGGATTGTTTATCTGATATAAACAAAAAAGTTCTTCAACGTCAGATATAAAATTCTCAACACTGTAATTATCACGAGACGAGAAAGGTTTTATTAAATCAACAACGTCTTTCAGACTAAACAACTGGAAAGAGAGATTCGCAGTTTCAACTGAAGGCAATGAATTTTGATCTGATTCACCAACGGAAATGTGTGTATTTTGCTTATTCGAAGATTCTTTTGCGTCAATGGTGGGGGAAAAGGGAGATCTATTTTCCTCTATAACGCTGTTAGTTTGGGATGAACGTGCATCCGGAAGTGAGTCATCATTCACTTCGCATTCCGAAAGATCAGAAAATTCTGCTTTTAATAACGATAAATCACTAAGACTCATAAGAATGGTATTGGCACATTTGTCTGGGTCAGTTGAAAATTCTAAATGAAGTAGATTACAAATAGAAATCAAGTCTTTAAGTGAAAACTCTTTAAGTACTTTCTGTTTCGTTGCTTCCAACACGAATGGCTGTTTAAAACCTGTAAATTTACGTAATCTGGTACGATTTTGTCTGTCGCCGTCTGTACCAAAAATTAAACGATGTAGAACCTTTATTTGATTCGTGCTACCAATTTTTAATGATTTTGCAATATTGGGGTAATCGTTGAGAGTAGCCATAACTATATACTAGGTTCAAACAATTATCGTACACAAATATACAAATATTCAAAACCAAAATCAATACTTATAATACGTAGGTACTCAAATTCAAAAATAAAATTTCAAATCGAAATTTCCTCAAATACCAATTCAATAATAAAATATTGATTCTCAAAATATGCATCAAAATAAGTAATCTTTAAAACAGGTTTTGTTCAAGAAAACAAAATTATGAACTAAAATAAGCATCAAATATCAAATAATAAGTTCTTCAAAATAATTTCTCTGGTTGAAGAAAACAGATGACGTAAATTTAGATATGTATCAAGTTAGATATTACTTCAGCAAAATATTCATCAAATTAATCTTCAAAATAAATCACTGTTGAAGAAAATAGAGGATGTAAATGCAGCATCAAAATAATAGTTAAAGTTCTAATGTTAAAAGCATCAAAATTGGGAAATCGAAAGTATCAAAATTGTGAAATCGAAAGCATCAAAGCATTCTGCATAATAAAAAATATTCTCGCAAGAAAACAGCAGAATTAAGTTCAACATCAAAGCGCATCAAATAAGCAAAGTTGTCATCAAATAAACATTCGCTTCGTCAAAATTATGCATCAAAATAATAATATAATAATCTTCAAAAGTATTCAATTCGCGATCTTTCAAAATATATATTATGTTGTGGTTTGTTCAAGGAAACAAGATTCTTCAAGTTAAATGTCGAAATTTTCATCAAATCATCAAATAATTTCATCGAAATAGAATTCTCTTCAAGAAAACAGAAGTGATAAATTCAACGTCAAAGACCATCAAAAATGAATTTAGCATCAATTAAATTCTTGCATCAAAAGAACGTTGAAATATCTTTCAGTTTTCTTAAATCATCAATAAGTTGAGAATTCCCTTAATCATCAAAATTTTCTTGAACAAGCGTCAACGTATGCATCAAATAATTTTAATATGATCCAAGTTACTTACAATTCTGGTTTTGGTTCTCATCATCCCATCAGAGTATCATCAGAGTCCGTGGCACATCACTTTGGCTTTCGCTTTCGATATCCAAATCCAAAATGACAGACAACAGTAATCCAGTCGAAATCAAGTCGAAATCAAGTCGAAATCATCGAAAGAAAATAAAGTTTTTTTTTTTAAGTTCAGCATGCTAGGGGTATTTTTCGAGTCCGAGGGCCGAGCACCCATGTAGGAAGGAGTTAGTACTCCTTCCTTTAGAAGTGAATCATTAGACTTAATTATTTTGAACATTTAATTAAACTAGACGATGTTTACAAGACAGGACTAACACTTAGTATGAAATTAAAAAATAAACACAGAAGCATCAAAAGAGCTAAACATCGGGAGCTTGCAGAACAACACATCCGCTTAAAGTCCTTCGTGCCGCAGTAGTAGGAGTGGAAGTTGTAGTAATAGTTCAGTTGTGTTGCCAAACTCACTCTCACATATATATATATATATATATATATATTATAATAAACCGGGTAACTGGACTTCCCTGCCTAGTCTATTAGATAGCATGCCAAACTACAGCTGAAACCGAGTCAAACAATCTCTCTAGAATAATAGGGTGGAAACGTAGTATAGAGTTTAGAACCCTTTATTTACATATAAGTATATACAAAATATATACAACCCTCAAAGGTATTACAAGAAATATACAACCATCAAAGGTATTACAAGAAATATATAACCATCAAGATATATACAACCATCCAGTGCATTCATGGCCTCCAACCAAATCTACACTCTTAGTATGCGGCTCTACGGCCCGCGAAAACTATCTCCTACAACCGAAGCCCTGATCTTCATTGACCAGCCGGTACGAGAAAAAGTCGACCTCGGTCAACGCCGAACCCCACCTCTCTGTCGACCTCTCTATTCAGCCCAGCCGAGAGTCCAGTCCAAACCAGTTCTCCTTCGACTGCATACCTCGGAACAAAAGCCCTATGTCCAAAATCCTGTGTAATCTAGTCCTCCGGGCTCCTCGTTGTTCGTCGATCGCCTGGACAGCATCCTGGCATACTCGAGTTTACTGTTCGTAGACAGCGGCACGCCTGTTGATCGATTGACTTGATCGTACGCACGTCAAATCGCCTCTGGTATTCAAAACTTTGCCGACTTCAAATGTTGGGCGGGAGCACTGGATCCTCCTCTGGAAAATACTCATTCACCGCTGTAAAGAAACTTCAATCTGGAAAAATAGATCGTTATTCACAGTCTTTCGGCAAACAACACACAAAACTGCTTCCTTCCAAAAGCTGACCTCTGTACCATATTTCATATATAATACCGGGGTTAAGTAGAAAGTCCGCCGACATCACAATATATATATATATATATATATATATATATATATATATATATATATATATATATATATATATATATATATATATATATATATATATATATATATATATATATATATATGGGTCAGGATAACGGGTGATTTAAAATGAATACTATTATAACTACACTAACATTTAATGAAAACTTATTATTTACAAAAGATATTTACAAAAAAAGTCGTTAATTAATAGCATTATAGACTAATGAAGGAGCAGTCGTCTACTGCTAACAGACAAGCGCGTCATAGCTTATCGCCGTCTAACGTCTGACTGACTGGGGTTGCCAAATCTCTTCTTCTTTAGTTGAGCTGAAGCGGCGCAAACGAATAACAGTGTCCTCTACTAGTGGAATATGCAGGTATCACAGACCGATGTAGGCTCAGGAACCCACATACACTGAAGTGCCACTGAATTAGATATAGCAAAGCCTATGCAAATTGTGTAGCGCTGCGCATCATGTATGCGCAAGTGAGGGCGCTGTGGTAACTGCATATATATAGCGCGTACTGTGGTTGTTCTGAATTAGTTGTTGGAATTGCCAGTATGAGTAAACTGCCTGATTTAGACGCCTTCGATCGCGGACAAATCGTAGGTGCGCGACGCATGGGCCATTCAATTTCCGAAATCGTCAGACAGCTAGGATTTTCAAGGTCGACAGTGTCAAGAGTATACCAAGAATACATGGATGGTGGAAAAAAACTAGCGATCGGGCAAACTGCAAAGGACAATTAGCCTTGACAGTGCGTGGTGAGAGACGGCTCAAGCGTATTGTACGTAGCCAGCGAAGCCAAACATTAGCTCAAATTACCACCCAGTTTAATGACGGTGACAGTCGTACAGTCAGTAAACGGACTGTGCAACGCTCGCTTCACTGTATGGGTTTCGGGAGCCGTCGACCTACGAGAGTACCATTGCTCTATACTCGCCATCGGGCTGCACGTCTTGCCTGGGCAAGAGAGCACAGAGACTGGAGTGTAGAGGACTGGAAACGAGTAGCATGGAGTGATGAGTCTCGATTCCGACTACTTACCGCCGACGGGAGGCTGAGAATATGGCGTCAGGCTCATGAAGCCATGGATCCTGCATGCCTGGCTGGAAATGTACAAGAAAATGGTGGCTCAATCATGGTCTGGGGTGTTTTTTCGTTGCACAGTTTGGGATCTTTGGTGCGTGTATCAACCTCCCTCAATGCAATTCGGTACGTAGAGTTGCTGGGTGATCACCTCCATCCGTTTATGCTGTTCTGTTATCCGCACGGTAATGGAGTTTTCCAGCAAGACAACTGTACCTCTCACAAGTCCCAGTTGGCTACTGGCTGGTTGGATGAGCATTCCTCTGACTTCTCTGTCATGAATTGGCCACCTAGAAGCCCAGACTTAAATCCTATTGAGCATCTTTGGGATGTTTTGGAACAAGGCGTGAAAGGCCATCACACAGCACCAAAGAACCTTACTGAATTATGGACAGCTTTAGCAAATATTTGGCAAGCCATTCCCGTGGAACGTTTCCAGAAACTTGTTGAGTCTATGCCTCGTCGTGTGGCAGCCGTTATCAAGGCCAGAGGAGGCGCAACTCGTTACTAGGTAGGTATCCCTAATTCAGTGGCACTTCAGTGTATATATATGTGTGTATTGTGAAATTATAGAAAAACAATACATCTGCAGGTATTGCTAAGCTTCGTATAATCAAGGTAGCTGAAATTCATCCTTGAAAGCAAAGCATATAGGAATGGGGACGAATTTATAACATCTACAAACTATCATAATGCGGATAGCTTGTTGACTTCGATCGAGAAAAGAGACTGGGATTTTTTTGATCCATTGAAAGTAATATGAAGTGAGAACATGTAGGACTACTCACAGAGAAAAAAAAGCCGGTCAGTTTTCGAAAGTTCCCGGTTTGCAGACACACTTCATGTGTGTTGAAAATAAAATGGGTCGACTGACCTATCTAATGTGTTCACCGCCTCACCCCAAAGCGAGCTGAATATCTTGTTTGCGGGTTGATGAGATTTTCCCGTTTTCCTGGCTCGCGCTGCGGGAGATTTTCTTCGGAAGAGGGTCGGAAGCGGGTCGAAAGCTGTACTTTGAAGCAATTAGTAGCTTTTTGGCTGGGGAAATAGGAAAAATGGCGCTTGTCGACGAAACGGAGTGTCCACGTGTTATAGTGCATGTAAGTACATTTTTAATCTTTTGAACATTAAAATATATGCAAAATCCTTCATGTAAATCCGAATTATAGAGCATACTTCAACACAATAGAAATGTGAGGACTTTTAACGGAAGATTTGCTATTTGTTTAAATTTGAAATTGTTGTGTAAGGCTAAAGTTGCGACAATCGCGTAAGCTATTGCATGTTTAACATATAACTCATATATGAATTATAGCTGTATATGGTTGAGCATATCATGATATTAGGTTTTTCTTGTCGCAAATCTTCCGTGTGCTTCTGTGTGTGTGTGTGTGTGTGGGTACATGTATGTAATATCTAAACATTATGTATTAAAATTATTTTTACATTACATAAAAATCTCATCATAGAAAACTCTTAATTGAGTGCAATTTTAATGAATAAATAGATTTTTATGATTTAAAAAAAACAAGAATACGATTTCTAAAAGTAATTTTTGACATCTACTGATATAACAGGAACACACAGCTTCTAAATATCCACTATAAAAAATAAGGTTGACAACTTATTTTACAGATGTTAATGAGCTGTGTGTTCCTGTTATGCGCTTCCTACAACATTTATTAATAACTCATCAATATTTTAAAAAAGCTTAGAACCACAGAAAAAAAAGTAAAAGCATGCAGTTTGTTTCATGCAATGCTACGAGTAGTATACGTATGTATATCTATTTGTGTGTACATATAAGTTGTGTTTGAAAGTCCAAGTTCATTCTAAAATCCAAATCTACAGATGATACCATCTGGTGATAACATTTAATTATAAACTCATTTGACATGGTCGAATTTAGAAAAATGGATAAACTAGAAGGTGAAATCAGGTTTTTAAAATTCATCTATACATTACATTTATGTGTGGAAGTGTGTGTTTGTGAATAAGTAAATAAGAGAGTAGGAAATAAAAGAAATATCTTGTAACAGATGATGATCTATCTAGATAACTAATTCAAAATTCTACGAATTCTTTTCCTTTTATACTAATAATTGTCAGTTTATAAACTAATCTATTCTCCTAAAGATTTGATACATTTTAGCTTTATATAAACACCTTAAAACAGAAGGAATTCTGTAATGATAATAAGGTAGCTGGAAAATTCAAATTGAATTAATATTCATGCAGAATAGGGAGAGGGGGGGGAGATTGTTTTTGAAAATTTTCATGGCATGTATAAAGTAAAGTGGCAATTTTTCTTATCTAATATTAAAAACATAATTTGAAGTTTGTTTATTTTACAAACTAATGTTATTGTTCTGAGTTGTCATTTTAGCTGTATAAAATTTAAATGATTATCTAATTTGGGTAACAAAATTTCATTTAAAAAATTCGATGCAAACACTTTCAGACTAGGCATTTTGGAAAATTCTTTTAAACATGAAGGCTAATGTACTGCAAAAGTTAAAGATAAAAATATTTTTTTTTAAAGTGTAAGTATTTATTACTACTTGTGAAGTATGCTTTATAACTTTTAATGATAATATTTTTAATGTTCAATAGATTAAAGAAGTGCTAATTTGATTCATTTTAATTCAACGCAAACAATGTCATCTTTATATAATTTATAGTTCTCAGGATGGCAAGTATCAAATAAAGGTGTCTGGAATAAAATTATAAATCACTTGCTTCAAACTGAGATACATAATGCAGTAACTAGGAATTATTACCAAAGCTTTAAAGGATCTGTGTCTTATAATATTAAAAAAATAATTAAATGTGTGTATATATATATATATATTAAAAATTATATATATATATATATATATATATATATATATATATATATATATATATATATATATATATATATATATATAGGCTCAATACACAACTCGCTTTAATTAACTCATTCAAAGAGTTTTTAAACTCACAAAGGCAGGTAAATGTGCCCGTTTTCGAAAGTGGGTTGTAGGACCCACTTTCCAATGTGGGTTGTTTGACTCACCAAAAGCGAGTTCCACTGTGCAGTGGATTTCAACCCAGCAAAGTGAGTTCACCGACCAACTTTTTTTTCTCTGTGCTGCTAGGAACGTATCCTATAGATATACAAAATTGTCCTACCTAAAATATCCGGGGAGAGCTGCGGTAATGTGTCGTGTAAGCAGTTTAATCCTCTATTAACTCTCTGCGTAAAAAATTGCTACTTTTTTATACACTATACATTTATTAACACAATATACACGTTAGTAATACAAAAACACCGACATCACAAAAGACAACGGCTACAACAAGATCGAAAACAAAACAGTCTGGTTTATGTATGCGCGTGTCCGTATTTGTGCCTGATTCGAGGAAACAATAAGAGTATATAATTCAAAACATCTGAAGACAGTTTTCGGAAACATTTTGGTAATCTTTCAAATAATCATTTGGAAGACACGTAAACGAACTGCCGGAAGAGGATAAAATACTAAAGCAAAATCTTCAGCGAACAGATAGCCTTGAACTGTAGATTTCGGCCTTGTTATAGGCTCCTTGGCAAGGCATAACCAATGATTAAGCTGGAGGTAAAGGAATTCCTACTGCGGAATTTTTGTCAATTTTTACTGGTGACTGACAAAGTGCAGTTGTGATAATTCTAATGTCCGATCCAGGGGTTGTAAATGAAGCAGCACAGTCTACACAAAAACACATTTATTTTCTATGCTACGGACATCACAAAAAGCGGACAATAGATCTTAATCTTATATTCTGGGATTCGAAAAGTGGAGCTCAATAGCTCATCCCAGTCTCCCTTATCGCTTACTCGATTCTCTCTCCTCTACCAAAACAAAAGTACTTACATAGGGAGAGGGTGCGTTGCAGCGCCATCTGGAGTACATAAATTTGAAGTTGCAACACCCTCCCCCCCATGAACTGCAAGGTTCATCAATACAAAATGCAACTAAAACAGATAAACAAATCAATTACATACACATTAATAATAATTCAAAATTATAGATATTCAATTATACCTATACATTAATAATATTCAATTCAAAATTATAGATACTCAATTATATTCAAAGAGTTTCAATTATATTTAAAGTTCAATCTTCAAAAAAGTTTGTAAAGTTCAAATCAGTTCGTTTCTCTATCACTTATCAGTCTGAGAGTTCTAGAGGGAACAAAAGTTGTGTAGGTCTCTTCACAACAACAGAATCTAACTTCACGCAACATGATCTTACCTTACCGTCTCTTCCGGGGAATACTTCTATGATCCTCCCCATTCTCCACATATTTCTAGATGACTTGGGATCTCCAAGTAGCACCACGTCATCAACTTTGAAACCTCGAACTGCTGTCGTTGATGCAGTGCAATTAGCTGATTTCAGATTTAACAAATATTCTTTCCGCCACCTTTCCCAGTAATGATCTAATAACCTTTGTCGATAGTTGTAACGTTTGGTTAAATCTTTCCTATTTAAGTTGTTGCGTTCTTCACTGAGTTTCACAGGTGGCAATGATGTTAAACGTTTTCCGACGAGGAAATGTGCTGGAGTCAATGGTGAAGGTTCATGAGGATCACTGTATACAAAGGTAATGGGTCTGGAATTAATTATAGATTCAACTTCCGTTAATATGGTCTCTAACTCTTCTGTTGATAATGATGATTTTCCTAGGGTTTTTCGTAGGACTGTTTTCACTGACCTTACTAGCCTTTCCCAGAATCCACCCCACCAAGGGCTTCTCTCGACTATAAATTTCCAATGTATGCCTGCCTTGCCAAAAAAATCACTAACTTCTGGGGAGCTAATATTCGTCCATATTTCCTTTAAATCGGCATTCGATCTTTTGAAAGTCTTTGCGTTGTCTGAGTAAATCGTCGAACATAATCCACGTTGTGCAATGAACCTACGTAAGGCAAAAAAAAATGTTTCAGTGCTTAAATTCGAGACTAATTCCAGATGGATCGCGCGGGTCACTGCACATGTACATAGTAAAATATAGTGTTTCCCGTCATTTTCTCTGGTGAACAAGGGACCTGCAAAGTCAATACCCGTTACATCAAATGGAGGGGTCTTCTGGACACGATCAGCTGGTAGTGGTGCTGTTACTTGTATGCCAGGCCGTATTTTATATCGTTTACATATCAAGCACTTATTTAACGTAGATTTAACAGACTGTCTCCCTTTCAGTATCCAAAATTTGTTTCGTACTTCCACTAAAGTGTCAGATACTCCTGAATGTAATACCTTATTATGGGCATCCAAAATTAAGAGTTCGGCGTATTTCGTTCTTCCTGGAATTATACAAGGATGTCTTTCTTTAACCTCAAACTGTGAGAATTGTAATCTTCCTTTTACGCAAATTAATCCGTTGTCATCTAGTTGAGGGTCGAATCCAATTAGTTTCGAGTGTTTTCTAATTGGCTGTTTATTTAGCAATTGATTCATCTCTTCTTCAAAATATTTACATTGAACTATTTTGACCCAATAGATTTCGACTTCGGATAATTCAGAAACTTTTAGTGGTCCTTCAATCTTTTCATTGTTTTTCTTTGAATTGTGTATAAATCGCTTTATCCAAGCAGTCACTCTATACACTCTTGATAATTTGCTATACTTCTCTATGTCCAAAACAGGTTCTTGCACAGGCATGACGTTACAAGCAAATTGATGACAAGTTTCCCTTTTAACTTTCCTCTCTGATTGTAGTTCTTCTTGTTTAATTTCATTTGACACATATGGAGGCCATAGTTCATCAGGTAATGTCAACCACTGTGCACCCTTCTACCACTTTTCGTTATTCAATAACTGACGAATTGATTCTCCTCTTCTGAGTATATCGGCTGGATTCATCCTCCCTCTGCAGAATTTCCAATTCTGTGGTTCAGTATGCGTCTTAATCTCAGTGACTCTATTCGCAACAAAGGGTTTCCATTCCCTCGCTGTTCCCTTTATCCAATGGAGAGTTATTGATGAATCAGTCCAAAGAAATGTGTTGTGATGTTTAATCTTGAAGATATTTCCAAGGTATTCCGCAATTCTAGCTGCAATGACGGCTCCCATGAGTTCTAATCTTGGCAGTGTGAGTCGTTTCAAGGGCGCGACTCTTGTCTTTGACATCACAAAACTAGTACTAAAATTTCTTCCTTCTCTGTATCTCAAATATGCTACAGCGCAATACGCTCTTGGGCTGGCATAGCAGAATATGTGCAATTGCAAATCTTCAACCTTCAATGATGGGTCATCGGGAAAATACTTCCTGCCAATAGAAAATTCTTTCATATCCTCAATTTCTGAATGCCAGTTTGCCCATTTTTCTTGTAAATCGCTCGGGAGTTCCTCATCCCATTTTATGCCCTTTTCCCACATTTCTTGAAGTAGGCATTTTATTCTGATGACGTATGGAGATAGAAATCCTGCTGGGTCAAATATTCTGGCCACTGTTTGTAATACAAAGCGTTTGGTGTTTTTAACGTTCTGCAGTGACTCAATAAGGGGTTTAATGTCTAACTGTAAGATATCTGATTGTGTGTTCCACCTTATTCCCAGCACCTTAGTGTGATTTTCCGACATTTCTTCTTCCATATTGTCGTTATCAGACCAGCGTTGGCTTAAATGTTTGGAATTAGTTTTCCATTTTCTAAGTTTCATCCCAGCGTCATCAAATATTTTTACTGCATTGGTCGATAAGCGATAGGCTTCTTCGACATCGTTTGCCCCATAAAACAAGTCGTCCACATATAAATAGTTATTTAACATGTCAACCGTTTCTTTGAATTCCGATTCATATTTCCTTAGATGGTACTTAATAGTTGCAGTCAACAGAAATGGACTTGAGCTGACTCCAAATGGAACTCGTTTAAATCTTAAAGTCTTGACGTTTTCAGCGTTAGCCAAATTTTCCTCATTCCAAATAAAACGCAAATAATTCCTATCTTCGGGGGCGACTGAAATTTGTAAGAACGCTTTCTCGATATCAGAACTGAAGGCGATTTGGTATTCTCTAAATTTTAAAATTACAGTCAACATATTAGGATTCAAATTTGGACCAGGATCCAAGCAGTTATTAAGTGATTCCTGATTTTTCTCTTTCGAAGATGCGTCGTACACGATTCTGACTTTAGTAGTGGTTTTGTCTTTTTTAATGACCGCAGTGTGGGGCATATAATACACGTTTTTTAAATTCAGTTCACTCTTAGGACATTCTTCAATAATACCATCTTTAATCTGCTCTGACATAATCGCTTTATAGTTTTCAAATAGCCATTTGTTACCCTTAAATCTGTTTGTTAAATTAATAAATCGTCGCTTCGCAAGTTCAAAATTATCATGTGGTTCGTTCCCATTTGAATTCCACAGTAATTTTACTTCGTATCTACCCTTTTCATATTTAATATTATCTTCAAAGGTTCGTAACGCTTCACTGGAGGTATCTATATTTTCATTCTCACTTATTCCTAAAGCTTCCAATTCCCAGAATTGGCGAATCTCGTCGGGTTCTTGCGCTGCTATAAACAATGATGACACACCCCCAGATGTCTGGGGTGTATGAACTCTTCCCTGCACCGACCATCCGAAAACAGTTTCCACGCCGACGAGGTGTTTGTTTATTTTTTCTATTCTCCCCGTCGCGACACTAAAGTAGAAATCGGCCCCTATTAGAACATCTATGTGGCCTTGATCTGCGCCCCCCTCAAAGCATGCAAGAGGGAAATTCTTTACATCCATCTGATGACGAATGTGTATGTCTGGTATAGCAATGGGTGCGCAGCAAATATTCTCTATTACGAGAGCTTCAAATTCTACACTTTTAGATGGGCACATGTAATTTTGCATCTTTAATTGTACTACGCTATGTGATTGTGTCAGCGGTTTCGTAGATCCAAAGGGAAGTATGCTTAATGTTTCCTCTCTGATTACCGGAAGTTTTAATTCTCTTACTACGTTTTTATTAACAAAACTTCTCTGACTTCCGGAATCCATCAAAATACGAGATAATCTTGAGTGAGATTTACCTTGAATCAATACGTCACATGTCAACAATAATATATTGCTTCTTAAATTGGAATCCGCGCTTTGATTTTGAAACATAGTTACATTAGTTTCGGGTTCTGATTTTTCTGAAGCATCACAAATTGATTTGTTATGTTTCCTATTGCACAACGAACATGGTTCCGTTCTCGAACGACAGTCTTTGGCTAAATGATTTCTTTTTAGGCATACGAAACACCTTCCCATTCGTTTTAGAATATTTTTTCTTTCAGTTACCGTAAGCTCAGTACAATCATCACTTCTGTGATTTGTTTCCTTTCCACAAAATACACAGCCATCTCTCGATAGTATATTTAGTGCTGCAGTTGTAGGTGGTCTAAAGGGCTTTGGCTTATATCGGTCGTGTAAGTAATTTTTATGCTTATACTTATCGGCAATATTTTTATTTTCTGAGCAGTCTTTGACATTTATTTCGGAATCTGTTCCCTTGGTTAGATTTTCCGTTCTTTCCCTACTTTCGATTTCTTTTTTAAGGAATTTCATTAATTCCGTTATCTTTTCAATTTCTGCTTTATCATAGCATCGGGTAAATTCTAAAGCTAGATCTTTAGGTATAACTTTAATGAGGATAGGGAATAGTAAACAACCAAAGGTATCGGTTTTAACTCCAAGACTTTCCAGTCTTCTTATCTGTACTTCACACTCGTCATAGAGTTTTCTCAAACTCTTCAAATCACTAGATCTTCTTACCGGAGTTAAATTTAATAGGCGGGTCATGTAACAATCTATTATGACCTCTTCCTTTCCAAAACGGGATTTTAAGATATCTAGTGCCTTCACATAATTCTCGGATGTTAGTGTCAGACCTTGTATTGCCGTTGCGGCATCCGAACCCAAAACAGTTTTTAAATAATTAAATTTTTCAACTTGATTTAGATTTGCGTTATCATGAATAGCAGATTCAAACTGCGCCCAAAAGGCTGGCCAAACGCAGATATCTCCGTTAAATTTTTCTATGTTTAGCCGTGGTAATTTGATATTTGATTTTGGATTAACTTCTGAATTACTGGCACTCGGGCTACTACTAGTATTTATGCCACTACTGGTAGCATTTGAAATTAACACTTCTTGGTTTAGGTTATATAAACATTTATTGCCGCGTACTTTAGAGCTTATAATTTTATTTGTGTACTTCTCGCAACTTTCAATTTCTGTTTCCATGTCATCAAGTTCAGTAGCTTGTTCAATCTCATTATTTAGTGTGTTTAATGAGCTCTCTTTATCCGTTAACTGCGCGAGCAATTCTTCTATTTCTAGAGCATTAATTTCTGTTTTAGGTTTAAATAGTTCTGCTTCGATTTTGTTGATTATTTTAGTCGCTGATGATCGCAGAACAGTTCTTTTCTTTTTTAATTTTTCTATATCCATATCGAATTATCAAATTTATGGATTTATCAATTCAAAAAAATGAGAATCAGTTTATTCACTCACCTTCTGATCTAAAGGTATGATCCCGTGGGTTCTGCACCAAAAGGGTGTGGTATTTCTACTGTCCGATCCAGGGGTTGTAAATGAAGCAGCACAGTCTACACAAAAACACATTTATTTTCTATGCTACGGACATCACAAAAAGCGGACAATAGATCTTAATCTTATATTCTGGGATTCGAAAAGTGGAGCTCAATAGCTCATCCCAGTCTCCCTTATCTCTTACTCGATTCTCTCTCCTCTACCAAAACAAAAGTACTTACATAGGGAGAGGGTGCGTTGCAGCGCCATCTGGAGTACATAAATTTGAAGTTGCAACAGCAGTCAACCAGTTCATTTCGGAAAGAACCATCGTCTATCGCGAATTGTGGTACAAAATTACCACAGATCGTGACAGACGACGTTTCTTTCCTAAATGAGGCCGGATGGTTGCACTTTGTTTGTCGTGCATGGCGTTCTTTTACGACAGAAGGGGACGACGTTGTGGGGGTCCTATGAGTGGAGAACCCAAGGTGGTTAGTCTGCGTTGGGGTGTGAGAGAGCACAGCGCGTGGGAGTGTCACCCCGAAGACGCTGTAGCAACGTGGATTTAATCACCTTTTAACCCCCGGGCTGTTTCTCGGAAACGACAGTCAATTGTGCGTGAAAGGTACTTTTTCATTTAGCTGATCCTTGGAAATTGACAGTGGAATGTGTTACCGTTTTTTCCCTTTAGCAGGCTGATTTTCATTAAGCAGCCAATGGTTCTCGTACTGCCTATTCATTAAGGACTATACTAGTCGTTAAGCACCGTGGGAGGTCTCTTTTGGAGCCGCCTGGAAAGTTATGAATGGGAGTCTAGATTGTTCTACAAGCTTTCGGAGGGTGCTTAAAACGGGAGTCGAGCGCAAGTGGCGACACAGTGGTTTTTCGGAACGAGAGAGAGACTGACGGACGTCTGGGCGGAGATAACGCGCCGAAGGCTATTGAGTGACAGGAGAATCAACGGACTTGTTCTTTTCTACGTGAGAATGTTTGATGTTGAACGCCTAGTGGAGCCAGTTAAGCCGGCCACTCACGTAGACTTCTATCATGTGGGACGCTGGGAGATTTCGCCCCTCCAACGCCTGGTATTGGCCACTAACGGGGACTCCACGGCGTCCAAGGCCACCTGCCTTCACACACTCGTTATGCCCGATTTAGCTCAGTTCATGTAGGTCTGTCGTGGTGTAATTTCGCTCACTATGCTCTCTTGCAAAAAATTAGCGGCATTTTTTGTCGCTTTATAATTCACTCAATATCGTTATTGTTTTCCTCCTTTAATTTGTTTATAAGAGCACAATTATTTCGTAACTTTAAATACACGTTATGAACGTGAAATAGTGTAAAGTATCGAATTCAGAGGCACAAACTTACTCATAAACATATGTTTTCGATATTTGTAGTAAGTTTCTTAAAATGTTCTAATATTGTTAAATCCAGTTTAAATGGTTATTTATTTGCCGATATAAATTCAAGTATCCATACTCTTCGCTTTAAGTATACACACAATAAATCATATTAAAGCTAAAAAAATTTAAAAAAAACAGATTGTTTAAATTCAAAATTAGAATTAGAATTCGGTCGTAAGGAACTATGTTGAATTATTTAGCGTTCTCCTTAAATTTCAAGTAAGTGATATTAATGTAATAGTGCGTTTTAGGCATAAACATTTTCTCCCCTCCACAAAGAAAAAAAATTGTCTGTGATTTTCTTTTAAATTAGATGCTCTGATTTTATAAACCACTAAAAGTGTGTTTACTCTTTTTCTTTAAGTTTAAAAGCGCAATTATTTCGTTACTTTATGTATGTGATTTTGAAATATGTTGTGAAAAGTATCGAATTCAGACACTCGAAACTGCTAATTAATGTGTCTCCAATATCTGTAAAGAAATACTTTTAAGATCCCTAAACCATTTGTAAAGCCAATTGAAATGTTATTAGTTTTTCGATATTTCTTAAATTACTAGTGGTTAGCCCGTCAAAAATGACGTTTTAATTTTAATTTTTATCAATTTACATCTGCAAAGTCAATATTATTTGTATACTTATAATAGCTTCTCTACTTTTTTTATTAAATTATACACATTTTTAATTAATTAAAATTATGCAATATCAGCACTATTATGATCCATTTAAGATGCAATTTTTTTTAAATTTAAATAAAATCTGAACACCACATAACAGCATCACTTTACTTAATTCTATTACGCTAAATGATTAATACATTAACTGCGGTGGAAAAATTTAACTTAGTTGTTTCATAATTTTAGTTCATAAATGAACCCTCTCCAAATATAAACCATTGAGGTGTTCGATATGCAAAATGTTACAAGTTGAAAAATATTTTTATATATTTTGATCGAAAGGAAAGTATAATCTATATATATAAAACAATTCCGTAACTGACTCACTGACTGACATACAACGCACAGACCAAACCGCTGGACCTAAAGGGCTGAAATTTTGCATCGTGATTCTTCTTGTAGTGTAGGGGTGCACTAAGAAAGTTTTTTGAAAAATTCTTCTTAGATTTTTTTAAATTAAATTTTTAATCTGTTTTAATAACTTTTTTTGAGTTCGCATTTAAAATAATAATTTGAGGGTTATAAAATTTATATCACGAGAAAGATCATAAAAATTCCTTTAAAATGAAATCTTTTTCGGGTTTTTAACTCCATTTTCTGATTTTTGGTGAATTTTTAAAGATTAATTTATAGAATTTAATTTATTAAATGCTGATCACGTGATTTCTTTTTCTGGTACTTTAAATTAATTTATCGTCATGTGCATAACAACGAAATAGACAAAAAAAATTTTTTTTCTTGACAATGCGGCAGACGATTGGACATTATCCAAAAAAAATATTAAATACAATAAAAGATATGTTTCTCAAACTGTACTATATTCTTTAGTATGTTCTATTGGATTTAATTTGAATATTTTCTTCTACATTATTTTGTCTATTAACGCTTAATTTCAATTTATTTTATTTTTAAAACGCAATCATCACGGTACATTTGAATATGGCATCAAAAAGGAAAAAGCGTTCCTGGCAGAGAGATAGATCTGTGCTATTATTAGGATTATACGAATTCTAGTTTTTATGTAAGATACAAAAAATAATATAGTTGGTGCCTCAGACTTTTGGTGCCTCAGATACCAAAAGCCCGTTATCCCAGATGACGGAAGTCTACGTGAGTGGCCGGCTTTAGATGTGGCTTGCATCTGTTTTGTAAATAACTTGTACAGAGTTTCATACCAACTAAAATAATAAAAAGAGCTTAACATGGCTCCGTCATCTCTTGGAAACAACCTCACTCGAGTACTGAAGTATTGCTGTGAAGACCACGACACCACAACGCACTAGGTTTTTGTTTACTCTCAGTCAGAGCCAGATGACTGAGGTAGATTAGTTAATGTATAAGGTGCACCCATAAAGTAACCGGACATTTTTTTATAAATAAGAAAAATATTACTCATCTTCAAATAAATTTATCTCCTTCAAAATAATCGCCAAAGGAGTCTATACAATTTTTCCAACGTTTCTTCAACTCATCGAAACACTGTTTATAGGCATTGGAACTAACCGTTCGCAAAATACGCGTAAAGTTTGATTTGATATCCGAGACGTCCAAGTCCGAGACGTTTTCAAATATCTGTCCTTTCATGGCGATAAGTCAGGAGAATATGGTGTGTGATTTATCACTGTAATTGAATGCTTAGCAAGATGCTGTTATACAGAAATTGCTGTATGGGGCCTAGCATTATCGTGTAAAAGAAACCATTGCCCAGAATCAAACAGTTCCTTCCCAACTCGCCTTATCCTGTTTCTTAATCGAAAAAGCACCTCCTTGTAAAAGTACTGATTAATTGTTTGATTTTCAGGAACAAATTCGTGGTGAAGATGTCCTTTGTAATCAAAAAATGCAAAATCCAAGCAAGGACAGAGATTTGAAAACGTCTCGGATATTAAATAAAATGTTACGCGTATTTTGCGAACGGTTAATTCCAACGCCTATAAACAGTGTTTCGATGACTTGAAGAACCGTTAGAAAAATTGTATAGACTCTTTTGACGATTATTTTAAAGGAGATAAATTTATTTAAAGGTGAGAAATATTTTTTTTATTTATAAAAAAATTGTCCGGTTACTTTATTGGCGCACCTTGTATATATATTGTTTTGATAATAAGTTAAATATTGTGTTTGAGAATCGTGGGAATAAAATATTTTAAATATTTACTCGAGTCGTGGTAAATCTGTTACCGATAACGTCGTCGATCAGAGAAAGATCGAAGTGAGGACAACATCGTTAGTCACCAACACAAATTTAGAGATACTCCGCATTAGGAATTCCTTTCCCCCCAGAGATCGCTTCAGCTATGCCTTTCTGAGAAGCCCAAAACAATGACGAAACCCGGGTCGAAGGCTGGAGAAGTATTTTTTTGCTTTGAACTGCTGGAAGTAAACAAACTCAGTATATATACGAAATGTGTGGGCAGTCTCGGCCTAGAATGGGATAGGAACTGCTTCTCTGTGGCAAGACAAGGTGTATTTTTTATATTGGAGCACCTAGTAATAAAATTATCGCTTTATCTCCTATCGAATGCGGGGAGGAGGTAGAAACGAGAATGTAGAAGGTTAAGAACTAAACAAATTTAAAAAAGATATGTAATCCGATAGAAACAAAAATTTAGCTTCGCTCCAAGGGACCACTCATGAACCAGTCAGAAAGCAGTCCCTTGAAATTACTCTTAAAAACTCGTAGTTCATGTCAGATCTGTAAAGAAAAATCCTGTTTTGCCCTTCGTACAGCAGCTCAAAGCCAGGACAAACACGTGACAGGCCAAAATGGCAAAGAAAGAAGTCAGGGGGCCCGAGGAATTTCAATTGCAACCGCTTTCGTGCGGAATGTTCCCGCCCTTTCATTGAAGTACGCCCAGTGGCGTAGCAAAGGGGGGGGGGGGGGGGCAAGGGGGTCTATCATGCCCCGGGCGCCACTGGCAGAGGGGCGCCAATGTAAGATCCATATATTATATTACTATATGTTTTCGAGGTGGATGCCAATATAAGGTCTATATATTATATTACTATATGTTTTTCAGGGGACGGCCCCAATATAAGGTCTATATATTATATTACCATATGTTTTTAGGGGAGGGCGCCAATATAAGGTATATATATTATATTACTATATTATTTTGTGGGGGCGCCAATATAATGTCTATATATTATATTACTATATGTTTTTAGGTGAGGGCACCAACATAAGGTCTATATATTATGTTACTATATGCTTTTCGGGGGGGGGGGGAGTGCCAATATAAGGTCTATATATTATGTTATTATATGTTTATCGGGAGCGCCAATATAGGGTCTATATATTATATTACTATATGTTTTTCAGGGGGGGGGGGCACCACAAAGGTATCGTGCCCCGGGCGCCAGTTATGCTCGCTACGCCACTGAGTACGCCTGGTTTAAAAAAAAAAATTGTTTCCCGAGACTGGACGGCAGAAGAAGCCAAATTCTAGGTACTTTAGACTGGATAGAAGTACATATCATAAGAGCTTATCGATATGCTCCTGAAACTTTGACCAGTGAAATTCGTTGTCAGATCTAATATCTTCAGTCCGTAAATAATGCTGAAATAAAGAAAAAAAAAGGGGATGAATCAGAGGCTCGTGACTCAGAATCTAAACATCATCTTGAGAGCTGAGGATGCCAAATTTTCTAAACAAGGGTCTATATGTTGCAATAAGCGAAAATAAAAGTGCTAGACAGAGTAGCAAAGAAAGCTTTGACACTGTACAAAAACAGGCCGGCGGGAAGATAAAAAACGAAACCCTGAATTTTTAAAGCACCATACTCTCAAAGCAACTGTAATTTTTTTTCTTTATTTAAAAGAAAAAAATAACCATCACGATGTCCTATTTATTTTTTCTTACTAAAGTTTTAAAAATAAGTAAATCAATAGTGTGTCAATTCAGCCCTCCATTTGTTAGTTGTAGCCCTATTACGATGAAATCTAGCGCCGGCGAAATCGCATTCAGCCATTTTAGGTCGTGAAAATCGTAAATTAGCGACATTTGAGACATCATTACAAGTTGTTTTACTAGCCCCTGATTTGAATTACGTAGGTAATAAGGCATGCTCTAAAATAAAGTCTGATAATAGAGTCGTATAAAGTTCACACGGTAAATCTAAAAATCAATACAATGCGGCAAACTTAATGACTTCGATCGAGAACAAATGATTGAGACTTTTCAGACTGTTCTTGAGGTGATATGAGTGCGTGCGTATCGGGAGGCGCGGGGAGCTAAGATTCTTCGTACCCCAACAGAGCATTAATACTTTTATTACATTGTATACATTATCCTCTTAATTTCGTGAACGCGGTAAGAGTTTTTCCCTGCTTCCCGATTGCAGACAATTAGGGAAAAAGACTTTCTGAAAAAGCTAAACTATCCCAAACCAAATAATAATTCTGTATCAAGCGTATGATACATACTTGCAAGTTTCATCTGAAAATCTTGATGCTTCTTCAAAACTTAATTTTATAAAAGAGGGTTTCATGACATGATCAAAATCTTGATGTTTCTCAAAAACGTAATATGATAACGATATTTTACAATGTTTTTATTAACCCGTTTTCTTGTTTGTTTGTGTGTGCGTTTGTCCGGTACAAATCTTGCAATCGATTTTTAACTAACTTCCCGACTAGCTAGACATTTGAGACTTTTAGAATAGCTCAGAACACCATGACAATGCATTCTTTTGATACTTTTAGCCATCTTTAAGCAGGATTGAATTCATTCTCAGTTATTTTCAATTAGTTTTGTTTTGTAGACTGGTGCAGCCATCTGCCGGAACGGGAACGAAAAGTTAAACGCAAGTTAATTTCCAATTAACTTCATTTTCTTTCAAGTTGATGGGATAATTCATAAAAAAAAATTTTTTTTAAGTATTTATCAATACATAGAATTGTCAAGTTTATATGATTCAACAGAAAATTTAAAAACACTAGCCGCTGCGCGACCAACATGGTCGCTTTTAGTTATATATTTTCCTTTGCAAAACAATTCAACTGACAATTCGACTGCAATTCGACTGCAACAATTCGACTGCAAAACAATTCAACAATTCAAAGTAACATATGTAAAGAATGTTACCATTACCTGTCAACATAAATTTACGTTGTTAAGGGTTAGTGGGAGTTTAGCCAAAAAATTTTAAATCATTGCTAAATTCACTATAAGGCCGATTCTAAAACATCGTAATTAAAAAATGTGAATTTCCATTACTTCGGAACAGAGTTAAAGATAAGACTGAGAAACCCAACACCAATGATTTTAAAAATTACATCCCTCTCTGTATGTACTATTTTTCAAAATGAAGATATATACACTTTATCATTAAATCAAATAATAAATTGTTGGGAAAATTTCTTCACTTATAAAAAGGAGTAATATTTCAGCAAGTACTAAAATATAGTATAGATTACATCACTCTCTGTATGTACTATTGTATGTACTATTGTTCGCAATTCAGAGATCTCCTCTTAATCATATCAAATGAATAAATTAAAATTATTTCGTGAATAAATTAAAATTATTCACGAGTAAAATACAGCAATTAAATTGTACCAAATTACGTGCTATCGTCGAGCCACTACACACACGCGTGCACGGCCGCTAATGTTTACATCCGGTAGTTGTAGCCGTTGCCATTCGGAGTGTAGAAATATCGTCGATTTTTGTGCCGCATACCTACGCGTTTTATATATATAGATGGTATATAAAAAGTTCTTTTTATCTTGTAAATTATCTGTTATACGTAAGATATCACCCTAACTTAATGAAAGGTGTAAAACAAATCAATGGGTATAAGATAAAATGATGGATATGTTTGATTTTGCTTATAAAATACATAGCAAAAATAATAATACTTGAAAAATTAAATAAAATAATTTATTTATTTCGATATTCGTGCAAAGTGTATGCATTAAACATAAAGAAAATCATATTCTTAACAATCTTTAAATATTATTATTATTATTATTATTATTATTATTATTATTATTATTATTATTAAAAAGCTGTCTCTTGAAATTCAAATGAATCAAAGTTTTATTTTGAATTTTAAAAAAATGACAAATTCAGGAACAAAATTAAAATATATATACGATTAAACGCATTATTATTCGTATTCGCTGTCTAGAACTAATCGCATCCTTTTGTGTGCAGAGTCGTTTTCTTCCGGTGAAATTTGTACAGTAGCTTCATAAGTTTTTGCATTTTCAGGCAAAACTTCTGATGACTGAGGATGGCTATTTTGTATCATGAATTCTGTAATAGATATAGTAAAAATATTGACACCTTTTTATATATCGTGTAAAAAAAATATTTTAAAAAATCGATCTTGTTTTTAAAAAATCAATCGTGCTTTTTTTTTAATCAATTGTGTTTTAAAAAAATCAATTGTGGAAAAACAGGATTACAATATTTTTTTCGACCGTGTTATTTCAAAATCATGTTAAAAAAAAGAATTTGGTGTATATTTTATATACAGTTTGGCAAAAGTTTATAGATACTATATGTTTCGTTGCAAACTATGTTTATTCTGCTATACACACTGTGGCATCACGATAGGTAGTTAAGGCAATTCTCTGAGGCATAATTAAAATTACTATTTCTGATTCCATGACCAAGAAAGACAGAGTCCTAATTAAAATGCAAAGAGCCAATTTTAAAACAAAAACTTAACATTAAAATTTATTTACAAAAAAAATTAAACATTAAATAATTACAACATATTCAATTAAATTTAGTGCAGATTCACCATACACGCTCCGGGACTCAGCTAGTCCCAAAAACTGGAGCTTCTAAAAAACACGTCCGTTCAAAGAGATGTTACATGGCAATTCTCCCTCAAAAACACTAAGTCAGTCTCTCTCTCTCTCTCTCTCACTCACTTTCAGGACCACTTTCAGGCGTGGCGTCTTCTCAGAAATTGCTGGATTTTCCGAGGGGGAACGAGAAATTCCGCGCTCGATGACAGCCTTGGACTCGATGGCATTTTTATGAGAACATATTGCTTCTATAACGTCAGAATACTCTGACTGACGACCCCGGTGGACATCATTATGAGGGAGAAAGACGGCGGTTCCCCAGTTTTGTCGGTGAGGATGAAACTGGGGCTTAACCCGCAGAAAACCAGGAACGTCGAAAACGTATTTTATAGCCTTTTAATCCCCACAGAATTTTAGAATGCAGGGGTACGCACGGCTTGTGTTTTTTAAATCTTGCAGCTGTGGAGGGCTCTTTGTGGGAACTGCACAAAACACGTGACGTTACAAAGTGAAATTTCTCTAAGGCGACCTGTCATGCTTCCGAGAAAATCTGGCCGTTTTGAGGGGTGGCCGTTGAATAGGGGTGGACTTCTATATATGGCGGTCAGTAATGGTTCCAAAAAAAGATTGGCCCGTTTAGCGCGGTGGCTGTCGAAGAGGGATGGCCGGCTAGAGAAATTTCACTGTACTCGTAGTTAATATTTTCAATAACTATGTGTTATTTCAATAAAACGGAGCAAACGTGAATAAAGGCCTGTTCACATAGGAGTCCGGTAGCGGAATCGTTAGGGCCTGTTCACATAGGAGTCCATTGCGTTGCGTTAAGGAAAAGATGACGTTGAGACGAAAATAAACCAATCATATGCCTCAAAACGATTAGCAATGAAATTTTTAACGCCTATGATTGGTTTATTTTCGTCTCAACGTCATCTTTTCCTTAAGGGAACGGTGGACATTAAAATTTACTTTTTTTACTTTTCATCATAGAGTTACGAAATTTTGTACATATATACATTTCACTATAAATAAATAGAATACCTTAAAAGAAATTTCCAATCTCATTATAATTTTAAGATTTTTAAAAAAAATTGAAATTTATAAACAAAATTTTAAAATGCTCCTTGCTACTTAATTTTTGAGATATTTTCTCGATTTTGCATTTTAATCTCTTTAAACTGTATAACAAACAAATCTGGGTATCGATTATTTAATCCCTTTAATAGTTAATTTTTGAGAGATTTTTATCTGAATTCCATCCCGATTTTCATCAAAATTTTGCCTTTTAAAAATTTATAAATCAAATTTAATTACCTTAATGAAGTCGAATTGTAAAATGCATACCCAGTTTTTTTGTAAACGGCATCAGGATTCTTCCTGATTAATTTCATGAATTTTGGACAAAAATTAAGTAGCATAGGCATAGAGCATTTAAAAAATCTAAAAACCTTGAAAAATCTGTTTTGAGAAAAACAGATTTAAAATTTATTACTACACTTACTCATTATAAATTACTTTGTAGAAGCTTCAGAAATGATTTTTTACTTGAAAAAAATTATTTTGGTACTAATAATCTACAGAAATATACATATATTTTTACAATAACACAATCAGTATTACAATGGCGAGATTTGCTCAAATAAAGGTCCACCGTTCCCTTAACGCTACGCAACAGACTCCTATGTGAACAGGCCCATAAAGTACTGAAATATATTTAACCAATGACAAACCTCCAAACGATTAGCAACGAAATTTTTAACGAAATTTTGTCTGTAGAAAAGTATGACTTCTAATCAAATGCTGCTTTTCACCAAGAATTCGTTTAAAATTTGAGTGAAAATCTGGCGATTTCTCAGCAAGTGAAGACAATGTGCTATGGCCTTATGCACTTATAAACATTTCAAGGAAGAGAACAAAGGAGAGAGATAAACAAAAAATGAGTACGTGAGACGGCTCACGTGGCGGGGATGGAAGGTGATTTGTAGGTTATGGGGGAGGGGCCTGAGAAGCGTCAGAGGGGATCATGCTCAGGGGGGAATGTGGGTTGAAGATGCTTTGAGGGAGAGTATTATTTACGATTCGGAGTAAAGGAACCAGTGACGGATGAGAAGCAATTGGCGGCCCCCAAGCGCAATCTTGTTCTAAATACTGTTAATATAAATTATTTACTAATTAAGATATTTCCTTACGGTTGAAAAGGAAATTTTATCGGTTAGTTATTAGGTAGTGAAAACTTGTACTGTGCCATTTTACGTTCGACGAACGGGAAATTGTCGAGAAGATATCTTTGCCTGAGGTTCTCAGAATCTATCTCTTTTTGAGGTTGAACTTTCGAAGGGCCATGGCAACCGGAGTCCCCAAGCGCGCATTTTTTTTTTTCGTCTGTGGCGTTGATCCGCCACTGAAAGGAGCAAAAGGTGATGATTCTAAGTAAAAATTGACTATGAAATTACGATGCTTTAATGCGAACCATAATATAGTCGAACCATAATATTCATATTTTATAAATGACTATATTATGGTTTTATTAATATAATGCAAGAGAGATCTAGACAGAGTTGATAAACTAAACCTTTAAATGAACATCGAAAGTTTTACCGAAAATTTTGTAAAAGAAAAAGTAATTGGGTACGTCAGGGCCGTTGATGCATTACGTAAGCCCATTTTTAGTCATTTTAGACCTCCCCTCCCTCCCTTTGCAAGCAAAAATAAGGAGATGTCCGACCCCCCCCCCCTTTAAATTACGTAAGATTTGGTAAATTTCTTGTCGCCAAATCTTACGTAAGTAACGTAACTTACGTAATTTCATAGGCCTAACGATTTTTTTTCAATCATTAAATTTATAGTACATTGCAGCGCACTCTCTTGCATATTTTCCGACTTACGTAAGCATTGCTCTGATCCCTCCACCCCCTTTGTCTGCAAAAATAAACAAAGCTTGACCCCTCCCCCTCCTCGAATGCTTACGTAATATTTGAACGGCCCTTCAGTGGAATAACGGCAGGAGGGTAGAATTTATCGATAGCATTTTTGGATACCACCATCGGAACTTGAGCACTCTTACAAACCTTTTTGAAACGGACTCTGATTGCGCCACTAAGGCACGTGATCGTGTCACTCCCCTTTGTTGTGCGGTTGGATTTACTCCTGGTTAATAAAACCTTTCGCATTCTAAGACGACCGTAACTTACGACTCTGAGAAATTAGATGAAAAAAACAGAACCGAAGACATACATCAGCCTTGAATTATGATCTAATATAATTAAAGCAATAACGACCTGTTTGACGTAAGTCACTTCCTGGAATAACTTTATTATACCGTGATCAATAAAACTGATTATCAGATGTCAAGTAGTGACAGATAAGAGTGCATGTAACAGAAAGTGATAAGAGACAAATAATCAATGTGTACTTTTAATTTATCTCTGTCTACAGCTTGACGTATCATCCCGCTTTGTTTGCCATTACTACATGACACTTTAATCAAACAATTTTTAATGAAAAATGTTCTGTTTTTAAATGCTGTCCTTTGTTATCGGGTTTCCTTTTTTATGAGCTTTCTTAGCCCTGAATATCCTAAGCAGAAAAACTTTTTTTTCTTTTTTTTTTAATAGAAAAAAGTTTCGTCAAAATAGTTTTTACTAAATGTACTTAACTATGACCTATGGGGTCTTTTAATGATTCCGGGCCCATCCACCGAGACTTTCTATCTGAGCACAAATAGTGCCCTTTACACGTACGTTCTTTCGCGAGTGCTTGGAGAGTACGGGATTGCGTGCGCGCTCCAAACACTCGCGAAAGAGCGTACGTGTAAAGGACGCTAGTAGCGCCCTTTACTCGTACGCTCTTGGAGTGCTTGGGGCGTACGGGATTGAGAGCGGGAAAACTTGCAGGACGCTCCAAAGCAGCTTTCCCTTCCTCTCCGACACCTTCACACGTGCACTCAATCGCGCGGGATCGTGGTTTCACGCGGGAAGAGCGTACCTGTAAAGGGCGCTTATCAGTGGCGTACACAGGGGGGAGGGGTTGATGGGGTTTAAAACCCCTCATTGGTTCTGATTACATATATTATTTAATTAGGTTTAAGCTTTGCACTGATTGCTCAAAACTACTGTCGTATTGCTCGTCCAATTATTTTATAGGGCGTAATTATTTTGTGGTAGTACAATAATTATTTATTTTATAAATAATACTGATTCAAGGTTTAAGATAAAAAACAAAAAACTTATTTATTTACACTATTTTTCTATATTTACATTTTCATCTCATCAATATTCAATTAATATGTTAGTTGACCTGCTTATTATCAAATCACCAGCAAATGAAGTAGGGTTCTAGCAAATTTAACTTCTTGATTCAGGGAGCGTAACACTAACTAAACAAAAGTCTAAAATCTCCTATCACAAAATATACTATATTTCAATCACGTAAACCCGCACTAACCATCATAAGCAAACGTGGGATCTGAACTAGACAAAAACAAAGAGGAAGCACTCACGTCCTTTAGTTGAGGGAATCACTGGGGTTAGGTGCCGAATCAGCTCTCTATTCGGGGGCTCTCCCGTAAAATTTGATGCGGCACTGTAGACTCACGTCGAAAGAAGGGGCACTGTAGTCTCTTTTTTTCAAATGATGGGGCACTGTAGTCTCCTTTTCAAATGATGGGGCACTCTAGTCTCTTTCTCAGCAGCACGTCTTGTATCAGAGAAAATCTACCGGTCTCCACGCCACACAGGCTTTCTTTCTCGGGAAGGATCCACCGAGTTTCTACTTATAAATCTCCTTCGTTTTATTTATTTTGCTACCCGAAATAGGTACTAGCTCCGGGAAGATTCGACCGGGCTTTGGGCAGTCAAACAGGGATAGATTTTCTTCAGCCGACCCAAGGCGAGGACTCCTGGACTCCGACTCACTCTTTTTCGATTTTCAAAACTCACTTCAAATATTTTAATTCTCCTAAACGTTCCCGCCTCCGGAACCATTTCTTCAGCCATTCAGGAAACTCACATCTTTTGATTTGCTGAGTCTCCACTCTTAAAAACCTCTCATTCGCTAACCTCTTTCTTAACCCAAAACGCCCCTCTTACGTAATGTTACAAACAGCTGATGACCACCCGCAAAATACCGCTAAACCTCGTGGTCCACTAACGATCCCCTCTATCAATCACCCACAAAGAGTCATTGTTACATAACGTCACAATTGGTGCCATCCCCCGCTTATCTGCGTCTAGAATCTTAGACCCCACATACGCTAGGCTCCGTAAATTTGCTAACGTCGCCGACAAACGCTTTTCCCTATATTCACGTCGGCATCAAAGACGTTCCAGACCTTAACCACAAAAATGTAATTAAGCAAGCTTTCGAACCTTTCATTTTGTCTTAAAATATTAATTTTAATTTTTGAAAGCACTTCATTACAACTACTCTTTCATAGTAACCCCCCCCCCCCGCCCCTTTGAAAATTTCTGTGTACGCTGCTGGCGTTAATGAATTTAAGCTCACATAAAAAGGGAACAAAAACTTACAACAATTCTTAACCCATTTAGGACCGCTCCATGTTTCCTTTATTGGAAATGCACCAAACAGTGTTTTAACACTTCTTAGAACATTAATAACACAAATAAGTTGATTCCATAAAATAAAATTTATTTTTACGAGAGTTACAAAATGTTGCGTTTTCGCAACATCAGTCCAAAGCGATATAAAAATTTTAAAAATATAAAAATTTAAAATTAAAAATTTTTTTTTTAAAAATTTAAAATCTTTGAAACATTTAGCATGAAGACGTACATAACAGTTATTACATACAGAAATTGTTTGACTTTTGCAGTGTTTACTTTTTTTGTTTATTTTCATTATTTTTAGTAATAATATGGCCCATACGGTTTTTCCGAGTTTCGTTGAGAATTAGATTTTGAATTGAAGATGGTCTTCCAATATGTAAAGTTTCAGGTAAAACAGAATTCATTGGCATTTCTTCAAGCCTTTTTATCAAAGATAGGGCTCTCTCAAAGATATAGATCTCTTAAACTCTAATAAACTTATTTTAGAATTCATTACATCCATGTAGAATCTCTTTTTTTCCCATACAATATGCTCCTTTTTCTTACTATATTGCTTACTTTTACATTTATTAGGAAAAAAAATGTCGATTTCATCTGCAATTCTTTAGGTGATTCGACATTTTCACATAAAATATTATCATCAATATCTTCTTCATCCGTCAAATCCTCCGAATCTGGAGGGATAATGACGAATTATGGTTCCTCATTAGCTTCTGTTGAGGAAGATTCTGAAATATCATCATCTAGCCCATGAAAATACTCCAAAGTCTTTTCCAATGTCAAAAATCGCTTTTTTCTAGAGATAAACTTATCTGAAATGCAAACAATACCAATTTACTGCATGAAAAACTAGGCAGCACTAATAAAACACATTGGAAATAAGTAATACACTTTGGACTGATGTTGCGTTTTCGCAACATTTTTAAAAATATGAATTGAGAAACATAAAAACAAAAATTATGATTTATCTGTTGAAGCCATTTTGTTCTTTAGTCTCTAGTAAACTCGGAACAAGCATCAAATTGGAAATTTATCATGTGCTGCTATCTAAGGTTATTATTTGAAAATAGTCATTTTTTTCCCTTTCAAAACACCAGAAAAAAACAATTTTTTGCAAGTGCTAAAAGTGGGGAAATGAGGAAACAAAAAAATTATTATGATCAATTGAAGTATAGAGAATAAAAAAAAATGTTACTTCAGACGTACAAAGTTTTGAACATGCCTTTAAAAAATAAAGAAAATAATGTTGCGTTTTCGCAACACCAGTCTATAATGGGTTAATGACCAGGATCAGTTATCGAATAATGCATTTATGTCCCTGAACCTCGGGGCAAGTATTCTACCTCTTGAGCTATCTCGAAGAATAGGGAGTATTATCATTATCATTATTATTATTAATTTTATTTAATTTATTTAATTAATTAATTAATTAATTTATTTATTTTTTATTGGGGGGGGGGGAGCTCTTCGACATAGTATTTTTTTTTTTTTTGGTATTTCATAATTCGATGCTCACATTTTTACCTGCGATAAATAACCGTCACGTATTTTCGAAATGCCCATTCAGCGCTACTCGTATCGCAATAATTCTAACCAACCACTGACCTCCAAGCAATAAGCCACGAAACCGTTAAGGTCTGTGATTGGTTGAAATCATTTCTATGCGCTAACGCTACGTAACGCTGACGAACTCAATGTGAACAAGGTCTTATAAAGTTCTTTCCCATGGACCGACGTTATTATGATGAACATTTACCAGGACCGGAATCCGATACCAAGAGCGAGGGTAACGACCACCCAGAGACAGTCTATAAGTTGCTTCCCCCGCCGCATTTCAAAGTGGTTTGATCTTGATGCCTTGTTCTGAGTATTACATGGGTGAATGCTGTCCCTTTAGACTCGTGTCCCTTTAGGCGGCATGTACCCCTGTGTTTGATACGACATACGTGTACGAGCAAATATTGCATTTTGAATTACACATTAAATTCACCAAGAATCAAATTATATGTGATTAATTTTTGCTGTATTGTGTGTGTCCATCTTACAGATCAAATTGGCATTCTTTTGCAGAGAATAACAAAACCTAAAGAGCCGTTGAAACTGTTCTTTGAGAAATGCTGTTGTTTATGTTACGTATTTTCCTTTACATAATTGTATACGGGGGCTTGTGGCGGCCCAGTGGTACAGCGCGCTGGTTTGCGGTGCTGAGGGTGCTCGCACCGAATCCTGGCGTCGCGCCAAGAAAAATGCCTCCGTTCGTGTCTTCCCTTCATAGGGGGTAATGCTGTTCGCCTATATGGTGCCCCCACAATAAAATGGGCAGTAAAATTGAGGCGTAGTATAGGCGAATGTTTGACGACAAGTGCCTCCGCATTCAAAAATAAAATTGTATACGTATATTTAAGAAATTTTGTGTGTGTAGTTTATAATTATAGTTTAATTTGTTAAATTATGTGTGTGTAGTTTATAATTATAGTTCAATTTGTTAAATTATAGTGATATTTAATTTTCATAATCAGCAAGTATAAATATGTTTATACTTTTGTGTACACTAACTAATGAGAATGCCGTTGCCATGGGAGCAACATCTTTACTTCACGTCATCAAACCCGTATGTCTGTCGCACCATCCCTCAAATGTTAGTTAACTGTGCGTAACTTAATTTTATTATTTATCATTTTGGTTTTCTTTATTTTGTTATAACTATACTTGTGACCTCACAGCAAAAGGTGAACATAGAATATCGTAAAATTCGACCTAAGGTTAGAAAATAAAAATATCGACCCATGCATCATAGTTAAAGGGACTTTTCCTTAACGCAACGCAACGGACTCCTATGTGAACAGGCCCTAACTCATCTACCATTTATTAGCCATCGTGTCATGCTTAACGCAGCTATGGCCAAACGCCAAAAACGTTTCACGCGTTATTTTTGCCCTCATGAGAATTAAATACATTTGTCTCTTAATGACTTCCAAATTGCATATATCTGAACACGATTTAGACAATGTTATTAAATCATGAATATTTGATAGTAAATCTTTCAAAGTATTTGAATTCAGTGATAGGTGAAGCGAAACGAGCAAAAGAGGGCGCTCTGCGCAACTAAGGGCCTGTTCACATAGGAGTCCTTTGCGTTGCGTTAAGGAAAAGATGACGTTGAGACGAAAATAAACCAATCATAGGCGTTAAAAATTTCATTGCTAATCGGTTGGAGGAATATGATTGGTTTATTTTCGTCTCAACGTCATCTTTTCCTTAACACAACGCAACGGGCTCCTATGTGAACAGGCCCTTAGAGTTTTAAGTTTGCGTATATCTTCTAGTTAGAGAGACTCTTTCGCAATGATATGATCAGAACTACCGTCTGAAGGTTGGATGACATTTAATAATGTTCGTCCACGTAAATAGTAAATAAATGTGTGTGTGTTTTGTGTAAAAGGTATCTAGTGCATTGATTCTTGCATAATAAGTCACAATGTTCTGCTCAGTGGAAGCGTTATTGCAGTATGCTCTTGCTACAATACTGATGCGAACAATAATATTCTGCTAAAATATTTAAACATAAAGAAGTTTTAGATTGTTTTAGCTCTGCTAGTTTTCCCATGTTTGTTCCCAAAGAACTGCTCAAGTCATTTCATTCTATAGAGTGAGTTTGAGTTACTGAGAATCATCCCGTCTGCTCGTTAAAGTGTCAAGATGCAAGGTCGAAAATCCAACCGAGAGGTTATATTGGTTAGGTAAAGTCAGGGAGGACGGGTTTTGGAGACACTATTCAATCCTGCGAATAGATGGGCGTATGACTTACTGTTCCCGTACGAAACAAGCCAAATTAAACAAACCTATCTTATGAAGGTTAACTTCGTAAATAATCCTTTGTTGAAATGAAATGTTTTTCTTATCAAGATCACATTTATTTGATATGTAATTATAAGCAACTCTTGTTTATTAAGTAATAATTTTTCCCCCAAACGGACTTTTGAATTTTGGACTCTGTAAAGTAATATTTATTCAGTTCTGTTTGTTGTGCTTTATGACTTACAGCTGAGGTACACAAAAAGCTATCAAGATCTTTTGCCTTGTTCATATGTTCGTAGTAAATTTTTTATGTTATTGTGTAAAAAAATGACACAATATAAAACATACAGTCTTTTCAACTGATAAACTTGTTTTTGTTTGAAGCTTTTCCGGGCCTGGTATATTTTAAACCTATCATTATTATATTTTAAGGGCGATAAACCCTGCCATGTTGAATATTAAAGAAGCTATAAAAAATAAGACCTGCTGTGCATTATGTTAATATTGATGCACTTGAAAATATACTTTGATTATTCTGGTATCTGATCCATTTTCACGTTTCGAGATTATTTTTCTATAGTTGAAAACATCCCATAAAATAATTATAACGAACTGTATATCATCTATAATCACTGCGATAAGTTTTAAGCATATGTTAGCTCTTCTTTTGCTAACAAGGCAAGCTTCTGGTTACTTAATAACGGAAGATCAACATGACATTATACTTAAAACGATAACAACAGTTTTATTTGAGGAATATAGAAAACACTTAGCGGCTGGCTGTCAACGTGCGACCGCCATCCATTAGTACACATCGCTCTCTCTGTGTTACAATATTGCAGTGCGCATGCGCTCACATTCTTCGTGCGGTCTGTCGCATGCTGCCATCTGTATTAACATAGAAAATTGCTTACATTCGGGCATCCTGACAGAGAATTGCCCTCAATTCGTACTTATAACACTACTAACAATACAACTTAAACATTTAGAAATATAAACAATGTGCTAAAAAAACAAAAATAATATATGGTCTTCAAAGTCTTTTGGATAATGTCCTAATTGAGTCCTTCTTAGAGTTCAAGAGTTCTTGGGTAAAATTTAAAAAAGAATAAAAAACTATATTACCTGATCTTCGGAGGTTGTTACCTGGTGATGATTTGAACTAAGTTAAGGTGGTTCAGGAGGTTCTGCACTGGGAGCCTCGTTGTCTGAATCGTCATCGTCATCGTCTTCATATTGAGGTTTAGGCCATGGCTTGAGTTGACTGACGTGAGCTGTGGTGGTGTAAAATCGTCCTTTCTGCTTTTCCTCCAGCTGAGTAACTCTGTATGTGCAATTCGGCAGTGTTTCTGTAATTATCAGTGGTCCTCTATATTTCGCTTGCGTCTTCGTAGGTTCTCCTGTTGGTTTTGGTGGTCGTCTGACAACTACTATTTCTCCTGGTTCGTATGTTATAGTTCGACACCTTTTCTTGTCATAATCTTCCTTCATTTTTTGTTGCTTCTTTTCAATCTCTTTACGTGTTTTCTCTTGAATTTCTTTCGGGTCTTCCCATTTTTCTGCGTCTGCGTCTGCTACTTTCCTGAGGATACCATCATTGAATCTGGGCAAGTAGCCATGTAGCATCTCGAAGGGAGTGATAAAAGAATAATTAAGTAAAATGTAAATAGGTTAAAGTTAACTAAACAAAGAATTAGTAACAATAACAACATTTTATTTCCCAACAAAGTTGGGCCAGGGTTTACGTTCAAGATTCAGGAGTAAAAATCTTCCGAGTCATCATGCTCGGCCAAAACAACAAGAAGAAGTGACAAACCGCAACAGACACCCCCAGGGCATTGACCCGTACAGCGCTATCTGGCGGTGAAAACATATATATTCCCAACAAACTGGGCCGGGCTGAACAGCAATGTTCAGAACAATACTTATTACAACATTTCAAAATAATTTTAGGTTCAAGAGTTAACATTTCAATTACAATTTCTCAACATTTGAGTTGAGACCAAAACATTCAAATCTTCCAATTAATGTTCATGTTTCCAAAAAATCACCATAAAAAATTTCATATTAAATTCAGAAAATCAAGTTTCCAATTAATGTTCATGCTTCCAAAATTATACAATCAAATATACATATTAAATTCAGAAATTCAAGTTTACCATATAATTCAAAAATATAAAAGTTTAAAATTCAATTGTGAATGAAGTATTTTTTAACACGTTAATAAGTTAATAATATCCAAAGACTAACAATCTATAAAAAATGCAACAAAACCTATACAAGAATTAACAATATACAATCAGTAAGGAACTTACTAATCTCACTTCATTGGAGATCCTTAAACACACTTACCTAAATACTATATTTTTACACATAACTACACGTTCACAAATGGAATCATTCTTAAAATTTCGCTACAAATAAACATACAATAAATATTATATACATTTTATATACATGAGACATTTGAACTACAGTTGTAGGAAAATGATTACATTTAACACTCTAAATTTACAAGTAGTTGAACTGGTCGTTTAATTGTTCCTCTTTCAGTTTTAATTTCACAACTACGAATACGACCATCTCTACCTGGAAAGGTTTTTACAATCCTTCCCAATCTCCACATATTTCGTGGTAAATGTTCATCATGAATGATCACAATGTCATTTTCTTTCAAATCACCCTTAGACTGCTGATTTTTATTACAGTTTGTAGATTTCAAGTTCAATAAATAGTCTTTAGTCCACTTGCGCCAAAACTGATTTAGCAGTCTTTCGTGATACAAATATGCTTTTAGCAAAGTTTCTTTACGGCTTTGACCCACAATGTTATTGAATTTAACTGGAGGTAAATTGGACACTTTATTACCTATTAGGAAATGAATGGGTGAAAGTGGTTGTGGATCATTGAGACTATCAGGGACATATGTCAGTGGTCTTCTATTGACCACCGCTTCAATTTCAGTTAGCAAGGTGTGAAGTTCGTCCACACCTAAGGATGTTCGTCCAAGGGTTTTTCGTAGTGGCACTTTCACGGAACGAACTAGTCGCTCATAGAAACCGCCCCACCAAGCAGCTTTCTCGGCAATATATCTCCACTGGATACCCGAGGAAGCATAATACGTTTTAACGTCTGGATGACTTATTACCTTCCACACCTTTTTAAGTTCTGCATCTGCAGCCTTGAAGGTAAGAGCGTTGTCCGAATACACAACTGAACAGATTCCTCTTCTCGAGACGAACCTGCGAAAAGCTAAGAGAAATGAGTTAGTTGTTAAATCTCTCGTTAGTTCTAAGTGTACAGCTCTTGTAACTGCACACGTGCACAACAAAATGTAGAACTTGGTATGCTCATTTTTCACATAAAGTGGGCCACCAAAGTCTAACCCAACGACATCAAACGGTTGTGACTGTTCGATTCTTGCAGCCGGTAGTGGAGCCACAACTTGATTTACAGGTCGAGCATTCATGCGTCTGCACATAACGCATTTTTTTAGTATGTTTTTTACATACTGTCTACCTTTTATCATCCAGTATCGTTCTCTAATGTAAATGAGAGTACTTGATACTCCGGAATGATACACCTTTTCATGTGCATCAAGAACAATAAGTTCAGCTAATTTGTTTTTAGGAGGCATGATTATCGGGTGCTTTTCATAGTAGCTCAATGAGGATTTTTGGAGTCTGCCTCCCACTAATAAGACGTTATCTTCATTTAAGAAGGGATTGAGCTCGAAAATGTTAGATTTTTTAGTAACTGGTTGTCCCAATTTTAGATTATGAATTTCCACTGCAAAATGTTCAGCTTGCGTTTCTCTAATTAATCGAATTTCCCCAGAGAATATTTCTTCAGCTGTCATGGTGCCATTTCTTTTCGGTAAATGTTTTCTTGCATTATGAATAAATCGCATTGCCCATGCGATAATTCTAACAGCTCGACTTAATTTGCTGTAATTTTCAAGATCTAAAAGGGGTTTGTGATCGTCGACACTAGCTTGCAAAATTGTAATGTCTTTTACATCCTTTTTTCTCTCTAACATGGATTCGGAATTCTGCGTTATATTTCGTACACTTCTTTGCCACATACAGTCTGGTTCACTCAACCAATGTGGCCCTGACCACCAAACCTTTGACGACAACAAATATTCTGCGGAACAACCACGTGAAAGAATGTCAGCAGGATTTGAAATTCCATCACAGTGCTTCCAACAAGCCGGATCTGTTAGGGACTGTATTTCAGTTACCCGATTTCTTACAAATTGTTTCCACCTATGTGGTGACCCATTGATCCAATGTAAAACTATTGTACTGTCAGACCACATAAATGTTCTTTCGTCTGGAATCTTAAACAATTCCTTCAAATATTTTGCAAGTCTGGAGGCAATTAACGCGCCTAGTAATTCCAATCTAGGCAACGTCAGCTCTTTACCTGATGGGGCAACTCTAGTTTTGGATGTTACAAATGACGTGGTGAATTCTTTGGGACACCTAAAGTATGCGACAGCTCCATACGCTTTTATTGATGCGTCACAAAAAATGTGTAGTTCCAAATCATTGAAATTTCTGAGTTTCCCAGGAAAATATTCGCGTGTTAATTTCATCTTCTTCAACTTCTCTATTTCGTGATACCACTCAGACCACAATTGCTTACATTCTTTCGGAACTTCATCATCAAAATCTATTCCTAATTGCCAAAGATTTTGAATTAACAATTTTGCACGTATTACAAAAGGCGAAATAAAACCTACAGGATCAAAGATTGTAGCAGTCACCTTTAATATGTTTCTTTTAGTAATATTCTCACAATTATTTAATGTTTCACACAAAGCTTCAAAGTTTAAGAAAATTTGGTCTTTACGAGTACACCAGTGAAGCCCTAGCACCTTTAATGAATTCTCTGAATCTTCTCCGTTTATTATCCCATTACTTATCCACCGACTCTTTAAAGCCTCTGAATTAGAACTAAATTTCCGTAAATTCATCCCTGCATCCCTAAATACTTTACATGCTTCAGAACTAAGCTTGAAGGTTTGCTCAAGAGTATCACCCCAATAAAAAAGATCATCTACATACACCGAAGTATTTAGCATCTCATAAACATCGGGTTTCTCTGGGGCTATCTTAGATATATGATACTTAATAGTACTAGCCAGAATGAAGGGACTGCATGAAACGCCAAATGGTACTCTAGTCATCCTATATGGTTTCAAATTAAAATCCTTATCAAAATACAAAAATCTCAAAGCATCTCTGTCAACATCTGCTATTCCAATTTGATGGAATGCTTTCTCAATATCTGCGGTAAAGGCATATTTAAATTGTCTGAAACGCAGTATCATATCTAACACTGAAGGATTTAAATTCGTCCCAGGAACTAAACAATCATTAAGGGATGCGGCATTGTTTTGTTTTGAAGAGGCATCATAAACTATTCTTACTTTAGTTGTCGTAGAATTTTTTCTTACAACTGGGGAATGTGGCATGTAATAAACTTTGTCACTGCTACTTTCAAAACTACATTCTTCAATAATTTGGTTATCTAACTGATCGCGTATTATTTCATTATAATGTTTACGAAGCCAAAAATTTTTCCTTAATTTATTTCCTAAAGACATTAAACGACTTTTTGCGTTTTCAAAATTATTACTTAAGGCTTCATGATTTTGTTTCCATAACAAGCGAGAAACATATCGCCCATTATCAAACTGCAATTCCCTCTGAAATTGCTGAATAACCGATTCATCGGAAACCCCCTGTTTGTTTTCTGTCAACCCCAGTGTGTCCAGAGACCAGAACCGCTTTACGATCTCAATAATCTCAACATTCTTCGACGCGTCGGCCAAATACTGTACACCGATATTCATCACAGCTGCGTTCTCCAAGAGCTTGTCGTAGCCTCCACCCTGAATAGTCCACCCAAACAAGGTGTCAGTTGCGAACAAATTATTGCCTAGTTTCTCCTTCCCCCCAGCCAGGACATTCCAGTAGTAATCCGCCCCCACCAGAATTCTTATCTCCGATGCTTCTCCGCTATCGGCTAGCTGCAGTCCCTTTGATTCTAAGATTTCACGAATGCTTTTAGTTGGTACTTTTACAAAGGCTCCTGTTATAGTATCTATTACAAGGGCTTCAATTATTATGGATTTTTGGGGAAACTTAACATTTTTAAGATTTATTTGAACGACTTCAAAATCCCGTTCACGACCTTCACTAAACCCAAATGAATAAACATACAGTTTTTCTTTTCTCAAACATCTTAAATTTAATTGTTTAGCTAGATCGGCTCTAATAAATGATTTCTGGGATCCTCCATCCATTAAAATCCTAACGGTACTATTTTTGTTTGTGTCAACATTTTCTGCTAAAACTGAACAAGTCTGTAAATATACCCCTTTACAAGTATTTTCGGAATTTAAAGACAAAGATGCAATAACAGACTCTTTGTCCTCCGTTGGTATATCAAGATTAACTTTCCTACAGAATAATTTGTTATGACTTGAACTATTACAATTTTGGCAGGGAGAAATTTTGCTTCTACAATTTGGAGACATGTGTGTTTTTCCAAAACATTTATAACACCTACCCTGAATTTTCAAAAGTGTTCTTTTATCCTCGTCGGATTTCTCGCAATCTACAACACTATGGGAATTTACCTTGCAGAAAAAACAGTACGGTTTAATTACTGTAGTAAAGGCAGACGCAGTTGGGATATTTTTACCCTTCAAATAACTATTTTTGTTTAAGAATCCCGTTTTGTTTTTCTGATGGAAATCGAAATTATCTTTCGTATTACAGTCTTTACTAAATAGATACGACGCTTCCCTGCATTCAACTTCTTTTCGTACGAAATCTATTAACTCTGAAATATCAAAATCTGAATTAGACTTTCGTTTTCTGTTATACTCTAAACTTAACTCCTCTGGTAATTTTTGCAGTATTATTGGGCATAACAAGTTACCGTAAGAGCCCGACGTCACATTTAAAGACTGTAGACTCCTAATCTGAATTTCGCAATTATCATAAAACGTTCTGAGGGCTTTTACATTACGAACATTTTTTACAGGATCTACCGATAATAAGTTTTTTATATGTGAGCTGATTACCATGTCATTCCTTCCAAAACGCTGCTTTAGCAATTCAATAGATGAATCATAATTTTCATTTGACAAGGAGAACCCAGAAACAGCCGCCAAAGCCGGACCTCCCAAATACATTTTTAAGTAACTAAATTTTTCAATTTTATTTATGTCATCATTATTATGTATAGTTATTAAGTACTGGTTCCAAAAATCTAACCAATTGCTAGGATCCCCAAAGAATTTTCCTATAGTTAATTTAGGAAGTTGGATGCTTTGTTTAAATGTATTTCCGGAAGTTGAAGCAACCGAGGTCTGAGAGTTCTCAACGATTTTACTTTTGTTTTCATTATTGAGCTTCTTTTTTGCTCTAAATGACCAGATCGTAATTTTCTCTTCGTACTCTTGTACACAAATTAGTTCTTCTTCAAATTCCTTTTCAGTAACATTTAAATTCAACTCTATTGCTTTATCTAATTCTTTTAAATTTTCTGATTTAGTTGATAACAAATTTAAATTTTCTTCTAAAACTTCACAATCACAGTCCTCACTTTCGATTTCTGATTGTAGTTTATTTAAAATTTTGGACACAGCGGTCCTTATTATTTTTCTTTTTGATTTTAGTTTTGATATATCTTCTTCCATATTTAAAAAATATAATGTCCTACCTTATTCAGACGTCTTCAAGATCCATGTATGGTTTTCAATAATCCATTTTCAATTGGCACAATTTTAATACTAAGATCGTGCCCCACGTTGGGCGCCATGATAAAAGAATAATTAAGTAAAATGTAAATAGGTTAAAGTTAACTAAACAAAGAATTAGTAACAATAACAACATTTTATTTCCCAACAAAGTTGGGCCAGGGTTTACGTTCAAGATTCAGGAGTAAAAATCTTCCGAGTCATCATGCTCGGCCAAAACAACAAGAAGAAGTGACAAACCGCAACAGACACCCCCAGGGCATTGACCCGTACAGCGCTATCTGGCGGTGAAAACATATATATTCCCAACAGGGAGTTTTATCTGTGGTTTTGTTAACTACGCTGTTTAAATTTCTTTCAGTTTCTTTAATTCGTAAGTCCCAGTCTTTATGACGTTGGTCCTTCATGGATGTCGTTATTGTTGATAAGATGGTTCTATTAACTCGCTCTACCATACCATTGCCTTGTGGATGTTGCGTAGAATTTAAGGTATGATGAATTCCGTTTTCTTGGCAGTATTGTTCGAACTGACGAGAGGTGAAGCAAGTGCCTCTGTCGCTTACAATTCTATCTGGTAATCCAAATTCTTCAACAAAATTTTTGAGAGCTTTTAAGACATGTAGCGATGAAGTATTCTTGACTGGAAAAAGTCGTGTGAATCTGGTGAAGTTATCAATTATTACTAGTAAGTCTTGATTTCTTCGAGAACTTTTCACAAATGGACTCAGATGATCCATGTGTATAAGAGAGAATGGTCGTTTTCCTGGCTTAATGGGGTGCAAATAGCCTTGTTGTTTTCCTCCTGGTACTTTGTTCATCAGGCATTCAAAGCACATAGATATATGTCTTCGTAAGTAACGCTTCATATAAGGGAACCAATATAATTCTTTAATTTTGTTGGCAGTTCTGTGGACTGAAAAGTGTCCCATCAGATCATGGAACTTCACTGCGGTACTTTTCCTCATGCTTTTGGGGATTACATAAAGTAGCTTTTCTTTTCCCTTCTCTTTAACCTTTCTATACAGCTTATTTCCTTTAAAAACATAATTGCATATTTTCTGTTTGTCGTCAGTTGTCCTTTCATACTCATCTTTTCGAAAAATGTCTATCAATTTCCTTAACTCTGGATCTGCATGTTGAATTATTAAAACTTGTTCTTCTTCACTAAGTGTAAGACAAACTTCTAAATTTCGTTCTATTATGCTTGTCATAGTATCTTCTGCCTCTAAAACTGGAGCTCTGCTCATCGCATCGACGTGACTCATCTTCGTACCCGGTCTATGCTTTACCTCTATATCAAATTCCTGAATCAAATCATACCATCGAGTTATCTGGGGATTCGTCGTTTTCTTCGAATTCATGTAGATCAATGCTTGGCAGTCAGTAACAATTGTAAACTTAATTCCAAGGAGATACTGTCTTAATCTGTCAAGTGTCCATACAATGGCCATTAATTCTAGCTTACTTGAGTGGTAATTCTTTTCTGCATCAGTTGTCTTCTTACTTACGCAATACACCAAATGCCATTTTCCATCGTCTCCACGTTGAAGTAGCATTCCGCTTAATCCATCTGAACTCGCATCTGTGTGTACTTCCGTCTCTAATGTGGGGTTATAGTGAGCTAAAACTGGTTGATTACTAAGAATTTCTTTCAAAGCTTTAAAAGCATTCTTCTGTTCTTCTTTCCACTCAAAATCTTTATTTTTCTTTGTTAATCTACTCAATGGTTCGGCCTTCTCCGCATACTTGGAAACAAAACGCCTAAAAAAACCTGTAAGTCCTAGAAATCTTTTTGCTTCATAAATATTCTCAGGTTCAACGTATTCTCCAATAGCTTTTATTTTCCTTAAACCTGGCTTTAAACCATCGGCATTTATTACAAAACCCAAAAATTGTACTTCCTTTTTACCAAATTCGCACTTAGCAAGTTTAAGAGTAAGTTTCGCTAATCGTAGACGTTCCAAAACTAATACCAATCTTTCAAGCATGTCCTCCCAAGAGAAAGCAGGTATGAGGATATCACCTAAGTAACAAACAGCTTTAGTAAGAAATAACGGTCCTAGTACTTGATACATTAATCTTTGAAACTCTGAGGGAGCATTAACCAATCCAAAAATCATTCTTTCGAATTGTCCGGTTTCGTCAGGTGTAATAAAGGCTGTTTTTTTCTTCGCTTCCTCCGACAATGGAATCTGCAAGTAACCGTGAGCTAAATCCAAGGTGGTAAATAATTTAGCACCGCTCAAACTTTCCAATAAATCATCTATTTTTGGCAGGGGGAATTTATCCTTTACCGTTTGATTATTAAGACGACGAAAATCAATAACTAATCTGTGTTCACCTGTTTTCTTTTTCACTAACAAAACTGGACTTGCGTATGGTGACCGTGTTTCCGAAACAATTTTGCTATCTTTCCATTCTTTTACAATTTGTTTGATAATATTACGCTCAGAAGCATTCGTCTTATACGGTCGGGAACATACCGGCTTACTACCGTCTATCTCTTTAATATCCATGAAAGTTAAATCTGTGCATCCCAATTCATTTAAATCAAATGCAAAACAGTCTCTATATTCATTCAACAAACGAACTATATCTTGCTTTTGGTCTTCAAGTAACGTCTCGTCAAATTTAATTTGTTCTAAAGTTATAGGTTCTCGTTCTACGTTAGTACTCATGTCTAGAGGTTCTAATGATTGTGCTTCATTAACAAAATTTATATTGTCCTTATACGACTTTAAATTGACATCGTCCACTAATTCCGCTTTACCAACATTTTGATTTCTATTCAATATAATATTACTATCTCTGGTATTAATAATTGGTACAATTGTTTCCCCTTCCTTGACTTCCAATAATGAGTCTAAATTTTCACCTTCTCCCCTAATCATAATTAAACCATCATTTAAATCTTCAGTCTTCGCTTTGACAAAATTTATACTATTCTTCACAATTTGTACTGTTTCAGTTACTTTCAATTTAACCGTTGGGTTTTCCTCAATAAATTCTAAATTAACGAATGGGTAATCTTTCGCATATCCGATATGTAAGTTTTCTCCAACCCTAGCATAAGCTATGTACGGTAAATCGAGCAATGTTCTTCCAACTAATAAATCAACTGGTTGTGTATTGTCTGACACGATCAAAATAGTAACGTCCTTAGCCAAAACATCGTCTATCTCTATATCTGTAACTGTAACACCTAGACTTTGCGAAACTGGATTAATTTGGTTTCCAAACGAATAAAGATCCTTTTTACATGGAGTAATATTTAATCCTAACTTTTTAGCAATTGACATTTTCATCAGACAACTGCTACTTCCCGTGTCAAGTAAAATACTAATGCTTTGATTGTTTATCTTTGCCTGGCGTAGATATTTGTCTGGCGCCGTCATTTCACGATTCCCATAAACATTCAGATTTTCGCTCCGCGCTTCATTCGTTTTTCTGCAAAACTTAGCAATGTGATTTCTCCCTCTACAAACAAAACATGCTCTATCATCGCGTATCGAAGAATTAAATACTTTATGAGTTGCGGTTTCTTTTTCATTTATTTTACTTCTGCTGACGTTCGCGTTTTTGTTCTCAAACTTGCTCGAATCGAACCTATTCGTATTACGATTACTCATCCTGTAATTTGAATGCGGGTAGTATTTAAAATCATCACGGTAGTTACTATGTTTCGTATTTCTGCTTTCGCTATTAGTTTTAATTCCTGATCGAACGTTTTCATAATCGTCCAGCACTTGGGCTAAATCATTCGCTTTAACAAACTTTGGCCAAGAATCAATGAAATGTTCACGCATCGTATTTGGGACTCGCTTTTTTAATTGATCTGTAATCATAAGTTCTTTTAGGGATTCAAAGTCATTTATATTTAATCCTGTTAACCACTCATTGAAATAGGTACGTAATTCGAATACAAAATCAGTCCACGTGCCGTTTACATCTTTAACACGGTTGACAAATTTCTGTCTAAAACTTTCGGGACTTAGTTTATATCTTTTTAACAATAAATTCTTCACAAATATATATTCATTAGTTTCCTGTTCTGATTCTCTCGCAATTAGCTGAGTAATTTCAAGAGGCAATAGCCCTAATAAGTGTGTTACATAGTCACTCTCCATAAGTCCTACTCGTTTAGCTTGCCTTTCAAATAATACCAAAAATGAAGCTATATCTCCGTCTTTTAAGTCAAATTTCTGCATTAAATTCCTCAAATCTATAGTGTTTTTCTTTACTTCTGGTACAATAACATTACTTTCAGCCTGAGAAATTATCTTATTCTGATTCTGGATTTTTAATTTTTCCAATTCAAAAGCATATTGTTGTTCAATTTTATGTAATTCCTGTTCATCTATCTTATTCTGATTTTCAATTTTTAGTTTCTCTACTTGCAACGCTCGCTCAAATTCAAATTTTTGTGTTTCCTGTTTCACTCTTTCGTCAACTAATCCTGCTAACACTTCTTTAACAAACGGTTCATCATAGTTTTTACTTTTGGTTATAATATCCTTCAAAATAACTATCGTACTAATTTCAGGGACACTCTCGCCCAACTCAATCGCTAACTGAACTAAATCACACTTCTTATATCTGCCTAAGTACGCCATTTTTGAGTAAAACAAAAATTCAAATATTCAAGATTACCTTGTTCGTTGCCGTTGTCAGGAAATTCCTCTATCCCTCTTCTGATAATTGTTAGCTCTTCTTTTGCTAACAAGGCAAGCTTCTGGTTACTTAATAACGGAAGATCAACATGACATTATACTTAAAACGATAACAACAGTTTTATTTGAGGAATATAGAAAACACTTAGCGGCTGGCCGTCAACGTGCGACCGCCATTCATTAGTACACATCGCTCTCTCTGTGTTACAATATTGCAGTGCGCATGCGCTCACATTCTTCGTGCGGTCTGTCGCATGCTGCCATCTGTATTAACATAGAAAATTGCTTACACATATATACCGGTGTTTAGACCTACTGAGACATTCGTAGATTTACGAAAAAACAAAAAGTAGAAACTTGTCTCCAAAGGAAAATAACGCTTTTGTGGTAACATAATCCTACCTGATTCATTACTGCGTCATCGAACTCATATGACAGCAACTGCGCAATCCTTCAAATGCCTGTGAACTAACTCACTGTGAATAACTTTTCAGCAAAATTTTCTTTCCTTTTAGTACCACTTCCTGAAGCTTGTGTTAACCGACTCTAATGAAGACAGATGTTATGTCACGTGTCGATTATTCAAAGTGGCCGACTGCAGGGATGGCATTGAATGCTATTGTTGATTTAAGTTTCCGGTTTTGATAGCAATGAATTGAGGTACTTTTAAAAATGATGTTTTTTTTTTTTTTTAGGCTATAAGGAATCCTTAAGACAATTCAGAAGAGCTGGGAGTTCTTGCTTTTTTTGGATTGTCTTAAGGTTTGTTGTCTTAGGGCTGAAGGTGAGGTGAATGTACTTGAACTTCAATATGCATACTGATAACGATAACTGATTGTTGGTATCTGCAAAACGACTGACAAATTTTAAATTAGATTCAAGTTTGTTAAAACTAACTTATATTTTATCAGGATAACTCTTGCTAGCGTGGTCCTGGGTTCGATATTAAAGTCCCTTATTTCTCTTCCAAGAAATTATGGCAATTAAAAAAAAGTCTGAGCTGAAGACTTAAAAATTACCATAGAATTTTAGTTACAGGCATACAGCCCTAGTGTTACGTAACTGAGATCAAAATATATAAACAAAACGTCACCCATTTAAATTACATATCCATCGTTTGTTGGAACGGTTAGTTACTTCTATACAATCCTAAATTTTCCCCCATTTTTTTGTTTTTCAACGAGCATAAGAAATAAGGAATGGATCATCAAAGGAATTTTTTTATAAACAAATAATAGTATAAAGACACTGAATTTTATATATTAGCTTTCTTACTTAGCACTTTAAAAAAAAAAAATAATCGTTTTATTTTAAACTACATATCTGTGATGCAATATTAAAATTTTCAAATTCGGAAACGTACTGCAAAAGCGATTACTTTGAGTAAAGAATTTGTGTGCTGTGCATATGTGTGCATATGAGATGCCCCATAAAATGGAACATCCGAACGCACAGACTCTGGTCCCGATCACCAGCGCCCTAGATATTCGGCCACCCTACGAACCGCGCTCCTTGTTTCCAGTTGAAAAAGAAGCTCAATAAATAATTTAACTCAATAATAGACACGAATTTTTAGCATCAAACACGAAACTTAACTGAAAAATTTCCGCGAAAAGTTTCATTTTTATATTCAAGGATAGTAAATTATTACTAAAGAAAACACTAACACAATATTACAAGACAACAAATTATATTAAAAATACAATATTTTATAACACAAGATATACTACAAGGGGATTCATTAGGGACTTTACCATAAAAAAGCGCTATAATTTTGAAAGGGGAAAACATTTCAAAATTATAGCGCTGAAATCTATATATTTAAGTTGCTAAGCCGATTTTTTGGGCAGTCCGTGAGAGAAAACTACTGCATCAATTTACTTCATTTTGGTCTTAAACGAAATATTGTAATCTGTAGATTTGTCAAATTTGGTTTTTGTAACCGCAATTTCTATTAATTAGCGATAATTTACAATTGAAAAATTGATTTCTGCGCATGCTCAGTCGCATGTTTAAATCTGGCTTTAGAAACTCACTGTTTCTGCGCATGCTCAGTGACATGTTTTAATGATAAACACGTTTATTCCTCGGAGTCACTCTAGATCTCTGTCTGCCATTTTTTTTATGATAATTATGTTCGTGAAATATAATATTAAACCCGATGGAAATTGTTTATTTCGCGCTGTTTAATCAGCGATAATTAATTTACAATAAAATTTTTTTTTTCTTTCTGCGCATGCTTAGTGGCATTTTTAAATCTGGCCTTAGATACTCACAAAGCACGAGGACGCTTAAACACATTAATTTGTTTCTGCGCATTATTATAATTTTCAACATTTGGCAATGATATGTTGAGTATAGTTTGTGTATTAGTGCATTTATTTACTATCTAGCCGTCATGTTTTGACGGGTACCAACTAGTAAGAATATTAAGTGCCGTAACTCTTCACAATCACATCGATATCACAGAAGATACTGAAAATATCCACCACTGGCATCCAAACAGAGATCAACTTGTCTCTGAATATTGTCAAATGTACGCTTCAGCATGTTGGTATTGATTGCTTTAATTTCCTGTGTGATGTTGTTTTTCAGCTGCTCAGCAGTTCTAGGCTTACTGCTGTATACAATACCTATGCCACTTTGTATTCAAATTTCAACTTGAAATGATTTGCCCTTTTAAAATGATCACGCTTTTTTTCGTGTAAAGTTCCGAGTGAATCCCCCTATATGTATAATTATGAAAATTTTATAATAGTCTTACAATAAGGTTATCGTATAATCATGTAATAGATTATGAAATTTATAAATTTACAGAAAAAAAAATATTGCGTATGTATCGCAATATTTTTCAAATCACGTAAACAAAGTTCGCAATAAGCAGAATACTTGCTAACGAATGCGTAGTTTGTATTTACACATCTAATCTATATATATAAAACAGTTCCGTAACTGACTCATTCATTCATTCATTCACTGACTGACTGACATACAACGCACAGACCAAACCGCTGGACCTAAAGGGCTGAAATTTTGTATGGCGATTCTTCTAATAGTGTAGGGGTGCACTAAGAAAGATTTTTCAAAAATTCTTCTTAGATTTTTTTTAATTAAATTTTTAAGCTGTTTTTTAAACTTTTTTTACGTTTGCATTTAAAATAATACATTGAGGGTTATAAAATTTATATCACGAGAAAGATCATAAAAATTCCTTTAAAATGACATCCTTTTCGAACCTTTACCTCGATTTTCTGATTTTTGGTGAATTTTCAAAGATTTATTTTTAGAATTTAATTTATTAAATGCCGATCACGTGATTTATTTTTCTGGTACTTTAAATAAAATTACCGTCACGTGCGTAACAACTAAATAGACAAAAAAAAATTTTTTCTTGCTAATGCGGCAGACGATTGGACATTATTTTGTCTTTAAAAATATCCCTTACGATTTATTTATAAATATATATATTTTTCTACATCAATTGTATACATTGATCGTCATATTTACTATAAATATATATATATATTTTTTTTTTTGGCATCAATTGCATAAACTGACCGTTGTATTTAATTTGAATGTACTCCGTAGCGAAGCGCGGGTTTTCAGCTAGTCTATATATATAAAACAGTTCCGTAACTGACTCATTCATTCACTGACTGACTGACTGACTGACATACAACGCACAGACCAAACCGCTGGACGTAAAGGGCTGAAATTTTGCATGGCGATTCTTCTAATAGTGTAGGGGTGCACTAAGAAAGATTTTTCAAAAATTCTTCTGAGATTTTTTTAAATTAAATTTTTAAGCTGTTTTTTAAACTTTTTTACGTTTGCATTTAAAATAATACATTGAGGGTTATAAAATTTATATCACGAGAAAGATCATAAAAATTCCTTTAAAATGAAATTTTTTTCGAATTTTTACCTCCATTTCCTGATTTTTGGTGAATTTTTAAAGATTAATTTTTAGAATTTAATTTATTAAATGCTGATCACGTGATTTCCTTTTCTGGTACTTTCAATAAATTTATCGTCACGTGCGTAACAACTAAATAGACAAAAAAAATATTTTTTTCTGTTTCTAATGCAGCAGACGATTGGATATTATCCCCAAAAAAATGCATATCCCTTACGATTTTTTTATAAATATATATATAGATAGATAGATATATATTTTACATCAATTGTATACATTGATCATCGCATTTATTATAAATATATATATTTATTTTTTGGCATAAATTGCATACGTTGACCGTTGTATTTAATTTGAATGTACTCCGTAGCGAAGCGCGGGTTTTCAGCTAGTTAAAATATAAGTTGATTTTGGTAACCAGGTTTGATTTTTACTTTAAAAAAAATAGAAAGTCCATCAAAAAGCTTTTTCAAATCACCGATTTTCCAAAAAATCTATTCTTGTAAAATTTCATCCCTGTTTCCTAATGCAGCCTTCCATAAAACGTGGAAACATCCCCCCTTTGACTTTTTGTGGTCGCCCTATTCAGTGCTCATCTTTGTTTTTGCGCCGTTACTTTTTAGACCCTTAAACACGAATTTTCGCCATTGATCTCCCAGGTAATGTGGATTCTGAAGGTCAATGTCACGCAGAGTCAATACGGTAAAACATTTCAGCCTTTTCAACGCGGAGGGAAAGAAGAAAAATATTGTGTATCACAAAATATTAGAATAAAAGAATATCCGTGCTCGAGTAGCACCTTATGTTAGTCATTCGCAATATTCAAAATATGTTAGTCATTCTTTGACAAAGCATTAATTTAGAAACCTCAGCGTTTAGTTTTATCAGGTCCACGTTAACTTAAGTTCCCTATGTCAAGCACATCAATTGCCCTAGCACAAAGGTTATTAACCAGTGGTCAGGGAAAACTCCAGAAGAGATCCACGGAGTCAGAGGGGATTAGAGGAGGAAAAAAAAAATGGTTTCATCGCTTCGAAACGACCGCAAATTTAACAGTTTTGTAAAATTGGAGAAAAATTTTTTTATCCTGAAATATTTTTTTCACAGTCTAAAACGTCCCGCATTTTTTCCGTACGAGGTTTCTAGTGCGAAAATAATCCCTGTTTTGTTTAAAAAAATTCCTAATATATTTTTGACACGGAGTCGCAGAGTCACGGCCATTTTACAGCTAGTAAAGCAAATGCAAGCTGAAAGTTCTAATTCATCTTTAAGTTTATGTCTGCTATCGAGTTTGCTTTTCGTTCAATCTATTACTGTCATTAAGTTTATTTGTAAATTTTTATTAAAGTTATTTATCAAGAATAGTTTGTTTATACTGGCCCGAGGTGGCCTTGTGGTTGTGCGCTGGCTTTCGGTGCTGAGGGTGCTCGGATCGAATCCCGGCACGCGCCATTGAATACCTCCGTGTCTAGGTCAGATAGGGACACGTTAAGAGAAGTTGTGTTTGGTACATCTTTCTTCGACTTAAACCTTCTCTAGATGTATTTTCTAGTTCTATGAAGTTTATTGGAAATTCATTTTCATTTCTTCCAAAGTTTAAGAAATGAGACGGTGTTAAAGGCGAAGGTTCGTTTAAACAATCGTTAGCGTACGTCAGTGGTCTCATGTTCACAACTACTTCTACTTCTGCCAGAACAGTAGATAATTCTTCAAAGTTCAATAAAGCGCGACCTAGTACTTTTCTCAACGGTTCTTTCACTGACCTTACCAAACGTTCATAGAACCCTCCCCACCATGGGGATCGTTCCGCAATAAATTTCCATGTAATGCCCTGTGAAGAAAGGTAATCTCGCAGCGCATGGTTCAATAATATTTCGGAAATGTTTCGCAGTTCTCTACTGGCCCTTTTAAATGCTTTCGCATTATCAGAGTATACGATGGAACAATTTCCTCTTCTAGCGACAAATCTTCTAAAGGCCAGCAAAAAACATTTAGTCGATATCGCGGTCACCAATTCTAAGTGTATCGCTCTGGTGACAACGCAAGTGAAAAGTGCTATGTAAGACTTCACTGTTCCCGTTTCATTTTTTACATAAATCGGTCCGGCGAAATCAACGCCGCAAATATTAAAAGGAGGCGTTTGAGATATTCGATCTTTGGGTAAAGGGACTGTTATTTGGTCAGCAGGTTTTGCCGAATATTTCCTACAAATCAAGCACTGGCCAATAATCTTCTTTACTAGTTGTCGTCCCTTAGGAACCCAAAATTTTTTCCTCATCTTTGTTAGCGTCAAGGATACACCGCTATGCATTACCTTTTCGTGTTCTCTTTTCACCAACAATTCCGTGAACCTCGAAGTTTTAGGGAGTAGGATCGGTTGTTTTTCATCAAAGGAGAGGTCTGATTCGGTGAGCCTGCCCTTTATTCTAAGTACTTTCCTGGAGTCTAAAAATGGTACTAATGAGCAGATATACGAATCAGATTTTACTTTTTGATCATTTTCCAAGTCTGAAATTTCTGAACTAAAGAATTCCTTTTGCGTGTTTCGAATCCAAAACTCTTCAGCTAACTGCATTTCTTCAGCTGTCAGAGGTCCACGATTTTTAACGAGAGTTTTTAAGATTTGTCAAAAATCTCTTCACCCAAGCTGTAACTCTTAAAAGTCTTCTGAGAGTGCTATATTTCGAAATGTCGATAAGTATGTCGTTGGCCACTGCACACCCGAACTGGTATACTTCATTGCTGGTTTTTCGATATTCTAGGTCCTCATCGTCAAATTTCTTCTCATTTTCCTGTTCTGGCCAGTTTTCTTCAGACATCTTAAGAAAGTGTGGTCCTTCCAACCAAATTGAATCTCTCAAAGTGGAAATATTGGCTCCTCTTGAAGCTAAATCTGCTGGGTTTACTTTGCCAGGACAAAAATGCCAATTTACTGGTGATGTCAATTTGTTTATTTCTTCAAGGCGATTCTTCACGAAGGGCTTAAACTTCTTAGGCAAACCTTTGATCCAGTAAAGGGTGATTTTCGAATCAGTCCAAAAATGAGTCTTGCTTTGAATCTCAAACCTGGGATTCATCCTCAAAGCCTTGATGATATGGTTGCTCAATCTGGCTGAAAGGAGAGCACCCATCAATTCTAGTCTGGGCAATGTTAATGTTTTTAGAGGTGCTACTCTGGTTTTGGAGGCCACCAAGATAGATTGAATTCTATTGTCAGTATAAGTTATGCGTAAATAAGCAACACTGCCATATGCTTTCTTGCTTGCGTCGGAAAAACAGTGCAATTCGACTGTTTCAACGTTGTCTAAATGACTCGAAAAATAATATCTGGGAATTTTGAATTCCTTTAAACATGAGATTTCCTTACACCAGTTTTCCCAAGCGGAATTTAAATCCTCTGGTAGTCTATCGTCCCAGTGCAATGAACGCGTCCAAATCTCTTGTATCAAGCATTTTGCTTTCAATACGAATGGTCCCAAGAAACCTACGGGATCAAATATTCTGCCAATAACTTGCAGAAGAAATCGTTTAGTATTTTCTCTTTTTGACAGAAATGTCGTCAAGTCTTCAATATCAAAATAAAGAATGTCCTCATCTTTATCCCATGCCATCCCTAATACTTTGAAGGGAGGCTTTGCTGCATCAAAGTCTTTTTGACTTTCCTCTGTAGTGATACCCTCCTTAACCCACAAATTTTGTAGTATTTTCGAATTGGTTTGCCACTTATGTAAAATCATTCTCGCATCTTTAAAAATATTAATGCATTCCAAGGAAGTTTTAAATGCGTGTTCTACGTCTGAATGACCACCAATAATATCATCTACGTATACGCTGTTGTTTAGGATTTCGTATGTTTCGGGATATACTGTTTCAAATTGTTTCAAATGGTGTCGAATTGTTGCTGCGAGAAGAAAAGGGCTACTGTTTACTCCAAACAATACGCGTGTAAATCTATAAATTGTAGGTGGTTTCAAATCAGAGCTTAGATCATCTGCGAAAAAAAACCTTGTAACATCCCTATCCTCCTCATCAATTTCTATTTGGAGGAAGGCTTGTTTTATATCTGCTGTGAAAGCAACTGGGTGGAGTCTAAAGGATAGAAATAGTTGACCCATATCAGGGAGCAAATTGGGTCCAACATGCAGGCAATCATTCAAAGACATTTCACTGGGAAGATGCGATGAAGCATCAAAGACGATGCGGAGTTTACTGGTTGTTCTATCCCCTATGGGGTAAATAGAATTTAATTTGGTTTTTATCTTCATCAATCTTCTGTACGGGCTCTATAATATTTTGTTCTAAATAGTCATCTAAAACAGATTTATACGAATTAAAAATATCAGGACCATTACGAAGTCTGAGTTTAAGTTGTGAAAAACGTTTCTCCGCGACCACCCTGTTGTCCTGTAATTTATACTTTAGATCCGACCTCCAGGGCAATTTTACCTTGTAACGGGAATTTTCATATTTAATTTCGGATTCAAATTTCTTCAAAATATCGTCTTTTGTAGAATCAACAGTTTCATTTTCTGGATTAACCCCTAATCCTTCGAGCGTCCAAAATTTTTGCAATTGGTCCGAAATTGATTTCTCTTTCACTATAATGTTTAGGGCTACGGAAGATTCTAGAGCATTATCAGTTTTTCCCTGTACACACCATCCAAATATTGTTTCAGTGGCTACAAGGGTTTTGTCTAATCTTTCCAAATTTTCCGTTGCTATACTATAGTAATAGTCGGTTCCTATGAGAATGTCTATACCACCTTTGAATTCAGCTGAGTCAGCCAGTTGTAAATCTTTCAATTTTGACAATATTTTTTCCGATTTTAAGTTTGCGGGAGGCAATTCTGAGCTTGTTATCTGATCTGTCACAAGTGCTTCTATTTGAATATTAGAATTTTCCTTTTCTTTATTTTCCAATTTTAGACTTACCACATCAAATGTTTGTTGAATGGGTTGTTTACCGCCAAAAGTATAGACTGACAAAGTCTCTTTTCTGATTATTGGGAGTTTTAATTTGCGCGAAATATTTCCATTTATAAAAGATCGCATAGATCCACAGTCAAGTAAAAGCCTTGCTTGTATTGTGCGAGATCTGTGTCTAATTTTAACACCGCATGTTTGCAACAAAATCGAGGGTGTTTTGAAATGCGAAATTGCAGTAAAAGCCTGCGTCTCCGCGGCCTTCTCTTTCTCTTTGAGCTTTTTTTCGAGTTGGAAACAAATCTCTGAATTATGTCTCTTTTTACATTCCGAACAAGATTGCTTTGAAACGCAGTCTTTAATCCTGTGCTTGGGCATTAAGCAAAGTAAACACCTGCCTTGTTTAAATAAAATGTCTCTTTTATCAACAACACTAACAGATTCGCAAATTTGATTTTTGTGGGTATGTTTTTCTTGTTTGCAGAATATGCAGTAATCATCTGAATTATTTTGAGATTCGATTTTCGCTGGCGCCATCAATTGGGCTGCACTTGTAAACACTTTGTTTTTGTAATGTCTTACTGAGAGAGACGGTCTAGAGTCGCTTACACTTTGCGCTCTTTCGAATGGGGGGGAAAGAAGAATATTTCTCTCTCTACATTCAAGTTCTGTGCGAACGAATTCCAAAAGCGTCTCGATGTTGTAAAGAGAAGAAAAGTTTGGATTTTTGCGATTGAATTCTAATGTCAAATCTTGGGGTAAAATTTTATACAACACCGGGATCAACATATTGCTATAAGAATTGGGTTGCACTTCCAGTGATTTCAAACTGCGTACGTGCATTTCAATATTGTCGTACAATTTTCTAAGTTTCGAGATGTCACTGGATTTGATAACCGGAGTTAAATTTAGTAATTTTGTCATATGTAAATTGATGATTAACTCACGTCTCCCAAATCTATTCTCTAGTAATTTGATGGCTTCGTCATAATTGTCATCGGACACGGCAAACCCTTCTATTGCGTTCAATGCTGCTCCCCCTAGAAAAGAGCGTAAATAATTGAATTTTTCAATTTTGGATAGTGAATTGTTATTGTCAATCGATACTTTAAATGAACCAAAGAAATCTGTCCATTTCATGTAATCGCCATAATATTTCGGCATAACCAATTCTGGCAGACGAACAACTTTATTTTGTGGTTTCGCGTCTTCGGAATCGTTGTCGTTTACAGTAGCAGCTATATTTGGTTTACTATTTTTTAATCTTCTATTAATTTTAAATTTCCATAAAATAACTTTATCCTTATAATCTCCTACACCGGAAAGTTCTGATTCGAGATCCTTAGTTTCAACAAGTGGTTCAATAGCGGCATCAATTTCTTTTAGTTCGTCATATTTATTTGTCAATAGTGCTAAGTTTTCTTCTAAGATCAATTCATCCGCAGATTCCTTTCCAAATTCTGTTTCAGTGTTCTTTAAAACTTTGGAAACTGCAGATCTAATAATTTTCCGTTTTGCTTTCAGTTTTGTAAGTTCGTCCGCCATAATTAATTAAATGATTTAAACTATCTTACGGTGAGCAGTCTTCGCACTTAAATGTGCTAATCCAAAATGTAAAATTTCGATGATCTATTAGTCTATTTTCACAAGATGAGTTGAAAGTCTATTGAGTTCAAATACTAGTAGTTCTAAATAAAATTCTTGTGGCGATGCACCATGAAGCGAAATGTTCGAATTCAAGGGGTATCTAACTAATCTAAAATCAATGGTTGCATCGATAAATGAAATGAATAATCTAACAAGAGTTCTACAGACGACACTGAATTTATTTACAAATTTACAACACTTAAAGGTCTACAAAATGCGACTAATCTAAGAGCCATGTTTACATGGCGGAGTCGCAGTTTCAACTGCCAAAATTCTAAACACGGTGGGGGCGCTGCAATCGACGTTAACACATTTCGTCACAATATGCACTGATTTTTCTATCAGTATACACCTCTTAACACTCACGTTATTTATTGCTGGCAAGGATTCAATGAAATCTTTCCACTGTTGCGCTTCCGTGTGAGGAAGCGGATCGCTCCAGTCTAAATTCAAGCACCACAGTTTTTGTAAAAAGATCTTTGCTCTCGCCACCACCGGACCTAAGAGTCCAAGGGGGTCAAAAGCTCGCGCAATTGTGGAAAGCACTGATCTCTTCGTAGGCGGAATCACGTTTTCCAGCTGAATTGGGAAAGTAAAGTGGTAAATGCTAGGTTTCCACGAAACACCTAGCGCCTTTGTTTATTCTTGAAAATTGTAGTCATTGTCGAGCCCTGTTTTTAATTCAGGGTTATTACTACACCACTTGTGTAGCATCATGCCTCCGCTCTTGAGAGCCCCTATTAACTCCGATTGAAGTTCCTTTGCTTCGCTCAGAGTGTCGGCACCACTCAGGACATCGTCCATGTAGAAATCCCTCTCTAAAACTGGCGACGCTAAAGGATAATTCTCATATTCATCTCTGGATAACTGAAGTAACACTCTGGTAGCGAGATGAGGTGCGCTTACTGTGCCATACGTCACTGTTTTGAGCTCATAAGTCTTAACTGGCTCATTCACTCCCTCCTTCCAAAGAATTCTCAGAAGTTTAGTTTGGCTGGGGTCAATTAAAATCATCCTGTACATTTGCTTAATATCAGCCACGAAAGCATAAATGTGCTTACGAAACCTCACCATTATTGAAAAAAGGTCTTCCTGACTAACCCCACCGTTATATTGCAAGGAGTTGAGTGAATTACCTACGGTTGTTCGTGAAGAAGCGTTAAAAACTACACGAAGTTTTGTCGTACTTTTATCAGGGCGTTAGACTCCTAAATGTGGTATATAATATGTTCCCACTTCTTCCTCACACTCAGAAATTTCCTTCATATGACCCAAATCCTTATATTCGCGTATAAATTCCCTATATAATTCTAAATATTCAGGCTCTCTTAAAAAGCGACTCCACAGCGAATTTAATTTTTTAAGGGCAATATCTCTGGATTTTCCTAAACTAATTGGATCTTCTTTTAATGGCATTTTTACTATATATCTCCCCGTACTATCTCTCTTAACGTTTTTCTCAAAATGCTCTTCACAAATTAATGCTTCTTTATTTTTGGGTACTTCCATCTCCACATTTTCTATTTCCCAAAATTTCTCTAAAGCTTCGTTTAAACCAGTATTATCCCCCAATGAACCCACAATGTACATTTCCCTCAGTTGCTATGGGTATGCTCCCACTAACTACATATCCAAAAACTGTATTCTGTAGAATCAAATTACTATTAGCAGGATAAATCTGACCTGGCAGTAACAGCTCATAAAAGATTTCAGCGCTCAAAAGCAGATCTAGGCGACCTGGCACATTAAAGTTTTCATCCGCTAGTTTTACATAGCTTAATTCTGGCACATTTACCTTGAGCATTTTTGAAGGCAAGAAATCTGTAATTCTGGATACAACTAAAAATTCTAATTCTCTTTCAAAATTTCCCTCAAAATTGGAAATTGTTGTACTAACCACATATTTAATTGTGGTGGAGGTATCTCCTATCCCGCAAACTATCATATTGGTTCTATCTCTTTTTAAACCGAGACTATTTTCACAGTCTATGGTCATGAAAGAATTCATGGCCCCTGGATCTAAAATTGATCGTGCATTATATAATTTTCCTCGATTGTCCCTCAACAAACAATTCACAGTACTGAGCAAAACGGTTTTACATTTATTTATCCCTCGCACAGAAAGAACTGAATTATTGTTTTGACTACTACTCTGGAAGGACGACCCGACCCTATCTGTTGCCGCTAATAAGCCGTCTTGGGTCAACGTTCTCTGCATTGGGAGAAAGGAGGGGTTGACTCGTATCCGAAGATGCCCTCTCATTCGCAGGGGAGCGATTTTCAAGGACAATTTCCTCTTTCGCATAGCATAGCAAAGAGTGGTGCTTTTTTCCACAAAAGTAACATGAACTTTTTGACTCACAAACTGATTTCTTGTGAGATCCTAGACAGTTGAAACATAGACGATTTCTCTTCACCACCTCAATTCTTTCATTGATAGATAATGCTTTGTACTTTGGGCATTTTTATACAATATGATTAATTTTTTCCTCGCAATATAGTATGCATTGTGAATCTTTCACTTCAGATAAAAATGATTTAGACAGATTTCTCGAATATGAATTTTTCTGATAACTGGAATTTATGGTCATGGTTTTTCCTCGTGAAGCAAAATATACGTCAATCTCCTTAGACATCTGAATCGGGTGAAACCACGTTTCAGCCTGCCTTACGCTTATAAAAGAAGCAGTCTCTTTGTCTAATGTTTGAAATAGTTTATCGGAAATCAAGAGTTTTTTTAATGTTTCGAAATCTGTCACTTTTCTCAATTTTAGGTAGTAATCAAGACTAGTTGTTAGTCGAGATGTAAATTGTAAATGCGTCTCATTTGTCTGACGTACTGCCTTTCTGAATTGGTCTAAAACATCTTGCGGCGACGGTTCGAATTCCCGTAAGACGATTGTTTTGACTTTTGAATAGTCGCAAAGCTCATCATCTTTGATGTATGTCAGCACATTTGAGGCCTTCTCACCAAACAAATTTATGAGAATCTCAGCTTTGAACTTTTCTGGCACGTTTTTCGTGTGAAAAGCTCTCTCTAACGATGCAAAATATAGCACCCATCCTTCGGGTTTGCTAGGAACTCTTAAAGTTAAAGTTCGAACACCTTTCACAAGCGACTCTAAAGATTCACCTTTCTCAACCGGATTTTCTTTTTCCGGGGAAATCTCTCTCGATTCAGCTCGGATTTTAGTCAATTCTAGCTCGGCTCGTGTTTTTTCCAGCTTAAGTTTTTCAAACTCTATCTCCTTATTTTTTAAATCTAACTCTCTCTGCTCTTCTGATTTTCTAGTATCCACAATCTCTGTAATTAATTCCTCAACATAATCAGGATCATTTTTAAATTTCTCAGAACGCTTTATAATATTTGTCAACTCGATCACAGACATTTTGTCCGTTACTGCTTCATTTAGATTTACGGCAACAAGCCGAAGATCATCTTTTATCGCGTTCTTAAACATTGTATCAGTAACTCAGTAAATATGCGTTAAATCTCACAGCAACACAAATTAAGTACTCATTAGCTCACAGTTATAAAATTCAGAACTCATTAAATCACAGATATAAATTCAGCACTCATTAAATCACAGTTTTAAAATTCAGGACTCATTAAATCACAGTTTTAAAATTCGGAACTCATTAAATCACAGTTTTAAAATTCAGGATTCATTAAATCACAGTTTAAAAATTCGGAACTCATTAAATCACATATATTCACTAATGTACTATAAAAGATTCCTACTTCTCTTTCCGGAGCATCACAATCGAAATCCTCATATAAACCGGAGGTTAACACACAAAAATATCCAAGGTTGCCTTCTAAGGTTCTGACGGACCAGGTGTCGTCGATAGCTCAGGACACCACACAAAGTAATCACTCATGGACTGTTTAAAGCTCAGTTTATTACATATCTACATAATTTAAAAGGAATAATTGAGGATAATAAAGCTAGACAGGAACATACCTGTATTCTAACTTTAGATATAAGTAACGCTTTTAATTCAGTCCGCAAAAATAGCATTGTCAAAAGTTTGAAAGAATTAAAAATAAGTAAGAATCTCTATAATATAATAATTGACTACTTGAAAGATAGGAAGATTAAACTAAGAAATAATGATCTAATGGATTATAATATTGGGGTTCCTCAGGGGTCTTCCCTGGGACCTATTCTTTGGCTACTGGTAATTAACCCGCTGTTACAGAAGGAATGGGAAGAGTCAAACATTAAAATGCAAGCATTTGCTGACGATCTGATTATTACAATTAGCAGTAAGGTATCTTATAAATTTACTCAATATGCGACTAAGATCTTAGACTTGTGTCTATAATGGGCAAATAATAATAAATTAAAATTTAACACGGATAAATGTTTCTACACGATAATAGCTTTTAAAAAGCAAATCAAACGCAAACCTACAATCAAATTGGGTATGCATGGGATTAAATATTGTAAAGCAGTAAAGTATTTGGTATACTCTTGGATAAAGACCTAAATTTTATGCAACATCTGGTGGAAGTACAGGATAAGGCTCTTAGAGTGATGTACGGTCTGGCAAGGTACAGTAAGAAGACTTGGGGCTTCAGGCCCAGTATATTGAAAGAAATATATAAAGTAATAATAGAAAAAATTATCCTTTATGGGGCCCCATTCTGGTTCAAGAATACAGTAAGACAAAACAATTTATTAAATAAAATGCAAAGACCTTTCTTACTGAGCTTTACAAAATGCTATAAAACAGTTTCAACGAACGCATTGGCCGTACTGGCAGGTTGTATGCCTTTAGATCTCAGAGCTGAAATTGACTACAAAATGTTTGAAATATATTACAAGGAACAAGGAATAAAAGTTATGGATATAAATTTTAGCAAAAATAATTGCGAATTGGCGAACAGACCTATAAAACGTGAGACTGATTTATGGACAATAAACTGGACATTTGATTTAATTCCAATTACTGATATTAATTATTACACGGATGGCTCCCGCATGAATGGAAAAACTGGGGCAGGTATTAATAAATATATTAAGGATTTAAAAGTATTGGAAATAAAACAAAGGCTATCTGATAATGCGACTTCCTTCAGTGCTGAACTGTATGCAATACAACTGGCTATTGAAGATGCTATTGGACAAGGTCATAAAGCAATTGATATTTATTCAGACTCACGTAGTGCGTTACAGGCATTAAATATACTCAGTTTTAAAAGTGAGATGGTGGATAACATCAAAAAATTAGTTCAAACTTCGGGACTTAATGTCGCACTACATTGGATAAAAGCGCATATTGGGATTGATAAAAATGAAGCAGTTGATCAGACTGCAAAAGAAGCAACTAAATTGGAAGTAATAAATAAAGAAATTAAATGGACTAGAAATCAAGTAAAAGCAAAATTATTTCAAATGGCGGAACACGTCTGGCAAGATAGGTGGAACAATACAACTGCTGGAACTAGAGTAAGAGAAATTTTTCCTCAAGTTAAAACTGACAGGCTAAGTGCAGATTTTTACATAAACCAAGCAATCACTGGACATGGGTCATTTGGTAGTTATCAAAGCAGGTTTCACGGAAAAAGTAGCACTTGCTCTTGTGGTGCTGAACAATCGGTGGAGCACTGTATGATAGTATGCAGTCAATTTAATAATATACGCAGAAGCTTACCTACCAATATTGATATCTGGAATAAGAATAGGTTTTATAATGATTATTACTGTAGAAGAGCCATAAGAAAAATAGTTATGGCCCTTATGGCTGTTCATTATCCGATTTCATAGATATTCTATTTCGTTGTGTGTTACACAATTAACATAAGTCCCCCCCCCCCCCAAGTTTTTTTTTTTTTTTTTTTTTTTTTTTTTTTTTAAACGCATAACCGAAAGGTTGGGTCGTTTATATTTGTATCTTATTACATATCTCTATAAAAGACTCAGACCCATCGGTTACGCGGTCACAAGCACCGCAAAACACGTCTCTCCGAAGGGGTCTCTCGATGAACTCTGGTAAACAAACACCCTTCTTTTTAAAAGGGGGCGCTGCTGCAACAGCGCTTGGGGGGTTGGTTCAGAACACAACAGCTTTCTGAAACACATCAAAATATTAGAATAAAATTTAGATTGGTTCAAAATATTAGAATATTTTATTTTACGCAAAAATATTACCTTATGAATATGAAGTAAATGGTAGTTAATATTTTGTAGCATCCCCTTTAGCTTTAATAACAGCGTACAATCGATCTTGTATACTATATACAAGGTGTTTACAAACATTTCTATCAATATTAGCCCAAATAGACTATACGTGCCACTAACTCAGTTTTACTTGGAGGATTTTCTTGGAATTTTTTCTTCATTATACCCCATAAGTTTTCGATGGGATTAATGTCTGGTGAGTTTGGTGGCCAAGGAAGTACCTTAATTTTACGTTGGCAGAACCAATTCTTAGTTGACACCGAGGTATGCGGTGACGCTAAATCTTGTTGAAAGATGAAATCATCTTCAAATAAATCTTCTGATGATGGAATCATATAATATTTCAAAATTTCTTGATATATCTGAGAATTAACCTTTTCGTAGACGATTCATAACTTTCCAGGTCCTTCTGCGCTCATGCAACCCCAAACCATGACACTAGCAGCAAATTTTACCGAACGTATAAGGCATTCTTTATCAAATGCTTCTTGCTTCATTCTCCAAACTCGAATACCTGCTTGATTACCATATGAAACACAAAACATACTTTCATCACTAAATAATATTTTTTCTTTACTCCATAAACGTCTTGATTTACACCAATTCAATCTTATACGCTTTTGTTTTGCAGTCATGAGAGGTTTTGTTTTCGGTACACGAGATTCAAACTTAAATTTAGGGAGACATCTTAATGTTGTCGATTTAGAAACTTCAACTCCTTCTTCTTTCCATTTTTGGTGCAAGAATCGCACACTTTTAAAATGGTTTTTCTTAACTATACGCTTCAGTTTCCTGTCACCTCTAGCAGATTTTTTTGGTTTCCGGCCGCCATTTCGGCGATTATTTTGAAATTTTCCATTTTTTTAATATTGCGTTAGTATTTTACTAACACTTGATTGCGATCAATGTAAATAATTCGATATATAACATTGATTTTTACCGTGCCGATACAAATCAACCATACGAAGTTTAATAGATTCAGGAATATCACTCACACGACCCATTTTAAGACGAAAAAGCAAACAAACTGCAAAAAGAATACTGATTTTAAATAAAATCGTCTGAATTTAATCAATGATGCTACCAGTTATGAATTGGTGATAATTAAAGGAGAATTAATGTGAAATATTCTAATATTTTGAACCACTTGAATAAATATTCTAATATTTTGACATTTCAAAATAATTTTTTTTTCAATTAATCTTTTCAAAAATGATATTAATTTTAAGATAATAAATAAGTTTAATCAACAATAAGTTATTAATAAAAATATCGTTTGCATATTTGCATTAAAAGACATTAAATTACCAAACGATATTTTCAATTTGTAAAAAAATGTAATTATTCTAATATTTTGAATATGAGCTGTACTCTGAATACGTCATGAAGGTAAGACTCAGTAAGCCGATATCTATAAACGGTTCTTCACATATTTCCTTTTGGAATTGGATGATTCACAAACATACGTTGATACAAACAACGTGAGCGGCAGGTGGCACATTTTTGTGCAGTTTTGTATTTTTCAGGCATTAATTTCCAAACTTATTTTTACAGAAGCACCTGCCAGATAATGCGTGTGAGTGCGTTTCGGGCCGATCATAAAGGCTTGGTGAGCCGCAGTTTGAGTAACCTTGATTCTAGATCGTGATAAATTGTGAAGCATGGTAAAACTGTAAATCTCCATTAAAATGTTCTTTAAATTCAAGATTTACTACTCTCGAATACTCGGATCTACAACCACTGGAACCGGGTTTTCGGTTCTAATGATTTCACCCGGATACCCTGTTCTGCAATTCCTAGTCGCGGAGAATTTTTCCTCTCAGTATTTCTTGTATTCCTCTCAGTATTTTGTTAAAATGTTTTTTTTTCTGCAAGTGTTATATATCATTATTTTCAGAAATAACTGAATTTTTGTAATTTGATAAGAATAATACCATTTCTCACAGGAAACATGCCTTAAAATACAATAGAAAATGCTTTTTTTGCATTGACCATTTATTGATATTAAAACCCATTTTTTGCATATCATTGTGGTGCTAATTTTATGTTTACAAAGCCTAACAATTATTTGTTTATGATCTCTCACCCTTTTTATAAATGCAGTATAAAAGTCTTTGCTATTTATTAATTTTTTTATTTGAGGGGGTAATTAATTATGATATGAGAATGTCATTCTGTTACCAAAAAAAAATACAATTTTGGGTGATTATTTAATTATTTTCATTTTCTTGTGGGAAGCTTATCAGAAATTTGAGAGGTGTTATGCGTTTCTTCAGGTTCTCCAAGAATATCGTGCTATTTTTGTTGAATCGTTTTGTTATCGTGCTATTTTTGTTTTGTATAATATCAAATACATTAGTGCATGTTTTTATTTCTTGAAGTGTATACACTACCCATCAAAATATAAAATTGATGATTGAAAATACTAAACTTGATGCACTAACACAGAGGTGGCCAACCGTTTTGGGAATTATGATATGAGAATGTCATTCTGTTACCAAAAAAAAATACTTTTTTGGGTGATTATTTAATTATTTTCATTTTCTTGTGGGAAGCTTATCAGAAATTTGAGAGGTGTTATGCGTTTCTTCAGGTTCTCCAAGAATATCGTGCTATTTTTGTTGAATCGTTTTGTTATCGTGCTATTTTTGTTTTGTATAATATCAAATACATTAGTGCATGTTTTTATTTCTTGAAGTGTATACACTACCCATCAAAATATAAAATTGATGATTGAAAATACTAAACTTGATGCACTAACACAGCGGTGGCCAACCGTTTTGGGAAGAGTGCCACTATCTGAAGAAAAAATAATATGCGTGTCACTTCCAACTTTTCCAACATACTAAAAATTATAAAAAAAGTTATTTATAGGTTGATTATGGGATTTTTACGCAAATAGCATATATTTTTTTCATATAAGGCTGAGTAGTGGAGATTTAAAAAATAATAAATAAATCAAATAAATAAACAAACTTATATAAGCATTTTTAATAATCATTAATAAGCATTTTTAAAGGCTCAGTCAGTTAGGTTATGTACAAAATAAAAATGGATAATTTGAAACATTTAATTCTAAATAACTATTAAACAGGGAGTACTTAATTAATGTGGCTTTTGAGTCATATATATTAGGATTAATTCTTGAAGATGCTAACAAAATTAGGTGTTTTAGGTGCATATCAGTTAATCTTGAACAATATTTTGATTTTATTATGTTCATAATAGAAAACATATGTTGATCCAAACCTACAACAATATCTGACAGCCAAATTGTGTAAATTTGGAAAATTTCTTGTTGGTACAAATTTCCAAAATTCAATTTAATTAGGATCACTTGCAGTTGAAATAAGTTCCTTATATTTGCTTTTCAGTGTAGTATAGTGCTGTAGGTCAATAATTTCGATTTGGATTTTAGGGGGTAACAATTAACGTCTTGCAGAGAAATTAAAAAAAGGATTTGTGAAAAGATCAGCATTTTTTTATCATCTTGAAAATCATCAAACTTATCACTAATTGCTTAATGTGCAATGTATGTAATACTTGGTTTAATCAACAAAATGTATTCGCTGTCTTTATCGTTTTTATTTTTATTCAAGTGATGGATCAGTATTAAATCGAAGTCTTCATCCGAAGATGAATCTTTGAGCTCAGGCCATCCAGACATCGAGTTCTCTACAATTGAATATGCCGCTACCATATGCTTGCGATAGCGCGTTTGTTTACCTTGTACCTATGCGTGTGTAAAACAGTACGTTTCTCCAGTGTGCGGATACTTTCGACATTTATCTCATGTGTCGCATTGCTGACGCTTGTGGAGGTAGCAGCGAGCGACTGTCTGAAACATTTGCTTTTTCGGTGTGAGGCCTGCCTTAGAGCGAAACCGTGTTGTAAGATGCCGTGTTGTAGGAGGGCTACCTGTACTTAGTACTTAGTCCATTGGCATCAGTAATAACTAGGAGTCTTTTCTCCAATAAATAACTAGATTTTGTGTTGTTCCATTAGCTATTTTGGACCATTCACTTTCGATTAATGATACTAAATTAAGTGTATTAGTAATGGGATGCTTTCCAACTTTTAAGTCAAGAATGTGCCATATATTTTCAATAACATTAATATCAGGAGACTAGAGAGGTATAATTAATTTTCTTTTGACGTAATACAGCAATCATTCTCGAGTAATATGAGCAATATTTAGGATCATTATCCTGCAGGAAATAATAAGTGATCTCAGTTCACGGCTGTAAATTATGTCGCAAAATGTCAATATATTGATTGGATACTATTTTCTTTAATAAAGAGTAAGTTGCAGTTCTTGGAATATGATATGTACAGCATATCACTAGATTTCACTGTGGGAGAAATGTCCTTTGGTTCAACTCCGTATTAAGGCGACGCCAAATTGCGTTACGGCCATTTGTGCTAAAAATGCTGAATTTACTCTTATCAGCAAAAACAAAACAAAAAATACTTTTTTTTCTTCCAAAAATCAGCTGGTTATTCATGTGCGATTTAGTAAAAAGTAAACGCTTCTTCCTGTTATCTTCACCAATATACGGCTTTCCGTAGGCACTTTACCGTTATAATTGACTCTTTTTAACACATTTCGCATGGTAGATGCACAAACACGTTTGCCCGTTGATTCAGCGATGATTTTGGCACGTGTTTGGGCACTCGCACGTGACGTTATTCGCACCTGTGCAGTGGCGGATTCCCGCACAGTCGGTGGAGATGCAACCCTCGGGTCCCTGGAGACCAAGGGAACCCCAAATCAACCAAATAATTTTAGTTACTCACGTATAAATTTATTTTATTATTATTTAAGTAGTCATCATTGTGTACACCGTGAAGGCAAAAACATACAATTCCCATTGGAAATTCATAGAACTGGGGGTCTAACGCCTGCATAATGATTTAACATATTTTTGGAAACGCCGAAATGGCATATAAAGATGAGGGTATAATACTACCTAGACCGACATCGACACCCTTAACCTGCCCCCAGAGCCTTTGCTGTCTTTATATTATTCTTATCTCGGTGGTCACACATAATTACACACTCATTAGCGCTTTATGATAGCTTTATATTATACTAGCTGAATACCCGTGCTTCGCTACGGAGTACATTCAAATTAAATACAACGGTCAATGTATGCAATTAATGCCAAAAATAATTATAATAAATAAAACTGTCAATGTATGCAATTTAATGTCGAAAAAACAAAAAAAAAATATATTTATTAAAAAAAAATCGTAACGGATATTTTTATAAACAAAATAATGTAGAAGAAAATATTCAAATTAAAAACAATTTGCAATGTATGCAATTAATTTGTATGTTTAATATCCATAAAACATACTAATTTGAATTAAATTCTTAAAAAACTTCCATCTCAATGAATCTAGTGGTTAAATTTTATCTTTTACCGAATTTTAATATTTTGTTGTCAATTTATTTCGTTGTTATGCACGCGACGCAAAATTAATTTAAAGTATCACAAAAAGAAAAGAAACCACGTGATCAGCATTTAATAAATTAAATTCTAAAAATTAATCTTTAAACATTCACCTAAAATCATAAAATGGAGGTAAAGATTCGAAAATTTCATTTTAAAGAAATTTTTATGTTCTTTCTGGTGATATAAATTTTGTAACCCTCAGATTATTATTTTAAATGCAAACTTTAAAGAATGCTATAAAAACAGCTTAAAAATTTAATTTTTAAAAAATCTAAGAAGAATTTTTCAAAAATCTTTCTTAGTGCATACCCTACACTATAAGAAGAATCGCCATGCAACATTTCAGCCCTTTAGGTCCAGCGATTTGGTCTGTGCATTATCTGTCAGTCAGTCTGTCAGTTACGGTACTGTTTTATATATAGGGTAGGTGGGGGCAAAGGTTTATAGTTTTGAGTTTTGGGTTTCTTACGGGTCTCCGTTAGATCCTATCGCCCCAAAAAGTCACTTGTATTGTAGTTGGGTATCCCCTCTACCTTCTATAAAATAATGCATTTTTTCCCGAAATATTTAGTCACCGAAATTTTAATTTTACCAAAACACCTGTTTGCGAACCTTTGCCCCAATCGATGGGGCAAAGGTTCGCACTGCAAACCTTTACCCCACTCGTTGGTTTCTTACTGGATAGGCATCGAAAATCACAAAAAGAGTTGTCTAAATAATTTTATTTCTCATTTTGTAATCTTTTTAAAGGTGTTACATATATGGAAAATCACAAATTGAACAGGTTAATCTCAATAAATTTTTTCTTAAACTAAATAACTTCAAAATGAAATATCAACTATTAACACAGAAAGATGAATCTAACAAAGAAATTCACAAAATGAAAAGGGGTTAATCTCAATAATTTTTTTCTTAAACTAAAGAACTTCCAATTAAAATATCAACTATTAACACTATCGTTATATCATATCTTGGGCTTTACTCATTCTTTTAAAACCCGTAAAAATTAAGCAAATTAAGGGGATGGGGGACATTACAAAGCAATTTTTGAAATTTTTACCTCAGAGATATGAAATTGGGCATAAATATTCATTAAAGTAAAACTATTTCAAACACCTTATAAAATTTTATAGATATTTAAAATTTTATTTTTTATATTTAAAAAATTGAAATTTTTATTATGTTTTTTAAAATGCTCCTTGCGATCCAATTTTTAGTCTTATCCTTAATTTTGCATTTAGATTGCTTATACATTTTGATCAGGATTATATTTTGATTTGTGCTTTCGTTGAATAATTAATTTTTAGGAAATATTTTTATGCTTGTACTCTGAATTCTCGTGAAATTTTTGTACTTTTCCACGCTTAAGTTAAACTTTGATAATCTGAATGATGTCGAAACCTGAAATGGATACATAACTTTATTTTAATGTATAAGAGGAGTCTTTGTAATAAAGTTTATAAAATTTCGTCATAAATTGTGACGCAAGGAGCATTTCAAAGACTTGCAAATCTGGAAATTACTCATTTAGAGCTTTTTTCCCTAACCAGACCTTCGAAGCTTATAATGTCTTGTAACAACATTTAATTCTTTTATCTTGTAAAATAGGTCTTTGTTCAAAGCTATTTTATTTTTGTGTTGTACTAATTTATTTTATTTTTAATTTATGGATTTTCAAGCATTTTACAAAAAATTTTCTGATTAAAAACAGGCAGTTTTTATCAAAAACCATAATTTTTTTTCAAATTACAAAAATGTGAATTCCCATTAATAATAAAAGACGTTGTTAATAAGGATTCCTAATGAAAAGAGGACATGAAACAAATGTTAATAGTTAGAGCGGCAAAGGTTTGCAGATGGGGCAAAGGTTTGCACTGCGAACCTTTACCCCATGACTCCTGCAAACCTTTACCCCATTTCGTGCTGGTTCTGTTTCTGCAGAATGGACGCCACTGTATTTGAGTTAACCCAAAACTTAAGGTAGGATTTGAAAGGTTATTTACCACCCTAACATGCGAAAATAAGCCCAAAACAGCTCGTGAGTTTGAGTGATGCTCAAAATTACTCAAAAGTTGCAAAAATTTACATTAAAAGAGACGAAAATAAACTTACCTCATTTTCTCTGCAAAAGGGGGTCTTAACTCCAACATTTTTTACGAGGCAACTGACTGGAAGTAGAGGAATGTATTGCCTACCCTATTCTTCCTAAAACTCTTCCCGGTCATTTTAAAATGTATGTGCGAACCTTTGCCCCATGCGAACCTTTGCCCCCACCTACCCTATTGATAATATTTTAATTACGCGCTAAAAATAGGAACATAAGTTACTTCCGGCTCGCACCTTAAGAAACTAAACTTGAAGAATATTTAAAAAAACGTTTTTTCTTATATTGTTCTGATTATAAAAATAAAAAAGTTTATTAAAAAAATTCAAATGTCTTTTTTGTATTTATCTAAATGAATTAATTTAAAAAAAAACTGATGGTGATTTTAGAAAATCTGACCTGTGCAAAAAAAGTATCAACAATCTCTGTCGGATAACTTTTGGGGTCGACCTGAACAGGCTGTATTAGTTGTAGTTCCATGCCTTTTAATTCCATGTATCTAACGGTAGAAAAGCATTTTCCTACTTCTTTGCGGATGGCACGATAACTTTTGCCTTCGAAATGAAGTGAAATAATACGTTCCCGCAGTGTATCGGATAGCTCACTCACTTTAGGACACATTTTGTTATATCAGGGAAATTGTTGAAGACCTTACATCATTGGCATTACTTATATAACCTTTACTGGAGTCAGACGTCTAGATTTCTGATTAGTCAGAATCAATAAATTAGCATTTTTTTATAGCAATTATAAGTGTTCAAATACTCTGTGCCCTAAAATTTGCATGTTTGGTTGATAAGTCTGCCTATTTTAAAATTTTTAGATTTCTCCCTCCTTAGTTTACGCAATTTGCGCACTATTTTAGTTGTAGCAGAACATGACCTTAAACACTTACCCATTTTTACATGATATAAGAGAAAAGCTTTAAGAGCAAGTACTTTTTGCACCCACTTTGTATATTTGTGTGTTAATTTTTGTGTTAGTGTAATAAAATAAAATGCTCTGTTATATATTTCCCAGATATAGTTTTGGTTATTTTTTACTCTCGTATTATATCGCCAGTAAAATTATATCGTAAAATTTTCGCCAGTAAAAAAAAAAGTGTGCCGCACTAATGGATTTGATTTAACTCGAAAAAAATAACTCCACTTTATTAAACGATCGATTTAATATACATTAATGGGCATCACACACATATATGTTTGTATGTATGTATGAGTGTGTGTAGTGATAACATCCAACCAGTTATTAATATTCTGCCTTTAATAATCTTTCCCCTTATGTTAACCACTTCCGTTTCTGTTTGTGGCGTCAAGCTGTCGGTGGGCATATTGCACCATAGATGATCACGAGGACAGACGAAACTAATTTTCCTTTGTTGTGGTGTGAAAGTAGAATAGCGCGTCATTTAGGGTATTAGATATGGGTTGAACCAGACGCTACCATTCTCTCCTGTATTCTTTGTAAATATGTAAATAAATTTCCTTCTTTATAATAATTATAAATGTTACCCAAATAAATATCAGTATTGTAGATAATGTGTACAAGTTAATAAACGTATTATTCCCATCATTTAGACCGACTGATTGGATTTGATGTCGCTCAAGCCCCACTACAATTTTTCAATCCAAGAAGCCACCGCCTGCCATAACGATCCTTTCTTCTGTTACGGATTCCGAATATCCTTGCAAGAGCGTTATATGTATATCCATTTTCTCATTTTAAAAGTCACGAGTCAAAGCTTCGACGTCGCACTTCATACGTCATATCAACAGTGTTTTTTGTGTGCGCTTATACACTCAATCCTAAAGGATCCATAAACTAAGCTAATGTATCAACATAATGCGCCATTTCGTTTCCGCTTGGCCGACAGCGGGGAACAAAGATATCTCTCGTATTTTTTTTTACGGTGGGGTAAATCTTTACAGAAGTTGCTAAAATCTGAATTCTGCCAAGCTTTCTCTTTCGTGCTTTTTGATACAGTATGTGAAAGTGACCTTCTCAGACGGTTTGACGTATTTACTCCTTTGATATGTTTAGAATAATAGATGCGTTTATTTTCGCCCAAAATTTGTTTTAATTTGGAAGATTATCGGTCTTTTAAAACGACACTAATACACCAGTGATTTCCTCTTCGCGTGGCTTATGTTTTGCATAAATTACACTAAGGCCATTTCGAAACAGACGTAAAAATATAATCTTTGTTCAATCATTGTTTTTTTATGTTCTTAAGATATCTTGGTAATTTTTTTAATCAGTAAAATTGGCGATGAAAGATATTCGATTTAGTTTTATGAACTATCTTCTACAAGTAATACTGGTCCCCCCCCCCCCAAAAAAAAAAAAAATAAATAAATAAATAAATAAAAATAAATAAAAGACTGGGCATCAATTTTTAGTAAACTCTTTCGGATGTAGATTACTTTTTTTAAATCAAAAATGATATTTTTAAATTGTAGTTACTGTAACCAAAACGGTACGACTACTATTATTGATCAATGAATTGTTTAACACGTCCATTGTCCTAGAAATTTGTTGGGCGGCGTAAATGATTATCCATCATGAATCACGTGACTCATAGAGAGTGGACATATTATTATTCATCTGTGAATATATTAACCAGTCCCTTGTGAACACAACCACATTCGTCTGCCATACGATCTGTGACAGAATATTACGTTTCAAAGGGCCAAAAGAAAAAATTTGAATATTTTTTTTTCTTACGGGTATTCTGAAGTGAAATAGAAAAGTAGTAAGATCTTGGTGCAAAAAGCCAAAAACAAAAAAAAACAAAAAACTTGAGGGTTGCATTGTATCTCCAATCCCTCACTATATTCGCCCATATTTTAATGAATAAATTATCTCGAATGTCATAAACATCTGTCTCAGCAGAATGTAAGAACGTTTAGCGCAGACGCAGGAAAAATCTGTTAAATCACGTAACACTTTGTTTATTGATTTTTTCGGAAAAATTTGATGTAGTCAATTCAGTTGATCTTAAGTTTCCCCAAAATTAACAGCGAAAAAAAGGCATAATTATTCACCAGAAATGTCATGTCTTTATTCTAATTTATGTCATGGCCGCTGACAGGCAATGACATAATTCTCCTTTGAACTGCAAATTTGATAACAGCAGAAAATGAAACAAGAACCTTAAGTTAAAAAAACAGATTAAAATAGCAAAGAATAAAACAGTTGAAGAGAAATCATTGTCTGTTGATATTGGAAATAAAATAGACCAGCTGTTACTGTTCAGCTGTTTAAATATTTATAGATCGGACGGATTTTAAAAATTTGTATGTGTATATCAGTATAGAAATTACTCATGACTATGTCAATAATGTTGCGAATGTCTCACTGAACTACTGAAATTAACTGAAAAACTCATCAGAGGTTCGATTATAAATGAATTTGTACTTGTAATAATTTAAAATTCATTCGAGTTGTCATTAACGTGCATGGTTACATAGCGTCAATTCTTGCATTAAAGTATTTTGATACTGTATAGATTTTGAAATTATTTGAATTTCGGTTCAGTCTTTGATGTCATGATTAAAACAACAACAAAGATCTTGATATTTGTCTAATAACTGATAACTTTTTTTCAATGACATAAATCGATCCCATGTAAATAGTCCAGCTACCCGAGTCCTACGTAGACAGAAAATCTCTAAAAGACTTCCTGTTTTTCAATTTTTGTTTATCCCAAAGTTAAACAAAAATCGAATCAATATTCCCGCTTTCAACTCTTACAAGAAAACATGCTTTAGAGGCATTTCATATGGATTTTTTTCTCATGTAGGTAGTTTTGTGAAAACAAAAATGACAAAAATTCAGAGTTTGGGAAAAAGGCTTTAACTTTTAATCCCGAATTTTAAACTATTTTCTTGTATTATAAAAATTGCTGTTACTCAGCGATTACAGAAAAGACAGTTAATGAAAGTTGTTATTACTCAGCAACAATGCAGAAAAAGTAGTTTCCTGTATTTAGAGACACTTGTTAAATTTAGATGCAAGGGGACAAGCAAAATAATTCGTATTCAGTAAAATGATTTCTGGATATGCGCATTGAACGGTAACGATCCATTTTCTTATCAGTCACCGTCGTGACTACTGTTGAGACTCTCAGAAAATTTATTCTGTCGTTTTCCTGATATAAACTTTTATTTTCATCTGACTCCACAACCTTACATTTTAAAATATTTAAAGTATCTACATAAAACACCATTCGTTGAAAATCATAACAGAAAGCAGAGGTGAAATTCTTCGCGCGTCATAACAGCAACTTCCTGTTGCCATTCGCATAAAAAGGAAAAAGCAATAATATAAAATAAAATCTATGACGTCATAACACAGACGATAATGAGTTACTTTCAACACCTACTGCACCGTGGTGCTTTTCATGGCACAAGTACAATGAGGTATACTAAATTATTACTCTCTCTTTTGACCAAATATAGAAAAGAAAAATTTATTAACTGCTAAACAGGTACACGAACAATTAATCAAAGCTGCAAGAGCCTTCGGCATCTCGCTAGACCGACGACCACACAGACTACACATTTTGCTCTTCACTCCCGTAAGTCCCGTCTGTGACGCCAGCCAGTTATTTTGATTGGTTTTGGGGTGATCACAAGACGTCTGCGGTTTTACACAGCAAAAATTTAAAAATAATTTATTGGAGTTTCGCAGAGTTGCCAACAAGTGAAAGCGCTGTTGTCCAAAAGGCTTATTACTGCTACTGTTATTGTTAGAGTAGAGAGTAATGTTAGACTTACGTTCGACGTCAGACTTAATGTCGGATTTCCAAAGAAGAATGATTGTGGATACGCGTCTAGTTCCAACTCCGTCGCAAGGTATTATGTAGCTTTGTTTCCAGCTGGTGATGCAACGATACAAGATGACAGTGATCCTAGCCACAGTGCTGGATGCGTCCGATCTTGTATCGAGGAGCAGGACCGTGATGTTAAAAGACGCTACCATGGCCACACCAATCGTCACGTATGAATATTATTAACCCGTGGGCGGTAATCTTAAGAAATAAGTTAGCAGTGGATTCCCACCACCTTTAACAGCCAAAAAAATCAGCTTCAGTGTTGGTTGAAGTAAAGTTCAAAATATATACTATATTAATCGTAATTTGTGTTTGTTTACTCCATGTCATATCGCAGCAATATCACGAGGGGATTGTCATACTATTTATTAACAAACGGAATGTGATTTTTTTTTTGTTCGTGCTCGAATTATATTGTTCAAACCCTGTAAATAGAAAAATAATATGTCTGATGCCATCCAAGATGTGAAAAAATTAATGAAATATTTTGAACGAAAATGATGTTTTTGTATACGCGAATATCATAAAGATTTCCCGCAATGCTGTATTTGAACTTGAAAATAGTCTTAAATTGAAATGCATAAGGTCTTTTCCTTCGTTATAAAATATAAATTTAATTAGTCTAATGAAAGAAAGAAAGTAAAAGTTGTTTCCTGTGTTAAACGGATCTGTCTTTTATTAGTCTCTCGTCTCGTTTTATTAAACCTCCCTGTTTTCATCTCTCTTTCGTCTTAGCATTACCTTAACCCTTTAAGTGTTCTTAGGCAGCGGGTGCGTCGCTTTCCCCGCGGTCATCTCGTATGGCGGGATGAACACATTGCGTGAGGTCGGCACTCGCTCTTGGGACAACGCATTTGCGCTAATACCGCAACAGTCATGTTTATAAAATTTTCATTTTGCGGCTTTTTCACTTAATGATTCAAGCTCTGTTATATAAAATATGCAGTTATATTATATGTGCAAAATATTGTCATTACCGCTTATTTTTTAGGACAAAAATCATAATTACTTTGAATAGTTTATGTACTATGTAATTTACTATATAATATTAAATACATAATATCAATTTAATTGTATATAAATAATTATAATTATTTATATACAATTATACTGAATTAGGAAATTTGAAATAAATATAAGAAAAATATGTTGCATATATATATATATATATATATATATATATATATATATATATATGATTAGATAGTAATGACATAGAAGTTAACAGTTTAAGTTTACAAAATTTATTTACTCATAAACGATGTATTCCTTACCTCTTTTTTTTCAGTGTTTCAGATACTCACACTCTAAAACTGTTTTTGAGTGTGATAGATTTTGAAACAAGGAATTGCACACAGAGCATCATCACAGTCTTTGAAATACACTGCTGTTTCTCTCCGTATTTTTTTTTCCAGATGAGTTTTTCCTCGAACAACATACTACGCATCTTCTTGTGGGTTCTTGTTTTTTTTCAGTTGGAGGGATATATTCCGGAAAATGTCTCTGAGTTAAACGGAGAATATCACATTGTGCACTTAAAGAGGAGGGCCTTGATTTCACACTTTTTGGTATATGATATTTTGCAATAATTTTCTCTACAAGGTCTAAACGAAACTGCAAATTTGATTTCGTATTACCATTGTTTTGAAAAAGTACAAAAGCATTAAAAATGGGCAAATCCTCAATTGAATCCAAATTGAATTGTCCTCAGACATTTCCTCGGATCCAGATTCATATTCCGAGCAGATTAAAACATCTTCATCCGAACTGCTTGAAGAACAATTACCTGTGAATACGCGTTTTGACGCCATTTCTATCCAAGGAATACAAAAGTACTTAAAATTTAACTTATTTTTAACTTTAAAATATGCGTTTAATTAATCACTTAAAATATACGTTTGGACGCCACTTCTATCGAAGGAATAGCAACAAATATAACATATGACTTGCCGTATTTCACTTATAACCGTGTGTAGAATTGCAAGAAAATTCTCGGAAAATATTACTAAGGACTGAAGTAAATATAGTAATAAGAAAAGAAATTCAAGGAATTTCTTGCTACTCTTCTTACTTCAGTCCCTATTCTTTCTTTCACAATAAACCGCACCCCTGTAGAGAAAGACGAGTTGAGCTCGGGGTGTCCCAATGAAGCGAAAACCATTTCGACGAACCCACCTCGTTTGTTCCTTTTACCAGGGGAAACAGGTGCGCGAGCTCAGCTCGTTTGTCACACGGATGGCGGAAAACAGGTGGACGAGCTGGACTCGGGTTTGTCACTTAAAGGGTTAAAGAATGTTTTACAAATACATCATTGAAACTGCTAAATTACTTAACCAATTCCGACAGTTTATCCAAACAAAACCGGAAGTTTTGATTTTCCGGTTAACTTATTTCACATTTCAAAACCACCAATGAAGGATTAAATGTACTGTCCGACCACAGAACGAAGAACCACGGTTGGCATAGTGCCAAGACGATTCTATTCATGTTGTAGGTAAGGCTGCTGAGGAAGGAGGGGGAAAAGTCTCGTATTCTCTCGACATTCTTTAGAATTGGTTACTAACTGCATTTGCTTGCTTTTTCCTCGTCTGTTATTTTGATTATTATATTAAAATTAATGGATCCTTTACCCAACACAACTGCTCGGAATAAACCGCTCCGTAGTGATTGTAAACGTATAATACACAATGTAATTAAATTGTGTGATAAAGAAGCACCTATAACACTCCTATTTTTTAAATAGATTTACTTCTTTCTTTTTATTATTTTGAAATTATTATTTACATATTCGATCAAAAATAAAGTTTTAAAAAATAACTTTAAAATTGCGGACAAAAAGCAGTCTGAAATACATTACGTATTTCCTAAACAAACACATCCGAAAATATGACGTTTTCCCCTATTTTCTAAGTAGACTAGCTTATCTCGCGCATGTGTAATAGCTTCCAGGGACCTTGCTTCAGTGGTCGGACTATAAAAGAAATATAATCTTGTTTGTTATGTTTTACATTTCATTTCTGTTTCTTATCACCAGTGTATTTATATCAGTTTGTGAATATTTCCATAAATAAACTTCCTTGGTTTGGATAAAAACAATTTTAAAGTCATGCTAATAAAATACTACGGAAATTGCTACATTTTGATGATTAAAAAAAAATATTTTTTGATGTCAGCAACCTTTTAAAAGCTTCCAAAACAGAGCGAGTTCTCGCTTACAAGCACATCCAATCCGGTAAAATCCAGTTCCTCGCTTCAATGGCAACTACACATCCCCACTGGAGGCCTCTTCGAATGCTCGTGTACGAAATTCCGCCAGACGATTTATGCGTAGATATTTTTACAGCTGTGTTGAATGAGAAATGGCGGCAAAAATTATCTTCCATTCCTCAAAACCCGTTTTAGATCCTCTTTCAAAACACGCAGTAGGATTGTCTTTTATAGTTACGTTTTTCAGCGTGATTGAGGAAAAGAATCAGGCCCGTTTCATTCATACGAATGCTAATTAAATGAACTTCGTAGTACTTTTTTTCCTCCTTTTTTGAAGGTTGATACTGCGATAAAATTTGTAGAATAATGTTAGTAGACGGAAAATAATCTGCTCTTCTCAGTTATGAATTATCTTCATTTTGCATCAATTGGGGGAAATATGAAGAAAGAAAGAAAAAAAGTTAAAAAAAAAGTGCTATTTTTCCGTCTTCCTTGGCCATGTGAATCGTCAGGTGATTAAAAAGCTCAGAAAGTACTCGTAAATCGCCATTTTTCGATTTAAACTGAGTTTTGTTTAAGATTATCGTAACATAATTACTTCAAAGGATGAAAAATGTTAAATCTGTTATAAATATGTTTTATAACTTAGCATCAGAGCACGGAAATAGTATGTGTTTAGTACTATTTTAAAATGAAAATTTAAAATAAAAAACCAACGATTTTTCGTCAGATTTAACGTTCTCCACACCGGAAGTATATACTTTTAATGTATTTTCTTCCGTTTTTCAGAAACTGTAAACATGTTGTAGATCAGTCAAAAAGAAATCATTACAGTGATATTAGGTTTTTTAAAAATTTAGTTTTGGTAAAAAAAACAACAATAACAATAATGGCACAATGTAACAACTACGTGCTTTTTATTAATAAAATGAACAAAGTCAAGCGAAGGAACGTCTACTCTAGAAGGTTATGATGACGAATCAACAAGGGTTCTTGGCTGACTTGCCCTTGACGGTAAGCCAAGACGTCGGGAAATAAAGAGGCTGTCTACGAGTTGTGAACCTTCAAATAAGCGTACCTAATTGAAAACAGCTACTATTTTGAAAATTTTACAACCTATAGGCTCTAAGGTAAATACGGTATGAATCATAATTTTTTAATACGGATGGAGAATTTTAGTTCATTTGTAATTAATCTTTTATCCTAAACTACTTTATTTCGCCAATATAGTTCAGTTCGGTAACAGTAGGTGCATAACAAACTGCTGCGAATTTAGAACATGACTTCCATCTCGCTATCATAAGCATCCCATTGGCCATTGACCTTTCCTAATACAGCTAACTCAAGATACGAACGTTTTCTGCTTCGTATTTATAATGACAGTCAACGGTGTTCATTTCCGAGCGATGCCACTTATTTCCTCGTCTTCCAAGTTTTCGATCTTCAGTTTCGGGGCGGCGGCAAACAAATTTACAGCAGCTCTGGGATCCTTAACTTTTAAATTACAAAATTTTATATACATCCATTTACAGAAATGCTGAAAATTGGAATGAGAAATTTCATATAAAAATGAAACTTTATAAGTAAGGACCTGTTCTCATAGAATCCGTTAGCATTAGCGTTACTGGTATTGACATACTTTAAACCAATCACGGACCTTAACAAAACAATATCGTGGCTAATCGTTTGGAATTTTGTGATTGGTTAAATATATTTCAGCACGAGTAACGCTGACGCTGACGAAAGCAATGTGAACAGCCCCTAAGAAAGTATACAAAAGTGGGATACCCAAAATAGGTATATTATTTACCCAGAAACATTGCACTCTGAAAGAGGTAGCTCTTTGAACCTGAAGCAGCATTTCATTTTTACAGTGATTCACAGTCTCGAAGAACTAAGTATTTACAGTACAAATGTAAGATAACAAAAATGATATGAGGCAAAATAGATAAATGCCTTTCATTTAAATACCCATAACCTTTTATCTCCTGTAATACGCAACCAATTTCAAACGCTAGATGCAACTAAAGACATGTTGAATCAAGCATTGTTTGTCTCGCGAAATCTTTTTATCCTTGTTCTGTTTTTGTCAACTTGAATTTTACGAATTTCAAAACAGGACGAAAAAAAATTAAATGAATAAAAATTTCAATGCATTCTTTTTTATAACTTATCTAAACCGCCACTTGAGGTTTCAGAGATTCAGATCTTTGAGCAGCGCATACTTTGAATGCTTCATAGGAATGAAATTTCTAGATTTGCATGGGTTCGATAGCACCAGGAATTAAAATTCCAGTTCTGATAACGGTGTAGCTTAAAAACAATACAATCTGTATTTTAAAACTTAGAGAAGCAATGAACAGATTAAAAAACACCCTCCTCTAAAGACAAAAAATAAAATAAATAAATAAATAAAAAATAGTTATTTAATATTATTCTTAGGAGAGCTGTAGTCAGTTGTCACAACTGTTGGCTGCGCACATTTTCCTGCTACTTTTAAAACTACTTTTTGTGAGAGAACTGGCTGTTAAAAGGATAATTATAGTTTGGGCGACACATTCATAATAAGCATATTTTGACCTTTCATATTTTCATTTGTGCGTTTGATAATAAAACACATTGTAACATCTGTCAGAACTGGACAACTGTTGTGTTTTTAACGTTTTTTATTGTGAACTAAACATATGACAGATAAATTCTTAAATAAAATGAGAGAATAACCAATAGATTATGAGTTATACTACTGCGATAAAAAATTTACTAATTTCACCAAAAACCTAATACTTTTAATTAAAAACTCTCTTCTTGGTTTTCAAACCCATTATTCTTTAAGTAAGTTAGGTTGAATAGTTATGTGTAGTCAAATGAAACCATCAGTTCGTTTTTAGCTCATAATCAAACAACAACTGAACATAACTTTTGCGTTTTTAATGTTTTTAACTGTGAACTAAACATGATGACAGAAATTTTTTAAAATAAAATTAGAGAGTAATCAATAGATTATGAGTTTAAAAAATTATTAATTTCATACAAAAACCCTAATATTTTTAATTAAAAAGAGCCAAACAATCACTTTTTAATGACCAATCTCTCATACATTAAATTTATGATTTTCTCTTTCTAAACCTAAAATGCAGCTAGCTCGACAAGAGTAGATGAAATATCGATGCAAATTAATCATAGATGTACGAAAGATTTATTTTATTTAAACCGTTTAAATAACAAACAGAAAATTCTAATATGAACCTTCTATAAACTCACCAAAAAAGGTGAAAAGTAGGAATTTAGCAGTTCTAAAATCTGCTAAGCTTCAATTTTTTTTAAAACCATATACCAAATATTCAATAGAAGTTAACTAAAACGCTTACCCGAAACAAATTAAATTATTGATAAGAAGGATTAAATTTAGCGACACCGTATCAAAGTTGAAAATTCTTGTGTCATCTGGCATCTACCATTCCTACTGTACCATATTACACTGTAGTCAGCTTACAAATCCAAACTAATTAGTTTACCGAATTCACTTATCGTCTCCATTTACACGTTTTACAGGATTGTAACTCGTGATGATCAATCTGCCTCTACTTTCTATTTATCATTTGTTTTCTTCAATTCAATTACAACTGGCTAGATAGTCGTATACGAAATACTGATTAAAATTTATATCGAAGAGGTAAATACGATTTTTTTTATTTTATTAAAATTAATTTATAAAATTAAGAGTTTACCATTTTTAATTTAATGAATTTATCATATCATGGGTTTATCTTATATGTACTGATTATTGTTTACTGTTTTACGCAAATAATTGGGAAGAATCACTTCGAATGGAGCAGTAAGGAGGCCAGTGGTACTTTCATTTAAAGGTTCTTTTTAAAACTAAAACAGATAAAGCATCGGACTCGGATTAATCCGTATACATGCCGACTGCACGTTATTCTCGCTTCCTCTAAATTTCGTAAAGTTTAATTATCGTACGTTAATCCCCCCATGTCACTATCTGTTCGATCGGCAACCTTGATTTTTATTCCTTCTTCCAGCACAGCACACACGCGGTTCTAAAGCCTGTGTCACGTGCTTCACGGAAATGAAAGCGCCTCCTAGTTTCCTACGGTTGAAGGCAAAACCAAAATAGACGATGACACAATCGTAAACAAATGATGCTTCCAAAATTGCTCTCCTAAGCTAGGGAGGAACTCTCAGACGCTGAAATTTGGATGAGTTTTGTAAACGTATTTCATCCGTTTGTAAACACTTTCGGAGTGTTTCCAGTGCCGCTAAAGTAAAGCAGAAGAGTCGTTGCAACTCAACAAAAGGTTCGCAAGGCTAAAAAAATAAGCGATTACAGACAAACAATAATTAGCAATTTATCATTTCCTGGAAATCGGGTTACATGACTTTTTGTTTAATTCACAAAATTTGGCCTTATCTGTGACTTTGTTGATCAAAACAACTTTAAATATACCTTCAGATTAAGCGTCAACTTAAACGTTAGTAAAGAAAGTCTGCGAGAGTAATTTCTTAAAGAGAAACTCACGTGACTGAAATTTCGTTAAATTTCGAAGTAAAATAACAATTTCTTTTCACATTTTATGTTGCATTTAAGCTAAATTAACAAATATTCTTTTTAATAGGCAGTTTTTTGGACGCCTTTTCAATGCATAAACAGTATTCTGAAAGGGTGTAAAAGAAAATAGGAGAGGTGGGATACCAAAATTTTTTTTTTATCTAACAACAATAAAAATTACTGATTATTTTAAAAATAAAATAAATATTAATATTCATGGCTTATGTATTCCTTTCGGAATATTATAAATTTAAAAGTAATATAGTGTATTTTTTAGATTTATAATATTGTGCCTCTTCACAAAAGGCTTTGGGGGCCACAGTGTGAGAGCGAATTGAATTCAGTTAGGGCCCTCCTCAGCGCATTGATTGCCGCACGATCCTTAAAATATGAAATATTCTGATTTTTTAAAAATTGAATAACAATGGAATTGATGTTTGAGTAGTATTGAAAAGTTATACAATGAGAAAAATAAATATAATATAAATAAAATGAGAAAAAAAATATATAGCATTGAATTTTTACTATGGATCATATCATTGTTAAAAACTACGTTAAGGCTAAAGACATAATCGGAATCTTCGGTTTCACAGTTTGAAAAAGCGGGAAAGAACCAACTTTCTTAAAAGTTTTCTACAATTTTCCGATTTTAACTGAACTTCTATGAACGTTTTAATTGACTTCAACTTAAGTTGGGGGGACACGTGCCTAGGGATGCGACATCGATGTCGATGTTTTCAAAGCATCGATGTTTTGATAAAACATCGATGTTTTAAACATCGATTTATTGAAGCCGATTTTTTTAACATATATTGATATTTTGAGCTCGATGTTTTACGTTGTCTTGATTTCTTTTAAATGAAAATGTACCATAATAATAAAAAAAAATTAACCACGTAGGATAATTTTCACTCTCAGTAAAAGTACGTCTGAATTCTGAAAAGGACGAATACAAAAGGGGAAACGATTCGCTATCAACGAGACAAATGACAATCAACAACCAATGAATAATAATTATATGCGAGGCCCTAATAGCCCCAATAATTGTTATTTACAGTAAGGATAAAATAAGCTTGTTCAGTTTTCCCCCATACGCTGGTTTTGCATCTGTACTTCAAATTGGTGTAAATGTATGTAATTGTCTTTTGTATTGTTTAATTTGAAAATAAAAGATTTGTTAGTAAATTGTCCTTATTACTTTTTTTATATTAAACTCTGTTGAACCAAACTCAAAAATTCTTTTAAATGATTTTGCTTTATACTCTGTTGATATGAAACCAATCCTTTTGTCTTGTGTTACAGTCATGAACTTCAGAACTTTTTTATTCTAAATTATTTAAGCCACCTTAAGTAAGTTATTCTCCAATTTAAATAAGAAAACACCACGGATTTTTTTATAGCTTTGGTCCTATCAATTTTTTATAGCAATAATTTCTTCCTCAATTTTCTGGCAAAAGTAATAAAATGTATCATGGAAATTCTGTGATATGCGCCGACTCTAGCAACCAAGTTTTTGTCATTTGTGTCAGCCCAATCAGAGAGTAAAATTACCCCCCCCCCCCCCCCGCCTCACGACTAACCGAAGTAACATTAATGTTAAAGGTTACAAAACCAGTTTTTAAAATAATGGAAGTTCATAATCATCGATGTTTGAAAACATCGATGGTTTTGGGGCGATGTTTTATTAGCATCGATGTTTCAAAACATCGATGTTTGGTTGTCGAAGTCGGATCCCTACACGTGGGGAAAAATTAAAAATCAATGAACTGTAGATTTTGGGCATATATTTTGCATAATACCAATAAAAAAGAAGTCTTGCTTACCTTCTACATTCGTTTTTGCTAAATACCATGTGTAAGATATTTTAGGACCATAGGACCCTAAATAGAAGATATTTTGTATCTCAGTCTAATTTATATAATATAGATGGCGCACCAGTTAGTATTGCTCGTGTGCTGATTGATGGATGTCCCCTGGTTCTGTAGTGTTGACTTTGTTGTATGTTGTTCCGGTTTATATGTAAATTGCTGTTACTGTGTCGTTTAGCCTATAAATAAATTTAGTGTCTTAAATCTCTATGAGTGTTATTTGGAGATGAAGTTATTTTTGATGCTCGAAAACCACAGGATACAGAAAAGGAAATAATTTCGTAGTTCAAAAAAAATATTCTTCACCATATGACTAAAACTTGATACTTAAAACTCAATATACATTTGTATTTCATTTAGGTAAAAATGAACGAAAACTAAAATTAAAAAAAGAGCAGGATTTCAAAATTAAAAGCTTCATATTGAAACATTAAATATTATAAACTTATCTATATAAAACTAAACTAGTAAAAACTGAATGAGAAGGGTGAACGTGGATTTCAGATAATATTTGTTCAATCTGATAATATTTGGTGAAATATTTGAGTGCTACACTCGCATCATCGTCCGGGTAAAGTCTTGATCGTTGTTTAGCTTTTATAGCTACTCATTCTGAAAACCCAGTCTCAAACATGTAGGTAGAAGGGAAGCAATGAAGTTATAACCTTATAAGACTGTTTGACACCTTATTAAAAATATCATATCATATTTTTTAACATTCGAAAAAAAATATCAAAAATATACAGTTGTAGAAAATTTAAAGCATTTTTTTAAAATTAAATAATTTAATATGATATTTACTTCAAACTATCCACGACCCTAAAATTTTTTCGCGACCCACTGTTTGTGCACTACTGACGTAACCATTTGAGCCTAATTTGTCTCGATTTGAAAACTCTGTGATAAGAAAAAAATAATTATGCCTTAAAAGCAATTCAAATTTTCAAATGAAATAAATTATGCTTAAAAAACAATTCAAATTTTCAAAAGAATAAATTTAAAATACCACTAATTAGCCACCAATTTCCTCGAATTCCAAAAATATTCTTTAACCACGAAAACTGTTTCAATACCCTGAATTTTAAGAAAACGTTACTTGAGAAAGCGTGGTTGCAGAATTTTCAAATTTCACCGGTCTAGGATAAGTCACATTCATGAGTCACGAGCGATTCGTGAGAGCGAAAGATTTCGCAACCATTTGGCGCCTCTCGATTTGCCATGAACTTCATCATTTCTGGATAGCAGCTGAATAACTCGAATTAATTTTTCTTTGCGGAGATGCCTGATTTGAGGTTTTTCTTAAAAGAACAAGGCAAGGGATTTTAAGCCCTCGTATGTCTCCAAGATTTCCTTAATTTTATTCTCTGTTTCAATAGTTTCAAAATACCGTCAAAAATGTTTTAAAACTACGTCCTCAAGCATTCGTTGTTCTTAAAATTTTTTTCGCTGAACTGGTCTTAAAATTTAATTACTTATAAATAGTCACTAGAACGGTCTATTCTAAGAAACTTCTACGTTTAATTTTTTGTTGTTATCTCTCCATGTACAAGAAAGAACTATTATTTAACATATGCAAATTACGCAAGATCTGTTTACGATATTCCGCGAGCGATGCATCTATAGCTAACCTTAAAAGTGCTTGTTATATCTACGCAGATACGTTACACCCTACAGGTTACACTTTCGGATGTAATTCAAACCCATGTTATGCTCATAGCGTATAACATTTGTATACGCCTGCGCAGCCTTTCAAGGCAGTTTGCGAAAGTGCGCGCCACCTATCGGCGAAAGAAACCAACTAAAACATAAATGATGTGGATTACTTAAAAAAATTTTTTTTTTCTAAATTTAGAGTTTACAGATGCTTTTTTAATAATATTTCAGATTCTAGCTTTCCGGCTTATCTGTCAACTTCAGAATGGCGGAATAGGACTGAAAACGCTTTAGTGTCAGATAACACGCAAAATTTGTAAAAGAAAAAGGGTCTTTTTTTAAGAGGCTAAAATAGCCTGTAATCGATGTTTCACTTATACAACATTTCACAGCCACGACTAATATTTATAGCAGTGTGTCTATAAGTATTGGGGAAATACAAATAAAATTAGTTCTTAGAAATAAAGATCAGTCAATAGACGCTTTTACAAGGTTAACGGCACTGTGGACCTTCGAAACAAATTTTTAAACTTTTCAAAGGATTTAATTTAAACTTTGTTGTGTAACAGGTAATGAGCTCAAATAGCCGAGGTCAAAACTATCTTTCACAATGCCGCATGCACTTTGGTCTTTCGACATTCGCCCATTCTTCAACGCGAAACTGTTGGTTGTTTGAAATGGGAGCACGACAGAGGTGAAACACCACCCCCTGGGGTACAATCAATTTACACCGCTCTCCCCCGCAAGGGCCTAGATTGGCAGGGGGTGGAGAGGATGGGGCTCATACCCTCCTTCTAACTCTACAAACCTCACGGAGGGATCAGAGGTCAAAACTGAAAATATTTTCATCTAATAAAATTTTAATATTTTAAAATGATATTGGTCGATACTTTCTCGTTGTGGACTGTAGATTTTCTTTTGTTTTTTGCTTTGTAATAATTTCTTATAATCTTAATCTAGAAGCAACTATATTAATTGATTCACTAGTTATAGAAACGCACTAGACTTTTTCAACGGACACCATAGTCCTTTATTTATTATACGGAGAGGTCTTTTTTACGACCTTATTCACTGGTTCTCCATAGGCAACTGAACTAACAGTCGCCAAGGGTTGGCGGGAAGACGGTACCCAGTGATCACGTAGGAGCGCCAACAGATATATTACAAATATAATTTAAAATGTTAATATAAATTTAATTGCTGATATAAGTAAAAGATAAAATCCATATCCTTGAATCAAATTTAGCATTTATTGGGAACATTCACTGCATTTAAGAGAGACGTGTTCTTTTTTAATAGCACTCATTTGGATTACAAATACCAACAGTCAATCAACTGCGTGTTAAACTTTACAAAAATTTTATCAGAATTGCACTTATAATTGTTAACATTAATTTAATATTTTATATATATTATGGAGTATCAATGTGAAATCAATTTGATAGTTAGAATTACTCATGCAACATTTCGAACGTATTCAAGTATATGGAAATTCAGAAATAAAAAGAATCCGTTTAAGAGCATTTAAAGCAAGTATGTAATGTATCAACTAACTTATTAAAGTAGCGCACGAAAACCGCTCATTGAATTGGTGCGTGTCTAAATATGAATAAATATTACTTGGTCCTTTTAAACTCGGTGCATGTACACTTAACTACGAAGCCCTTTGAATTAATAAAAAAGTGGATGGAAAAATTTAGCGAGCACTACAGTTTTCGTTACTTGCTGTCAATCGAGTAAATTAACGAAATTTTTTTGAAATGATAATTTAACTTAATCACTCATACTTTCCCGATTATTGGCTGCGAGAATGAAAAGGCTTTAATTATTTCCGTAAGTAATAGGTAGGGATACGTAATTTTCGTATTTACGAAATAGATGCGAATAAATGCGAAATTTGCCGATATGAGAGATTAATTGCAAAAATTATTTTTTTTACTGCTTTTCGGCGAAAACTCGGTGATAAACGGCTTAAGCGAAATTAGGTAATAATAGTAATATTTTATTAACATAACTGCTTAACAAAGACCATCCGCGGTCTTTAACTGAGACATCTTCCTCTCGAAATTTGCTGATTACTTATTGCTAAAGACTTGAGAAAGTGGAGAGAGAAGAGAAAGAAGACTTAAGATAGAAGAGAATGTGGAGACTACTACATTGCTAGCTATTAACTAAGAAATTATATATATATATATATATATATATATATATATATATATATATATATATATATGTGTGTGTGTGTGTGTGTGTGTGTGTGTAAAATATAAACAATACAAATAAACAAAAATTAAAATTCAAGCATAGACTGCTAAATCACTTTAACATAAAACATATCCTGCAAAGAAAACATAAAACATTTTCAATAGAGGATAGCGCAGAAGCTTCATATCCCCATAATGAAAAAAACAAATAAATAATCCAACATAGATAAAAATAATACGAATATAGACAAGAAACAAACAGAAATCAAGCACTCTGAGCATCCACTCACCAAAGTTTTTTGAAGTGTCATTGTCCTGCAGTAAATATTTTCTGAAGTTTTAAAATTTAAATAGGTGTAGAATTATACCTCATGTTTTTACATCGCAAAAATCTAAAAATTATTACTGAAACTTTATTAGTTTTATTGTAAATCTGCGCGCAGTGTATCAGAATATAAATTTGAAATTTTCAGAAAATGCCCTAACTTTTTATTTCATAAATAAAATTCTTATTTACTTGTATTAAAAATTAAGTAAGGGAACACAATCTATAAAGTTTAAAGAAGTAATACTGAAAACTTCATGTGTAATGGACAATAACAAAAACAGTTACAGAAGTTCGAACAAACAGCAAAAATTATGACTTTCTACTTGAGTGAAGGTGATGACTCCCTTTTTAATTTTCAAAATTTGATCCTTTGATTCAATCAAGCCTCATTTTATCAGAAATCAACCTAAATATTTTTTTAATGCAATTTTCATTTCCTTTGGATTTGGTAAGCGTCGTGATGGAAAGTTCTCGCAAAAGTATATTTATCTTTTATCTAACGAACCCGGAATCAATTAGGGTAGGTGGGGGCAAAGGTTTGCAGTTTTGAGTTTTGGGTTTCTTACGGGCCTCCGTTAGATCCTATCGCCCCAAAAAGTCACTTGTATTGTAGTTGGGTATGCCCTCTACCTTCTATAAAATAATGATTTTTTTCCCGAAATATTTAGTCACCGAATTTTTAATTTTACCAAAAGACCTGTTTGCGAACCTTTGCCCCAATCGGTGGGGCAAAGGTTCGCACTGCAAAACTTTACCCCACTCGTTGGTTTCTTAGTGGATAGGCATCGAAAATCACAAAAAGAGTTGTCTAAATAATTTTATTTCACATTTTGTAATCTTTTTAAAGGTGTTGCATATATAGAAAATCACAAATTGAACAGGTTAATCTCAATAAATTTTTTCTTAAACTAAATAGGGTAGGTGGGGGCAAAGGTTTGCAGTTTTGAGTTTTGGGTTTCTTACGGGCTTCCGTTAGATCCTATCGCCCCCAAAAGCCACTTGTATTGTAGTTGGGTATCCCCTCTACCTTCTATAAAATAATGAATTTTTTCCCGAAATATTTAGTCACCGAATTTTTAATTTTACCAAAAGACCTGTTTGCGAACCTTTGCCCCAATCGGTGGGGCAAAGGTTCGCACTGCAAAACTTTACCCCACTCGTTGGTTTCATAGGCATCGAAAATCACAAAAAGAGTTGTCTAAATAATTTTATTTCACATTTTGTAATCTTTTTAAAGGTGTTACATATATAGAAAATCACAAATTAAACAGGTTAATCTCAATAAATTTTTTCTTAAACTAAATAACTTCAAAATGAAATATCAACTATTAACACAGAAAGTTGAATCTAACAAAGAAATTCACAAAATGAAAAAAGGTTAATCTCAATAATTTTTTTCTTAAACTAAAGAACTTCCAATTAAAATATCAACTATTAATACTATCGTTATATCATATCTTAAACTTTACTCATTCTTTTAAAACCCGTAAAAATTAAGCAAATTAAGGGGATGGGGGACATTACAAAGCAATTTTTGAAACTTTTACCTCAGAGATATGAAATTGGGCATAAATATTCATTAAAGTAAACTTATTTCAAACACCTTATAAAATTTTATAAATATTTAAAATTTTATTTTTTATATTTAAAAAATTGAAATTTTTATTATGTTTTTTAAAATGCTCCTTGCGATCCAATTTTTAACCTTATCCTTAATTTTGCTTTTAGATTGCTTATACATTTTGATCAGGGTTATGTTTTGATTTGTGCTTTCGTTGAATAATTAATTTTTAGGAAATATTTTTATTCTTGTACTCTGAATTCTCGTGAAATTTTTGTACTTTTCCACGCTTAAGTTAAACTTTGATAATCTGAATGATGTCGAAACCTGAAATGGATACATAACTTTATTTTAATGTATAAGAGGAGTCTTTGTAATAAATTTCATAAAATTTCGTCAAAAATTGTGACGCAAGGAGCATTTCAAAGACTTGCAAATCTGGAAATTACTCATTTAGAGCTTTTTTCCCTAACCAGACCTTCGAAGCTTATAATGTCTTGTAACAACATTTAATTCTTTTATCTTGTAAAATAGGTCTTTGTTCAGAGCTATTTTATTTTTGTGTTGTACTAATTTATTTTATTTTTAATTTATGGATTTTCAAGCATTTTACAAAAAATTTTCTGATTAAAAACAGGCAGTTTTTATCAAAAACCATAATTTTTTTTCAAATTACAAAAATGTGAATTCCCATTAATAATAAAAGACGTTGTTAATAAGGATTCTTAATGAAAAGAGGACATGAAACAAATATTAATAGTTAGAGGGGCAAAGGTTTGCAGATGGGGCAAAGGTTTACACTGCGAACATTTACCCCATGACTCCCGCAAACCTTTACCCCATTTCGTGCTGGTTCTGTTTCTGCAGAATGGACGCCACTGTATTTGAGTTAACCCAAAACTTAAGGTAGGATTTGAAAGGTTATTTACCACCCTAACATGCGAAAATAAGCCCAAAACAGTTCGTGAGTTTGAGTGATGCTCAAAATTACTCAAAAGTTGCAAAAAATTACATTAAAAGAGACGAAAATAAACTTACCTCATTTTCTCTGCAAGAGGGGGTCTTAACTCCAACATTTTTTACAAGGCAACTGACTGGAAGTATAGGAATGCACTGCCTACCCTATTCTTCCTAAAACTCTTCCCGGTCATTTTAAAATGTATGTGAGAACCTTTGCCCCCACCTACCCTACGTTTCCGCTTAAAATGGTAGAAAAGTTTTCTTTATAATTCTACGAATTTTTAGATTTGGTTTTTTTTTATCTCTTTATGCTCAAATCCTTATTAAGACGAAGTATTAAATTTACGAAAATTTAAAAAGCTTTTACAAATGTCAATGTTTGAGAAATCCGTTTAGCATGCTGTAATTTTTTTTAAAAGTCTAATGCGGAGGTACTTGTCGTAATGTAAAATAAAATTAAAAAAAAATAAAAACCGTTTGTCTGCAAACTTCCTTTTAAATATCTTTTTCATTTGCATTGAACAAATTTAATCATCGCGTTACAATTTTTAAATTTTTTTTTCAGTTTGGTCCTCATGAAAATTTTTCTAGTTATTGCACAAACGAGTGGTGCAGAATCAAAACTAATAATATCCATTTTTTTTTCAGAATTGTGTTAAGAATACTTTCTTACAATGTTTCAATCCATTAAAGGCGGACATGTTTGGAAAATTGCCTACTGATAAAACATAATATGGGAACTTTTCTAACGGTAATTTCAAATTTATATCTTCAAATATGTATAAGATATAGTTCTTTGTCCTTTACCGAAATAAAAGAAAAGTTCTGATGGAGATTGCTAATTTTCATACTACAGCTTTCATATATTCCTAGTTTTCCACATCCTGGATTTAAGGCTGCCGTGTAACCCTATTGGATTCGCTCACCCCATGTTAACCTATGGAGAAAATGTGTCCAAGAATTGCCGACTTGGATCGAAAGATTTAAAAAAAAAAATTATACACCGTAATAGAGAAATAAATTCTAGACCTTGGGACATTTTTCGTTTCTTTATAAATGCAAATAATATTTTAAAATTTAAGTTATTCAGGGAAAAAGAAATCTGGTATAGTGCGTTTTAAACAGTCATAAATTCGTTTGGTGGACGAAATTCATAAAATGAATCCTGTTGCAAGTTGCAGAATAGTTCGGGCTATCTGAAAATACCAGTTTTAATGAATTATCAGCATTTATGTAGCTGTAAATAGTACAAAAATTTTATCCATACGAACCTAATAGAGCTAATCCAATAGGGCTAGTACACAGCAGCTTTAACAATTCCACAGTCAGTGGCTGGATTAAGAACTACGCCGACTAGGCTTCGATCTAGGGGCCGTTGGCCCGGGAATAAAAAAACATTTTACCTTATGATTTTCTAAACATATATACAGGGTGATCATGAACTATGTCGTCAAAATAAGAGGGGTGATAGTACTCATCAAGACGCGCAACAATATTTGCAATACACTCTAGGACCACATTCCATTCAGTGTGTCAGGAAAGCGTGAAGTTCAGTGTCCAAGGTGAACTTTCGTCACTGTAAAAAATGAAAATAAACCAAATTATAAGTTGTACAATCCTATTCAAATCAGAGAAAGACTACCCCTCGTAAACACCAGAAGAAATTTTCAGTGAACATATGGGCAGGTATCGTTGATGATTGGCTGGTGGGACCACATCTCTTGCCAGAACATCCCAACAGAGCAGCGTACCTTGTATTCATGGAGCAAGTGCTTCCTGGTGCCTTACAAACTCCACTCACCACACAGAGGGACATGTGATTTATGCATGATGGAGCCCCACCACACTTTAGCACCATGGCCCGCCACTTCCTGAATGGCACATATCCTGGACGGCGGATTGGAAGTGGCGGACCTGTGGCTTGGCCTCCACGCTCACCGGACCTAATCCTATTACACTTCTGTGGGAGAAACATGAAATCATTTGTGTACACGAGGCACCTATGGATTCAGTGGAAAATATCGTAACGAGAAACGTTGTCAGGCCCTTATTTTCCATTAGGCCCAGTAGGCCCGGGCCTAGGGGCCCCCGACATTCAGGGGCCCCCAAAAATTTTAATTTTAAAAGAAAAATTCCCAATTCCCATTTTTTTAAATTTTACCTTTTTTAATAGCAATTTTTTTGTGTATCCTTTCAAATTTGATTGGTTCATCATATGTATAGTTATATGTATAGTTCATCATATGTATGTTATAGTGTATATAAAGAATTAATAAGTTTTTCTGGTTGCATTGTATTGACGTTTTAATGATGAAGTTACTATGTTGTATTGCTTTTTGTTATTTGATAATGTTCTAGACTTCTACGCTTCAAATAGCCAATTCTTGGTAAAATGGTACTTTCACAATGATTCATGATTATTTTTTTGTGTGTCAATTTTGGAAATTTTACGCCCACATCAGTGTTAGGGGGCCCCCATCCCGAGTTCTGTCTATAGTCAAGAATTTTCTAAATCGGGCCCTGGACGTTGTTGCAGCAGACAAGATTAACACGACCCCAGGTGTGTATGTGAGGGTAGGACAGTCTTTCATTCGTGGGTGACCAGTGGCGTACCCAGGATTTTTTTTTTGGGGGGGGGGGCAAGATGAACGGATAAAGATATTTATAATGCATGGGGGGGGGCGAGATGAACGGATAAAAATATTTATAATGCAAAATCAATATTCATATTGCAATTTCTATTTCTTTGGGGGCCCCCTCCTGTGTGCGCCACTGTGGGTGACAACTGAGCAGCGACATCCTTGGACGCCATTTTGAGCATCTATTTTGATTCTTTCTCTGATCTAAATGGGATTGTGCAACTTATAATTTGGTTTATACTATTTGGTTTTTTCCAGTGACGAAAGTTCAACTTGAACACTGAACTTTACGCTTTTCCGACAGACTGAGGGGAATGCTGCCCTAAGTTCCACTGTAAATATTGTTCGTCTTGATGAGTACTATCACCCCTCTTATTTTGTCGGCATAGTCTCATGATCACCCTGTATAACTAAAACACTTATAAACAAAGAAAAGGTTGCCATTGTTTTTAAATAAAACTAGTGAAAAAACTATTTTAATAAATAATAATAGTAATTTATATTGAACTTTATTTTTGGGTTATCACGCCGATGGTAAAAATTTAAACTTTTCTTATTGCCTTCAAATAAATGGGGCCCTAAAGCAATTTCGCTCAGAGTCGCAAAATTTCTCAATCCACCACTGTCCACAGTATGAACTTTAATTTTTCTCACATACATTGTTTGATAAAATATGAATAAAATATAATGAAATATGACAGTGAACTTATACAAAGGAAGAACGATCCCCCCCCCTCTCCCTCTTTCTGACTTTTCTATCTCTCGCCAGTAATCGTTACCTATTTTGAGCATTCCAAATATAGAAGACTTTGACCCTGACATCTGCGAAATAGTCTGCTCTATGAAGGGCGAATTTTCATATATAATACTAATTTGTGACGCGGCCAAGTGTTTATTGATTTCGCTCGCTATTTGTAAGCAATTACTGCATTGTCATGACACGCCATGTGCACGTTCGGGACGGAAACGGTAAAAGTTGTGGAACTATCCCAAGAATGACTTAAAAAAAGAAGAAAAAACTACATTGCATTGAATAGAAAATCTCGAAATCTCGAATTCTGTTTGTTTGAATCTCAGCTAATATACTAACTCAGATGGTATATCAATAACCGCTCTTATTCGGTAGAATATTCATTGAATCGTTCAAAAAATTGGAAGCTTTAAGGAATCTAGTGTTTATACAGGTGACCCTCCTATAACACGGTATAGGTTCCTAGAAAATGCCGTGTTGTCTGAAACCGTGTTGTAAGAGTCCCAGAGACAGTACAAAAAAGAGGGTTACGTCCCGAAAACTTATTAAAAACAAACATTTAAAAAAAAATTCCATATAAGCAAGTTAATTTTTATTAAAAATATAAATGTTTGCGTAACACAAAACGAAAAGAAACAAAAAATATTATTTTCATTTAATGCGACCTTAATTTAATAAATTTCTTCCTCATCACTGCTCAGTACAATCAAACGAGAACGTTTTTTCGATTGAACGATATCACCTTCACTTTCAGAACCTTTTTCATTTAGATTTTTTGCACCTTCACTTTCAGAACCTTTTTCATTTAGATTTTTTGCACCTTCTATCCTTTTTAAAAAGTCTATAATTTTGGTTTGTTTGCTGGTTCTTACAAGGTCATTGTAGATTTCACTGCATGGAGATAGAAAATTTTGCAGCTCCCTTTTGAATTTTTGAATTTTCGGCTTCTTTCAGCGGAAGGGTCTGCTTTCAAGGAAATGATTCAAGATTTTCGGCTAAGCTTAGGCCTTCTTGAATTTTATAGAGTTATAAATGAATAAATTATAATTTGTTTATACATTTTCATGTAAAGCCACTATAGTCCATTATTCCTCCCCGTCATTATTTTAAGGTAATTTAGTTTTTAAATGTGCTAAACAAAAATCACGTCATCTGGTGCTATAGAAGTACAGTGTTGTTTAAAGGTTTTCGCAATTTTTTAATCGTGTTAGAGCGAAACCGTGTTACAGGTTGCAGTGTTATGTGAGGGTTCCCGCAATTTATCCTGTCGTGTTAGAGCGAAACCGTGTTGTAAGATGCCGTGCTGTAGGAGGGCTACCTGTATACCCATTCTAATGTTTATACAAACCACTCAAAACTTAATCATCACTCTAATTATCATACTTATCTGTCATTCTCAACTTTTCTCCGAGACGATTATAGCTAGCGAGAATTTTCTTTCCTGTATTTTTGTAATCACAGATTGGAAAATGAATATTTTTGAGTTGTATTGTTTTTTGTTTGTTTGTTTGTTGTAACAAATATAATTTTCGTCCTCGCTGACCTTAACCTTTGTCTTTACCCCTCCCCGAACACTGATATAATAGACTCTTCGGAATGCAGGTGAGAAGGAGAGTCCAGGACGAGACAATGAGTGTAGGTGTAAGTGTCGAGGTAGTTGGTGTTAACAATGTAATCCAGTGTTCCTGTAACTTTGTGATAACTGTATGTGTTATTAAAATATGTGATCGCCCGTTGTACATGTTTATTTTGTGTCAAGATGTCCTGCGTCCATGTCCAGCCAGCTGGTTGTCGTTACTCCCTTAAATCAGGGCATTTGCCATGATGTGAAGTTATGACAAATGGGCACGTAATTTTTAAAATTAAAAATTTTTCCTTACTTTCGATAAAAACATCGAACTTGTCGATAGATTCGCTCGAGGTAAATATCAGTAAACATCTCCCGTTCGCTTCGGAGGAACCGCAATAATCTTGATGTTCAGTCGAAAATTTAAAAAAAAAATGAATACATTTTTGAACGACAACCGTACGACCAGTATACTGTGGCATCACGATAGGTTGTTAAGGTAATTCTCTGAGGCTTTTTTAAATTTACTACTGTTGAATTCATGACCAAGAAAGACAGAGTCCCAATTATAATGATAAGGCCAATTTTAAAACAAAAACTTAACAAGAAAGTTCATTTACAAAAAAATTAAACATTAAAAGGGTACAACATATTTAGTTGACTGAAGTGCAGGTTTCACAGCGTACGCTCCCAGACCCATGGTCAAAAAAGGAGCTACCAAAAAACACGTCTGCTCAAATCGATGTTACATGACCATCTCTCTCAAAAAACACCAAGACTCCTACTCTCTCGGATTGAAAACTTCGGTGGCGGCCGTCTTCTTAGAAATTGCTTTCCCAAAATTGGGGGGGGGGGGGGGAGTCGGGAGATTATCGGCTGACAGCTCTTCTTAACGCCAAAACCTTGTTACATTTTAGAAACAAAGTCGCATAGAGCTATCGCTAAGAAAGACAGCTTTACGACTATGGTGGGAGACGCTTGCTTGAGAACCCGATATGCATGGGATTAACTTTTAGGCTAAAAATTCTGGCGGCATTCGCTGGTATCGTTTTTTTAATCCGTACACGTGTTCGTTCGATGGGAACTGGGAAATGGTATTCCGAAACATGCAGCTGTGTTCCTGTGAGGTCTTGGGAAAAATAACCCCATACTTTCATTACGCTACAATACAGTATATGGCCGATTGATACCGCTACGGTCAATCAGTGCTACACGGAAAATATAGGCAGTAACTGATTTTAACCGTAACCGGCACTGCTTCAAATATCTAATGCAAATATACACTTGAACCTAGGTTTCGTCCTCGTCATGCATAGCATAGCCAATAAGTACTCTGGAAAAGCAGGATTTCCAAATAAGGATTTTCTCAATATTTTTACTGCTCTATTTCAACCGTAGATTTCAAACGCGCAAATTCCGATACCCAACGCTAGGGATGCGACATCGATGTCGATGTTTTCAGAACATCGATGTTTTGATAAAAACCTCGATGTTCTAAACATCGATTTATTCAAGTCGATTTTTTTTAAACATCGATGTTTTGTGCTCGATGTTTTACGTTGTCTTAATTTTTTTATTTAATGAAAGTACCATAATAATAATAATAATAATAAAAAAACACGTAGCATAATTTTCCCACTCAGTAAATGTAAGTCTGAATTCTGAAAAGGACGAATACAAAAGAGGAAACGATCCCCTAGCAACGAGACAAATGGCAATTAACAACCAATGAACCAATCAGACAGCTTGGAAGGTTCTCGACACTCAAGAACCTTCCATGGGGTTTTATTTTATAAATAGTATAAACACGAGAGCGGCTATTTAAGTTTTTGTTTTGTTCTGGTTTTATATAAGTTAACGTTAATTAATATTAAGATGCCTCCAAAAAGTACCGTTACTAAAGTAGTTTTAAAGAATGGATGTTCAAAAACATCGATGTTTAAAAACATCGATGGTTTTTGGGCGATGTTTTATTAGCATCGATGTTTTAATATTGAATATCAATATTTGAAAACATCGATGTTTTGTTGTCGATGTCGCATCCAGGGCCTTTTTATTGCATGGGCAAATCGAGACTTTGCCCAGGGGGCCCGCAAACCCCCTTGGTGTATGCACCTAGTACTTCTAATGGTATATATAGCCCATGGATAGTCCTTATTTTTATAAATGTTCGTGAGGGGGGGCCCCCAAATAGCATCTGCCCAGGGGCCCCCAGCGTTCATAATCAGGCCCTGGTCGCATCCCTACCCAACGCCAGCGCTCAAAGCATGCAAGTGTCGGGTTTCTTCGCTGTTGCAAAGATGAGAGGAGATTTATAACAATCCTTTCGACACAAACGCGAAAATGTCGGACGGAGAAAATGTGCGTAGGTATATTCTCGGTTATTTAGTAGTTACAGGTAGAAACATAGTTTTTAGTCGAAAACCACTGCGAGAAAAGAATGTGGCTATTATATTTACTCGATTGGTATGTGGAATAAGAATGAAAATTATTTTTTAAAGGGGGTCCGGGAGACATTTAAAAAAAATAATTATTTATTGAGTTAAAACTTTATGATGGTTTACCATATAATTTGTAAACAAAATCACTCTATAAAACTTCTCAAAATGTTTTTAAAAACTTTTAAAATTTTAAAATTTTAAAAAAAGTGGGGTAATTTAAAATTGTTATAACTCGAAACATTATTTTTTGAATTTCAATACTTTTTCACTTAATTAATCAGAAATATAAGTTTTAATTTTGATTCAGCAATTTTTTAAATATTTATTTTTAAAAAATTAAAAATATTTATATTAAAAATTACAAAAAAAAAATGATGTAACATATTTTTAAAAAATCATATTTTCAAAAGTAAACAGTTTTTTTCAAATTTGCTGAATCAAAATTAAAGTAAAATAGTTGAAAAAGACATGTTCCAAGTTTCAACCATCTATCATTAACGGTTCTTGACTTATAACAATTTAAAGACGAGAAATGGGGAAAAAACCCATCATGCAGAAAAACGCACTTACAGGTTTAAACAACGCTTGGCTACTATTAGAATGTTGCAAAAAAAAAAATAAATAAAATAAAATAATAATTTCTCCTGTTCTAATTAAGCTAGAAACATGATTTAAACGTCATTTTAAGCGTAAAAGAACACAAGAATTTTTAATGCAATAAATTTTTTTTCGAAAATTCGAACAATTTTGTCTCCTGGACCCCTTAAAATCATCCTAAACTTACGCGAATGTGTCGGAAACTGCATTTGAAGTAAATATGTTGTAAGGACTTTACCTTAAATAAAAGACTGCCAACCTTTTTGTGTTTTATGCCTTAATTGCATTTCTCGACTAAATACAGGCTATTTACAATATATATATATATATATATATATATATATATATATATATATATATATATATATATATATATATATATATATATATAAATATATAAATTAAATTCGTGGGTTCACGGCATCGACGAGGAAGGTCAGACTTGAGTTGTCGCTGCGCTCATTCGAGTCTTTCTAGGTTCGGCAGTATCTCCTTGTCTCCGTCTCCAGGGTCACTCTATATTCATCTCTGAATCTCAGAATATCTGAATCCGTGTTCGGCGACTTGATATACCTCCTCTAAATGTTCTCGAAAGGTCTGGAAAACGTCGCCTTTCTTTATTCAGCTACATTCCCAGACGACTAGGCGCCTCTGGGTCGGCAATTCCTCATTTGTAGCTGGTTTACTGTACCGCGAGCTGTCGGCAGCACTTCTGGCCTTTATGCCGCCAGACGTTTATCTGTCTGCAGTCGTCTAAATCAATTATGTGGACAAACCGCGCGTTGGTTGATATTCCCGGAATTTCCACGCACAAAATATTCGCTATTGTACGGGAGGTGTTACAATGTGTCGATATTTTCTGGGAAGTATGAAGAAACCGCAAGGAATCTGAAGTTCTTGCGGTTGCATAGCCATAGACCACGGTAATAAAAATTAGTTTTCCTAAGAATACTCCGCTTTACCACATTTGAAAGATAGTAATGATCGTTTAAAAAAGTAAACCTTAGACGCCTTAATCGAAATAAATGCTTTGAAGTTCCTAAGCCAAAATCAGAAAATAGTGAGAAAGTTCAAGAGCTGTCGAAAACGTTGGAAGTAACATGCCGTTGTACCGACGGCAATTTCTCTTTTAAAATCGCGTGCTTCTGTTATAAATATAGAACTTGTCGAATTCCTTTCTCGAAGTAAATATTTGGAAATACACTGCTGGCCACCCAAATTGCAACACCAAGAAAGACAAGAGATATCACAACGAAATTTATTTTGTAGATAACATGTTGACCAAGTATCAAATGATTAAATTTATAGACTTCTGTGAAGTGTGGTTCCTGCCAAAATCAGTAGCCAGAGTAGCCGCCATTGTTGGAGATCACCGCTGCCACACGCCTCGGCATTGATTCAAAGAGACTTTGGATGAGTTCTTGGGGTACAGCAGACCAAGCAGCTTCCACACGTTGCCAAAATTAATCTGCTGTGGCAGCTGGGGATGGAATCTGGGTCAATCGTAGAGCAACCATGGACCACATGTTTTCTATCGGCGAAAGATCAGGAGAGCGAGGCGGCCAGGGAAGCAATTCAATTTGGCGATTGACGAAGAACCGTTGGACAATGCGTGCCACGTGTGGTCGCGCATTATCCTGTTGAAATATGGCTGTGGGCAAGTCCTGAAGGTAAGGAAGGACATCCGTCGTATCCTCCTGCATCCAACGATCACATATCCGCATTACAGTTGTTTGGTTTCGTCCAACACTACTACCGATTTCCCTGAAATATAATCCAAAATCTCGGTAGGCCACTATCCTTCCTCAGTCGAACTCGGATACTTGATCAAAAGATGATCGCTGTTTTCGACGAGGCATAATTGATCGTTTTTTGAAAAAACCACAAAAAAAACACAATTGCCGAACTTGAAATCGTTGAAATCTCCAAACCTTAAATAGCGCTTTGAAGTGGCGCCACAGGCGCGCGTGATGTGCGTCGGCGCTGAAATTCTAATAATTTGCATATCTCACCTCCGCTAATGCATGTTGTAAATTTCATGTTATTTGCATGTTTCCTTCAGGGTGTTGCATTTACAGTGGCCAGCAGTGTATTATACTGACTCTTATTTGGGATGAACAAGGGGTAATTTGGGGGCGTTCCTTAAGGATATCGTGGGGGGAAACAGTCACCAGTGAAACGCATGCAGATCTCCTCCTGAACTACCTACGTCCTCCAATCAGGTTCAAATGACGTGGACTTCTGAATAAAGTTGTTTTGTTGCAACATGACAATGCTTCACCTCATACTGCCCATTCAACTGTTTCCACCATTCTAGATATGAGATTTGAGAGTTCCCCGCATTAGCCGTAATGGTCAGATCTCGCTCTCCACGATTTTAACATGCTTGGACCTCTCAGAGGCAATAGGGCAGTGTCTCGCAGCATGTCACATCTCAACTCTTGCAGATTTTACTTCTTGTTTGGCGAGGAGTGGCAAGACGCTGGCCTGAAGTAACTTATCCTGATATCCATACATATCTCAACATAATAATAATCCTTCTCAAAGAAAGAATGATTATATTCTCTTAAACCTTGCGAAATATTAAAAAAAAAGTGTTAAAATACACGTTACATACAACTAATATGAGGAATTTTATAAATAAACTTAAATTATTTAACTCAAAATGAAGGTATCGTCCAAAAACACATGCAAACGCATAGGAACGGCTTCTGTTTTCTGCCACCCGATAATCACGTGATCTATAGTAGACGAAAACTGACGTAGCCAGTGACGTTCGACGTTTCGCCTTATGGGATGCAAGTCCGACGAGAGCTGAAGCAGGCGGTGCACAAGTGGTTACAATCACAGCCTAGAGAATTTTTTTTCAAGAGGTATCCACGCTACTGCCAAGGTGCTGGAACACTTGTATTGCACGCCACGGAGACTACGTAGAAAAATGATACAAGTGTATTCCATTTCCATCTAATAAATTTTAAGATAAAAAGTGTTTAATTTTTTCATTTGACACTCCCACGTATATAATACATTTGTTTTATGACATGCATTAAAGATCAAGCAATTCTTGAATAATAACATCCAACTTTCAGCCTCGTATTAAAAGAAAAGTTAAAAGGGCCCAGCTTTTAACGGCATTTGGAAAATAGCTTAAATGATTATACACACAAGGCCTTTCATTTTAAGAAGATTCTGAACGAAAAAAGAAGGTAAACTTTATACAATATTACCAATTTTTGCTGCAATGTTTATTTTTTAAGAACTTTTTTTGTAAGTTTGAAATCATAATTAATTTCAGATTTCTCTCTAAAGTTGTCATCAAATAGTCATTCCCAATAAAAGGAAAGAATATTTGAGTGTTTATAAAATTAGTTTTCTTCAAACAATTTCCATACCTTTAATAAATTTCCGAGCCCGTCTATTTAATGTTCTTTGTGAAATATTTTCATTTTAAATTTATTTTAGAAGTATAATTATTTTTAACTATAAAAATTATCATTACAAAAAAAATCATAAATTGATCGGAAAAGTTTTAAACAAAAACACTTTGAAAGGATATCTAAATTATTTTTCGCAGCAAATTTGACCCAAAATGTTTAAAGACCAAAATATCTACTCTCATCACAACAAGCATTCAGAAATTTGTCAACATCCTATGTGATAGTTAATTTTTTTTCGAAATTCAAGAAATGAAAGTGGTTACGTTTTAAAAATATGCTTATAAAATTTTTTTTATCCAACGCAATCGGTACTTCTTCCGGAGGACATTGACCCATCTCCATCGCGAATTTGTTGGCTACGTTATTACAGTGGTACTCGTCGTTAATTGGTTCCAGAAGGCACGACGAGTACCGAACAAATTTTTCCCACAAGAATTAATGTAAATTGACTTCATTCGTTCCTAAAAACCAGAAAATTCACATTTTATTGGGCAATTTTTATAACTGATAGAGTTGTTTTTTTATACAACAATCTTTAAAGTAGACAGACATAATTTCAAACAATAATTAGATAAGTCGAGAATGAATTTCAGCGTCCCGCCAAGTAGGCACACGCCAGTTTCTGATGTCCGGCCGACGCGATAGTGGCTGCTCTACTCATGTCCGAACACCCAACACAACTATCCTCTGGCCAAAATAACCCAGATTAATACCAGACATCCAAAAACGCCGGTCTGCGACTGACTATTAAACTTTAATCTCTCTTTACTGCAAATCCATTATATTATCACTCACTAAATGGCAACGCCGACCACCACCATCTTACTCACAAATAGGCATTAAAACTCATCCCTCGAAAGAATTTTTTTACATCTATAATTACTTATTTTACAAGTAATACTTATAGCAATTTCAAGAGTAACTTAAATTGGAACATTAATTATAAATACCCTACCCTTATTTAAAGTATTCCTGCGTTACACTCAGCTTTCGTCCAATTTTTTCCTTTTTTTCTTCTTTCTTTCTTTTCTTTTTTTTCTTTAAAAAACAATTAACATAATATTACAATGATATGTATCCAGCTCGGATACCACACACAATAATTAGATAAAATAAACAAAATTTATCTTCCCTCAACCTGTCCCGAAAGGAGTGGTTGGCCTCATGAGATAGTGGCGCAGTATAGGAGGAGAGGGGCTATTGCTTGGAAGGGGAGTCTCCTTCCAATAAAACACCAGGCGATCGCACAAGGATTCTCTCTCTTTTCTGTTGTAATCTCAAATTTAGGGATTTTCCCTACAAACTTATCGATTGAAACTTACTCTTGCCTACGTTTCAAAATACTTCTGGAGTGAGACTGCTTCATCATTCAACAAGTCCCCATTTCAGCTTGCTAGAGCCGATAGTCAAGGTGATACTTTTGAACAAAATTTCGTAATTCAACCTATTTCGGCCTTCCTTGCCACTTGGTGAGACGGAATTCGGGGGGAGCCGTCTTGTCTCATACATGTATGGCGTAGAAAACGCTGCCGAAGAAGAACACCTCGCCGTGAAGAAGTGGAAGGAGAGTATGCAAATGTACAAACTCGCCTGATCACCTTCTGCCGACCTTCCCCATAAAAGCGAGAGCGAGCGTGCAGGCGAGAGGATTACGACTGATTGAGTACCGGGAAGGTCGGCAGAAGGTGATCAGGCGAGTTTGCAGATTTGCATATTCTCCTTCCGCTTCTTCACGGCGAGGTGTTCTTCTTCGGCAGCGTTTTCTACGCCACACATGTTTTAACGTATGTGACGAGTACCAAGCAAACATCGAGTACGGAAGCATTTTTTTTTTCGCGTCGAAATGCGACGAGAACCAAGCAAACGACGAGTACCGAGGCAGACGAGTACCGACGTATAACTGTACCTGAGAACACCTATAGGAGAACTGTCAGAGGTGACGGCGTGTCTGTGGTTTTGTAGCGATGTCGGAGACCCGGCCAACGAAAGTTACCGGTACTTCAAAGGGGGTAGTTTGATACCCCCTTGGTCAGCTGACTCGGATCGTGGGAACTCGGGAAAAGAGGAGAACGGGGAGAGCATGTGATTGGACGGCTCACGAGATACCAGTAGCATCGATTAATTGTTTTATTTTATGTTTAATTGTAAATAAATGTTATTAGTTTTGTGTTAAAAGATTGAAAATGATTTCGTGTGTACTTAATCGTCCTTATAATAATGAGAACGATGAAAAAGAACCAAAAGGCGCAACAAACCTACACAGATCACTATGTGAAGAGCAGCACGGGAACTTCCATGCGTCATCCGGGAATAGAACCCGAACGATGTGGAAGATCGAGACGCTAACCACAATACCGTGCAGGGTAATTATAGTGGGATACTTATTGAAGTTTGAATGCTCGAAATTATACATTAAACATCTAAGCGCCCAAACGTGACCTAAATCTAAACACTAAGGGTCTGTTCACATAGAATCCGTCAGCGTCAGCGTTCCGTTGATTCCGAAGATTCTGTTGGCGCTGATTGGTTAAATACGTCAATGATTGGTATATGATTGGTTAAAAATATTTACGCTGACGCTGACGGATTCTATGTGAACAGTAGGGTTTTTGACCCGGGTTTCCCCGAACCTGAAAAAACACGGGTTTTTCAAAGATTTTACGAACCCGAAACCCGGGCAATTTTTAATGTAAATCCGGGGAATTAGTTATTTATCTAATACAGTAGACTACCAATTATATTCCTTAATTTGGAACCAAGACCGAATTTTACAAGTCGGACTCGATACGGCTCTCAAACAAATGAATAAAAAGTACGAGACGAAGTGAGATGGAGATATATTGGCGGCGTCGTACGCCATAGCTATATTTCACTAAAGTTTATGAGTTGGGGATTCCCAGCAGCATGTACGTTAGCGCAATACTTCAGCTACACGACCATGCCTCAGTGGCGTAGCGAGAGGGGTCAAGGGGTTCTATCATGCCCCGGGCGCCATTCGCAGAGAGGCGACAAATGGTCCCCAAGACCATTGGACCATTTGGTCCGCAAGACCATAGGGGGCGCCAAAAAGGTATCGTGCCCCGGGCGCCAGTTATGCTCGCTACGCCACTGCCATGCCTGCTTTCTGTGGTTTGTGTTTGGGTGTGTTTAGTCTATAAACTTTTCAGGTCTTTAACAACAATTCGACCAACTTCGGTGGAAGCAGAACGAGCATTTTCTGTAATGGGTCTCTTTACTAATAAACTCAGAAGCCGACTCAATGATGATACGTTGAGTGCAATGATGGTTGTAAGACAGTTTTATAAAAAATGAAATATTTGTACCATTTTTATTTATGTTATACATATATGTATATGTTTATTAACATTAAATTTACTTAATGTTATTTTTTACATTTGAAATTCTGAAATAAATTAAATGCTTCTAATAAACTATTTTTTATTTTAGTTCTTTGCTACTGACCCCCTGGAACCAAACCAAGTAAACCCGGGAAAACCCGGGTTTTAAATAAACAAAAAACCCGTCAAACCCGAAACCCGAGTTTTAAAAAAATTGCTCAAAATCGAAAACTCCAGTGAACAGATCGTAGCACCCCTTGCGATCCCCAAACAACGCGAAGAGGGTTGCCACCGTGAAATATTTATCCTCAACTTTGGCGCTACGGTACAAGTACGAGACGCAGCCATATTTTTATTTACATTTTTCAAAATCCCCCCCTCCCCCTTTTCAGATTTTTTTTCTCTCTAGGTTGCCGCTCGCCGCATGTCTACGTGCTCTCGATAATTTATGCCAGATCATAACATCTCTGTGACGCGATAAGTTGCACGCGTCGGTGCAATGTGAATCCCTTATCGCGGCTTTTTACTCACCCTCTTTATCACAAAAGGCGATAAAATGACTGGGTCTAAAGAACGTGGCCGGCGGGAAAAAAAAAGGCCGAGCTAAAATAAGCACGCCCTTTGTGACGATTCGCAAAATAAAAAAGGGGGTGCGCTAGGCAATTTCGAAACCTCTTGCACTCTCCGAGATGCGTACGTCAGTAAATACTGGAATTCATTCACTACTATTATACTTGCTGTGTCGAGACGCGGGAGAATGAGGAAAAGGCGTGTGTCGCAAGAAATGGAATGTTCGATCGAAGTACTTGTCGATAAATGGCGCATAGCACGCAAGATAGATATTTTATATGTACGTATGGTTGATTGGTATCGGTACGACCTTCAAAGTTTCTTAATAAGGTTTACGGGGTTGGAAGAATTTGACGTCTGTCATTAGTCATTTGATATGACTACTACTACAGATCAATTTTTGTGTGTTGGCCTCAGCTTTAATGAGAAGATTATATATGCAAAAATGGGTCAGTTTCTACCCCTTCGCAAAAGGCAGCAAATATAGCCAGGTCCTTGTAAATGAGGCAAGGATTTTGGGTGACACATCATGTTTGGGCCTGTCAATAACACCTAAATATTAAATTCTCTTTAATAGTTATATATCATGAACTGCTATAATCTGCGGTCGCTGGACTGATTCCCCGTTTGTCTGTACATTAATATCACCCTTGAATATTGCCCTTTTGTGGCATGGTGTTTTCAAGCCGTTTGGAATCAGCTTTAAATTTATATTCCGGTTTGCTTATCCTGTAGTGTTACTCAGAATCGGGGAGCCTTTCCCTGCCAACAGAGAAATTCCCGAAAACATCTGTTGGGGTTAAAAACAAATCAATGTGGTTCCCACCGAATTCTGACACATCTGTGGGGGTTACAAAACGATACGAACAGTTTCCGCCGAATTATTAGTCTGGGGAGTTAAGCCCATACGTATCGACTTCCCTAAAAAGTTTTGGGAAATATGTGTGAAATCATCAGCCGCCGTCCACTCGTAAAGCTGTCCTTTCGTAGCCATTATTCAGAGTTTTTGACATTATAGAAAGCCATAAAGTTCACGTAAAGACCCACCAGAACAAAAGATTGTGATCATTGAACTAATCCCACCACCCCCTCTCTCGAAGGGACGCATTTTTGAGAAATCCCAGACGCTGCCAACAAAGAAAGTTCAGCAAGATATATTCGGAGACCTTGTGCTTTTTGAGAGAGTCTCATTTAGGATCTGGACAAAAACGGCTGGACAGTCTTTCGCTTTTGAGAGACTAAACTAGTTACAGGAGTAGTCGCTGACAGTTTTTTCTACCTGACGTTTTGTTTCGCTGTAAACGTTTACTTCAACTTTTAACCTGTTAAGTTTGTTTCTATTAAATTTTGGCTAAGTTTTGAATTCTAGCCTGTTTGTTTAATACATCAGAACCACTAGGAGATTTTTTTTACTATTTACTGTTTTTATTTTTTACTATTTTTTTTACTATTTACCACGAAACCATTCAAATGCCTCAGCTACCCGCCGGAAGACGTTACAATCCCCTTGTAACAAAAGGTCATCGTAACGCTTACGTAGCTCTTAACTACCGGGCAGTATATTAAACGTAACAAGAAACGTAAAGTTGCACTCATCACATACCACCATTTCATGAAAAAAGGTGCAAAATATAGTCTTTCCCATGTAGTAGGCTATGACGTAAGCATTTTCGATTACTCTAAGTTGGCCGATTAAAGATGCTCAGTGAGGGTGATTAGGTTACCTAAATATGACGTTCGTCATTAGTGCCTTACCCTATTAATATTGGAACTTTCTGAATTGGAGGTGAAACCGGTAGGACTCCACCGGCAACAAAAAAATGACAAATATTGCCTTTCTTCACTGTCAATCGAAGAAGTCATTTTTACTTATATATTGCTAATATAATAGAGATGTACCACCATTGTTATGAAGCAATCGACATTAAATCATAACATTTAATTTCAATTGATGCATATATATATATATATATATATATATAAAACATAAAACCCAAAAACCCTTTTAAAATTCAAAATTCATTCAAAAATGCTTGGGCGTATCGCGTTGAAAATCAATTACGTAGTCGATTTCAAGAACAAAGAAATCGAACTTAATTAGGCACTTCCTATACAACCCGTGTTGCTGCCCAATCTTTTTGAGCCCAGATTTCTGGGAGCGAACCAATAATTGCAGGAGTTTTGATCACGAGACATGACTTCTATAAAGTTATAAATAGGCGTGCAGCCAAGTAGGATTTGGTGAATTGTCGCTGTCCAGCAAACATGTAGCATTTGGGGATTTTTTGAAGTGTCGCGATCCCATATTACGATGTAAAGTCTGCCTTTTGAATGCGCCGCGGCAGTTACCGGTGGCGTTACTATTGTGTGTGTCCGACCGTAAATGTCCATGTGCTTGGCTGAATGTCTGCTGAATTATATCGTCGAGTTTTTGAATAAATCAGTTCCATGGATACTGTTCGTGCGTCGCGTCTCTATTCTGTGTGTTCATCAATACCTCTCCTCTCTGTGGTTTTACTTCCCCGATGTGTCAACGGCTTTCCTGAAATAGTATTCTTCTCGTTACTCTGGCTACGACTACAAGATGTTTGTGTTTCATCTCCTCTACATAGTTTTAAGTTAAGTTTATCGCGTGCTTAAATCCGTTATCGTTATCATTATATATATATATATATATATATATATATATATATATATATATATATATATATATATATATATATATATATATGTGAGAGTGAGTTTGGCAACACAACTGAACTATTACTACAACTTCCACTCCTCACTACTGCGGCACGAAGGACTTTAAGCGGATGTGTTGTTCTGCAAGCTCCCGATGTTTAGCTCTTTTGATGCTTCTGTGTTTATTTTTTAATTTCATACTAAGTGTTAGTCCTGTCTTGTAAACATCGTCTAGTTTAATTAAATGTTCAAAATAATTAAGTCTAATGATTCACTTCTAAAGGAAGGAGTACTAACTCCTTCCTACATGGGTGCTCGGCCCTCGGACTCGAAAAATACCCCTAGCTTGGACTGAAAAACTATTTTCTTTTGATGATTCCTGGATTACTGTTGTCTGTCATTTCGGTTTTGGATACCGCCAGCGAAAACGAAAGTGATGTGCCACGGACTCTGATGATACTCTGATGGGATGATGAGAACCAAAACCAGAATTGTAAGTAACTTGGATCATATTAAAATTATTTGATGCATACGTTGACGCTTGTTCAAGAAAATTTTGAAGATTAATGGAATTCTCAACTTATTGATGATTTAAGAAAACTGAAAGATATTTCAACGTTCTTTTGATGCAGGAATTTAATTGATGCTAAATTCACTTTTGATGGTCTTTGACGTTGAATTTATCACTTCTGTTTTCTTGAAGAGAATTCTATTTCGATGAAATTATTTGATGATTTGATGAAAATTTCGACATTTAACTTGAAGAATCTTGTTTCCTTGAACAAACCACAACATAACATATATTTTGAAAGATCGCGAATTGAATACTTTTGAAGATTATTATATTATTATTTTGATGCATAATTTTGACGAAGCGAATGTTTATTTGATGACAACTTTGCTTATTTGATGCGCTTTGATGTTGAACTTAATTTTGCTGTTTTCTTGCGAGAATATTTTTTATTTTGCAGAATGCTTTGATGCTTTCGATTTCCCAATTTTGATGCTTTTAACATTAGAACTTTAACTATTATTTTGATGCTGCATTTACATCCTCTATTTTCTTCAACAGTGATTTATTTTGAAGATTAATTTGATGAATATTTTGCTGAAGTAATATCTAACTTGATACATATCTAAATTTACGTCATCTGTTTTCTTCAACCAGAGAAATTATTTTGAAGAACTTATTATTTGATATTTGATGCTTATTTTAGTTCATAATTTTGTTTTCTTGAACAAAACCTGTTTTAAAGATTACTTATTTTGATGCATATTTTGAGAATCAATATTTTATTATTGAATTGGTATTTGAAAAAATTTCGATTTGAAATATTATTTTCTACTTTTGAATTTGAGTAACTACGTATTATAATTATTGATTTTGGTTTTGAATATTTGTATATTTGTGTACTATAATTGTTTGAACCTAGTATATAGTTATGGCTACTCTCAACGATTACCCCAATATTGCAAAATCATTAAAAATTGGTAGCACGAATCAAATAAAGGTTCTACATCGTTTAATTTTTGGTACAGACGGCGACAGACAAAATCGTACCAGATTACGTAAATTTACAGGTTTTAAACAGCCATTCGTGTTGGAAGCAACGAAACAGAAAGTACTTAAAGAGTTTTCACTTAAAGACTTGATTTCTATTTGTAATCTACTTCATTTAGAATTTTCAACTGACCCAGACAAATGTACCAATACCATTCTTATGAGTCTTAGTGATTTATCGTTATTAAAAGCAGAATTTTCTGATCTTTCGGAATGCGAAGTGAATGATGACTCACTTCCGGGTGCACGTTCATCCCAAACTAACAGCGTTATAGAGGAAAATAGATCTCCCTTTTCCCCCACCATTGACGCAAAAGAATCTTCGAATAAGCAAAATACACACATTTCCGTTGGTGAATCACATCAAAATTCATTGCCTTCAGTTGAAACTGCGAATCTCTCTTTCCAGTTGTTTAGTCTGAAAGACGTTGTTGATTTAATAAAACCTTTCTCGTCTCGTGATAATTACAGTGTTGAGAATTTTATATCTGACGTTGAAGAACTTTTTTGTTTATATCAGATAAACAATCCAATTCACCAAATTACTTTTGTTAGAAAATGTTTAACTGGTCCCGCTCAAACTTTAATTAGGTCTATTCGTGGAATTACAAATTGGGAACAATTGAAGCACCATTTATTAGACGAATTTTCGGACAAAATTAACGGTATTCAGTTACATAAATTAATGGAATCTCGACGTATGAAACCGTTTGAAACCCTACAAGAATATTTCTTAGCTATGAGAGATTTGGCACACAAAGGTTCTCTCGATGACTCCTCTCTGTTTGAGTATGTCATAAACGGAATTCCTGATTCAACAAACAATAAAGTTATTCTTTACGGTTGTAAATCCGTCCCTGAATTTAAGGAAAAGTTGAAAATTTATGAACAAATCTTTAACAGATCACAAAATTTCAGACAAAATAATCAGAAAAAAATTGATGCTTCCTACCTCAATGTGAAAGTCGATAATACACGTAGCCCAAATACACAGCCAGTATGTTTTTCCTGTGGCTTGAGAGGTCACAAAAGCAACCAATGTTTGAATAAGTCATATGGTAAACAATGCTACGGATGTAAAAGTTTTGGTCATGTTCATGCTAATTGCCCTAAAAGTTATCGAAATTCTAAACCAAAACCTGATTCTCAAAAACCTATTTCTGATAAAACTGTAAATACACTTTCTCCTGAAACTTCATCGAAAAATCCCATGCATGTTGACATTCAACTTGCAGGAATTCAATTGACAGCACTCTGTGACACTGGGTCACAGGCAACCCTCATCAATGAGAAAACCTATCGAAGAATTGGTTCGCCACCATTGCAGCCCACCAACATTCCCTTTTCAGGAATTGGCAAAAACCAAGTTCACAGCATCGGATTCTTTCAGGATTCCATCGAAATTCAAACCATTACTTTACCTGCTAAAATACATGTTCTAGAGGATGACTTGATTCCTTTTGATGTGATTATCGGAATCGACTTTTTGCAGCAAACCCAATTTACATTTGATGAAGACGGTATTCGTTTTACTCTTGATAATAACATCTTCGTTAATATTGCTAATATTCCTGATGACGAAGCTTTCCCATTTGATCTTTCACACATTTTGAATTCTGAAATTCGTGAGGAAGTTCAAAATATCGTTACTTCCTACAAACCCCATAAAGTTCAAGACACTGAAATTAAAAGGACTATTTTATTACAAGATGAAATCCCCGTAAATCAACGTTCTCGACGACTCCCTTTTGCGGAACAGAAAATTGTAGAAAAACAAATTCAAGATCAGGGCCAAATATGCATGTCTGAAAAACCTCTAACATCTACTCAAGATAAGATTTCTAGGGTAGAGAAAATGGATAATCCAATTGATTTTGAACGTGATGACGATGATGATGATGCCAATGATTTAGATTTGTTTCATGATAATGATGATGGAAAATATTTAGATGATGCTGATGCCAGTGATTTAGATTTGCTTCATGATAACGATGATGATAATGCTTTTGATATTGGAACTATCAAAGCAACTCTTGAACCAAAAATATTTGATGCCGATGATGATGCCCTTGAGAATGAATCCGTCAAAAGTGAAAAGGTTGAACCAAAATTTCAAGTTATTGAAGCTCCCAAACCCCCTGAACAAATAGCAGCTTTTCAACAACAGAAAAACATTCTTTCACAAAACCCAGTTCTTCATGTTTTTCAACAGGGATACCCATTAGAACTCCACACTGATGCCAGCTCCTTAGGTTTTGGCGCTGTGCTCTTGCAACAATCCGATGATGGACAGTTTCATCCTATTCATTATTTTAGCCGTAAAACTACAGTTCAACAAGAAAAATATCATAGTTATGAACTGGAAGTTCTTGCCGTTATTGAAGCGCTAAAAAAATTTCGAAACTACTTGTTGGGAACAAAATTTAAAATTATCACCGATTGTGATGCTTTCCAAAAAACGATGCACAAAAAAGACCTACCAGCTAAAATTGCTCGATGGGCATTGATGTTAGAAGACTTTGATTATGAAGTTTGTCATCGACCCGGTAGACAGATGAAACATGTTGATGCTTTAAGTCGTAACCCCATTCTTGTAATTACCTCAAATGATATCACTCAAAAGGTGAAAAATGCCCAAGACCAGGATGAATTTATATCTCAAATTAAATCTATGCTTGAATCTACACCTTCTGATGATTTTTTTGTTAAAAACGGAATTCTTTATAAACTTCATCAGGATGCCGAACTTTTAGTAGTCCCACAAATGATGCAGAAAGAAATAGTGCTAAACGCCCATTCACAAGGTCATTTTGCTTCACAAAAAACCGAATTAATTGTTTCTCGTGAATTTTTCATTCCTCAACTTAAGAAATTAGTTCAAGAAATTATTTCGAACTGTATTCCTTGCATTTTGTCCTCGCGAAAATCTGGAAAACAAGAAGGATACCTTCACCCCATTCCAAAAGGTGATGCACCCCTTGAATGTTACCATTGCGACTTTTTAGGACCTTTACCATCGACAAAAAAATGTTATAAGTATCTTTTTACAGTAGTTGATGCCTTTTCCAAATTTGTATGGATCTATCCCGTGAAGTCCACCTCTACGAAAGATGCCTTAGACAAATTATCCTTGCAACAAACTACATTTGGCAACCCTTCAAAAATCATTACTGACAAAGGTAGCGCATTCACATCTTCAGAATTTCAAAGTTACTGCCAGGAACAGTCAATTGAACACATTTCAATAGCAACAGGTGTGCCACGTGGCAACGGTCAGGTTGAGCGTGTTCATGGCACAATTATTCCCGTTTTAACTAAGTTAGCTCTAGATGAACCTGACAAATGGTTTAAATATGTCCCAAGATTGCAACGTATCTTAAATAGTACCACCACACGCAGTACAAAATTCACACCCTTTCAACTTTTAATTGGTGTTAAAATGAAACAACAAGAGGATCTACAGATTAAAAATCTTCTTGACGAGGAACACCACCAAAGAATTCTTGATGACAAAGAAGCGTTACGTATCGAAGCTAAACGAAATATCCTCCGTTTACAGGAAGAAAACATACGACAATATAACAAACGGCGTAAACCGGCTTGTAAATACAAGATCGGTGACAAAGTGGCAATACAACGAACTCAATTTGGAACCGGATTAAAGCTCCGACCAAAGTTCTTCGGACCATATGTGATCACGAACATCAACCCCAACGATCGTTACAAAGTTCGAAAGTTAGGACATCACGATGGTCCAACCATAACATCAACTGCAGCGGACAAAATGAAACAGTGGTGCAGAAACTGAACACCAATACCACTGTGTTGAACACTGCTTGATTTTTTGAAATATTTTTCCTTTTTCTGCTCTTTTTTTTTTATCTTTTCAGAATTATTGTTGACAACCCAGCCGCGGACGTCTGGAAAGTCAGAACGGCCGTGTGAGAGTGAGTTTGGCAACACAACTGAACTATTACTACAACTTCCACTCCTCACTACTGCGGCACGAAGGACTTTAAGCGGATGTGTTGTTCTGCAAGCTCCCGATGTTTAGCTCTTTTGATGCTTCTGTGTTTATTTTTTAATTTCATACTAAGTGTTAGTCCTGTCTTGTAAACATCGTCTAGTTTAATTAAATGTTCAAAATAATTAAGTCTAATGATTCACTTCTAAAGGAAGGAGTACTAACTCCTTCCTACATATATATATATATATATATATGTATCAAAACATAACTGAGCTATCAAAATATAATTGAGAAGTACGGGGAAGGGGGGTTTAAAATAATAAGAATCTAACAATCCATTTACAAAGCGCGCGTATTTTTCTGTGGGGAAATCATCCTTTAAAAGCGACACTTTGAGCGGAAAGCGAATAATTCTAGCTAGAGGATTTATTTTTAGAAAAGTGCGGCTTTTGGCGCGTAGTTAAAATGTATGATCAGCAGAAATGGGGTTCCAGATGCCCAGGGAAGAGGTCTGCACATGCGCTGTGCAGCAAGACCGCTGAGAAATGAGAATTTTGGCGGTAGATTGAGTGGGAATTTCGTTGATAGCGGATGCTCGCGGCAGGCGTGCAGAGGAAATTAACAAAATGGCTACGCGAAAAGGATTAACCTGGAGCTTTGTTCGATTAAGGAACGTAATAAAGAAGATTTAAGAATATTGTCTGTCCTGTGATCCATTCCCTGCCATTCGTCCAAGTGATTAAAGAAGATGTTGACTGCTTCAGTAATATTTAAACACGGGAGCAAAACAAGCTCCATGTCATATATATATATATATATATATATATATATATATATATATATATATATATATATATATATATATACACTGAAAAGCCAAAAAAATTGGTACAGGAGTGCGTATGCAAATAACGGATATATGAAACTAATCAGCATAACGCGATGCGGTTGGCAGCGCCTATATAGACAACATGTGTCTGGCGAAGTTGTTAGATCGGTTCCTGCTGCTGCAACGGCAGGTTATCACGATTTATGTGACTTTGAACGTGACGTTATAGTCGGCGCTTGAGAGATGGGGCATAACATCTCCGAGGTAACGATGCAATTTTGATTTTCGCGCACTACCATTTTACGAGTGTACCGTGAATATCAGGTATCCGGTAAACCACCAAATCTCCGACAGCGAGGCTGCCAGAAAAAGACCCTGAAAGAACGGGACCGTCGACGACTGACGAGAATCCTTAAACGAGATAGACCTGCAACACTTCCTCAAATTGCTGCGGATTTCAGTGTTGGTGCATAAACAAGTGTCAGCAGTCGAACTGTTCAACCCCATATCAATTGAACTGTTCAATTGATATGAGGTTTCGGAGCCGCAGACCCACTCGTGTACCGTTGCTGAATGCACGAAAGAAAGCTTTATGCCTCGCATGGGACCGCAAACCATTGGACTGTAGATGACTGGAAACACGTAGTCTGGTCTGACGAGTCTCGTTTCCAATTGTATCGGGCGGATGGACGTGTACGGGTATGGAGACAACTGATGAATCCATGGATCGTACCTGTCAACAGAGGACTGTTCAAGTTGGTGGAGGCTCTCTGATGGTATGGGCCGTGTACAGTGATATGGGACCCCTGATACGACTCTGACAGGTGACGGGTACATAAGCATCCTGTCCGATCATCTTCACCCATTCATGTCCATTGTGCATTCCGACGGACTCGGACAATTCCAGCAGGAGAATGAGACACCCCCCCCCGATGTAGACAGTTTCTACCGAATGGCTCCAGGATGACTATTCTGACTTTAGACACTTCCACTGGTCCCCTAAATCCCCATTGTAGCGTACTGGAAAGATGAGGTTATTTTTCCCGAAACCTCACAGAAGTGCGAGAAACACAGCTGCGTGTTATCGGGGCAGTTTTGCCGGTTCCCACCGATTGTGAACAGGTGGAGGATTAAAAAACGATTACTTGTTCCCCCGGCTAAAAATCCACACATTCCAAGAAGACGGACCCCGAATTGCCAGCCGAGAGGAAAGGCTTGGTGTTGTTTTTTGGGAGAGCGGCGTATAACATCGACCCGAGCGGTTGTGATTTTGTGAGGCTCCTGTTTTCTTGGGCCGGAATGGGTCCTGGAACGCGCACTGTAAATCTGCACGTAAATTAAGTAAATATGTCGAAAGTGTCTAATGTTTAATTTTTTTGTTAATAAATTGCTGAGTTTTTGTTTTAAAAATATTGGCCTACGCTTTTAATTAGAACTCTGTCTTTCTTTGTTATGGATCCCATAGTAGTAATTTTTAGCAACGCCTCAGAGAGAATCGCCTTACCTACTTACAGTGACGCCACACCATACACGAACATTATTGAGTATATCTGGGATGCTTTGCAACGTGCTGTTCAGACGATACCTCCACCCCCTCGCACTCCTCTGGATTTATGGATTACCCTGCAGGATTCATGGTGTGAATTGCCTCCAGGATACCTCAGACATTAGTCGAGTCCATGTCACGTCGTGTTCAGCACTTCTGCGTGCTCGTGGTGGTCCCACACGATATTAGCCAGGTGTACCGGATTTTTTTGGGCTCTTCAGACAATGCTACACCTTACACGACGAGAGTTGCTACCGAGTGGGTGCAGGATCACTCTTTTGACTTTAGACACTTTCATTGGCTACCTAAATCCATATAAATATAAATATAAATAAATAAATAAATAAATGAATATATATATATATATATATATATATATATATATATATATATATATATATATATATATATATATATATATATATATATATATATATATATATATATATATATGTGCATATATACACACACACACACACACTGAAACTTCTCTATCCGGCCACCCCTCAAAATGGCCATAAAGAAGTTTCACAGTATATATATATATATATATATATATATATATATATATATATATATATATATATATATACATATATGTGCATACATACACACACACACACACACTGAAACTTCTCTATCCGGCCACCCCTCAAAATGGCCATAAAGAAGTTTCACAGTATATATATATATATATATATATATATATATATGTGCATACATACACACACACACACACTGAAACTTTCACAATATATATATATATATATATATATACATACATACACATATTGAATAGTTTAACAGTTGCAACGTGTGATTATAGGTGGTACTTTCCGTTGCCCATTCAAACTCATGAAGTCACTTTATGAAGATGGCAAGATATACTCCACTAGAGCCATCTCACCTTTTTGAGTAAGAGAATGATGATTTATTCCTATTCATCATTTACCTTTCGTCAGGGTGTTAACGGATGCCTTCAGACTGTTATGTCTTACTCCGGGTCTCTTTACTGGGGTCAATTCGGTCGCTTAAAACTGATGGGTCCATGGAACAAAGCCCCCTTCTTTCCCCGCCCCATCTTTATTGGTCTGTCAGAGGAACGATTTTTTATGCTGCCTTTCCCATGACAAGACGATGAAGGCAAAACCCGCCTTTTCCTTCGTATTATATCGGTCTAATTAGCACTTGTGTAGCAAAAAGTTGATCGTAGCATTCGAAACCAAACCGAACCAAACCAAACGTTCGTTTTATGTTAGTTGCTAACAGTTAATTTTTTTAATCATTTTTGCCTCGTCAAAATTTCAAGGTTTCGGCTCCGAATATAGAAAAAAAACCCAGCGACAATTTATGGTCTAAATACTTCCTATTCCACAATGTCCTTTTTTATATTTAGGGACGTTACGAACATAAGTTTAACCTTGCCCTGGTTCTTAAGGCCATCCATTCATAGCAATTTCTACACAACGCATATTTAACTTTCATCCAGCGTTTGTCTTAAAGTGTATTGCTATGACAAGACAGGTGCTTGCTCTTTCTTGTATGGATAAATAAAAATTACTTGAATAACTGACCACAGTCACTTTAATACCGACGAAATGCCATCAAAATCCGGTTTCTCGGCTTTACTTTTTTGGATATCTTGAAATCTTAAATCGTTCTAAAATGGAATTGATCACGTTTCAGTGAAGTCATCTACCCTAATGTTATTTTGTGCTTAAAAGTTTATCCCTGGATTATATCTAATCGAAGTACTGAAATAAAAAGTAAATAGCCAATTAAGATATATAGAAGATGATAATAAAGACAGTAATTAAACCTACCGGCAACTCCTGGCGCTTTCACCGATAAGTTAAGGTAGATGATAAAAAAGTATCTCTCAGGATTTATGTGGATCTAATCGCCTTTCACCGACTTTAAAATAGATTTTAGCGTTCATTTCTTAAACGTGACACGTAATCAGGTTCGAGGTCGAAGTAAAAATAGTATGCATCTCGTTGTTTTTAGGTGGGTTTAAATCGTGATAAACGTTTTCCACTTAAATTAATCGGAACTTCGTGTTTTTGGCAAATGCAACCAATTTTTGCAAGAGGGTGTGAATATTTCGGCCTGCTTTCATCATAAATTTGAAAATAAAGAAACGTTTAATGGAGAATTGTTAGTAGGTTGAGTGGGGTTGAGTTGCGTTGATTCAGAGCGCTAGGGTTATCTTATGCTGCAAGAGGGTTAATTAGACCAGGACCTACCAATGGTAGTAGGAATAAAATTCTATGAAATATTGTAACGCCTGCACAAAGACAATTCAGCTTACTATTTTTAATAATTACAAGATAAAAAGAACTTTTTGTATACCATATTTTTAAATTTTTTGTTGAATCATATAGACTTGACAATTCTATGTATTAATAAATACTTTTTAAAGTTTTTTTTGATGAATTATCATATAAACTTCAAAGAAAATTAAGTTAATTGGAAGTTAATTTGCGTTTAACTTTTCGTTCCCGTCCCGGTCGATAGATGGCTGCAACAGTCTACAAAACAAAATTAACTGAAAATGAATTCAAATCTGCTTAACGATGGCTAAAAGTATTAAAGGAATGCATTGTCATCGTGTTCTGAGCTATTCTAAAAGTTTCAAATGTCTATCTAAGTTAGTTAAAAATCGATTGCAAGATTTGTACCCCACAAACACACTCACAAACAAACAAACAAGAAAGCGAGTTAATAAAAACATGGTAAAAATCGAGCTGAAATCTAAAATTTCTCAAATGTTTAGCGAGCACTTAGCAAAAGTTTTTTTTGAAAACTTTTAATTTGGAATTCCGAGTCCTAAAGTTACATAACCCACACTTTTAATTGGGCTTGCAGAGGATTATCTGTTCACTTCCAAAAGCACAATTTATGTTACTTAACATTACCAAGGGAAGAATACGAGGACAACAATTGTAGGTCAGCATTTCCTTTCCAGATAAAATGCCGACTGACATGCAAAACAATTTGCATCCTCTGCCGTACATTATCGCCTCTGACAGCTAAGCTCTGAGGCTAAGTCTAAAAGACGGCTATTACTTCCCGAGATTAAGCTCATCGCGACAGTTAGGTTATTCCACAGATTTACTGCAGATTTTCAAACGCATTTTCTCTGCGACCGCGCTTCCTGGTTTTTGAAATTCAAATAAACGATCTAATGAAATAATCTCATTTGATGCCGACGAAATAGGCCTTTAAGGAAATTAAAGTTTCTAAAGGTCGCGAGATTGATTTTTTTTTTATGTCCGATGCGGCAGGCACTTTTTGTCCTTTCGCTCATTCTGAATCGTGAAATTGCTGGTTGTTTGTAATTGGAGCACCGTATAGATGAACCATCTTCACCCCCTGTTGCCACCAGTGGCGTAGCGAGGGGGTCTATCATGCCCCGGGCGCCACTTGCAGAGGGGCGCCAATATAAGGTCTATATTTTACATTACTATATGTTTTTCGCGGCGGGTGCCAATATAAGGTCTATATACTATATTACTATATGTTTTTCGGGGGGGGGCGCCAATATAAGGTTTATATATTATATTACTATATGTTTTTTGGGGGGGTGCCAATATAAGATCTATATATTATATTAATATATGTTTTCGGGGGGGGCGCCAATATAAGGTCTATATATTATATTATATGTTTTTCGGGGGAGGGGCGCCAATATAAGGTCTATATATTATATTAATATATGTTTTGCCGGGGGGGGGGTAAAGCGTACCACAAAGGTATCGTGCCCCGGGTGCCAGTTATGCTCGCTACGCCACTGGTTGCCACCTCAATCTCGACCCCCAGGGATTTGATCATTTGCATTCGATTATTTTGCGAGAAAACGTTCAGTAAAATAATTTCTGAGTAAAGGGTAAAATTATTCATTACATGAAATAATAGATAACCCAACTCTAGAAGTTAGAGTGTTTTAAATAAGTCCCCCCCCCCCCCTTGTACAAAAATCTATTCTCCATTGTTTTACAAGTAGGTCAGTTTATTGTTGAGGCATGCGCGCAGTTTTCGTAAACTTGCCTAGTTTACGGAAACTGTGGTCTAATTATGGCTAAACACTCTACCGCAAAAAAAAGAAAAAAAACAAATATTTAGTTATTTATAACATGAACAGATATTTTGATACTTTTTGACGTAACGATTTTCCCGAATGCAAAACAGGTAAATAATTTGATCAAACATAAAATTATTTTTAACTGATAAATTATTATAAAATCATTTATAACGAACAAATTTTCCCCTGCAATCACTTTGTACGGAAACCTATCCATACCACTATTTTATAAGCAGGCCAGTCTAGTTGGCACGTGCTTAAATTTACTGTTATGATTGTTCAACCTTATAAAGGAATGAAGAAGGCTTTATATAACAGCCATGTTTACAAAAGATATTAAGTTTAGATTGTTGTCCCGATTCTGAGTTATATAAAAGGAAATTGTACAGAAAAAAAAGGAATTATCCACGAGGTGCCTTGTTTATTATTGACCGTTTATATCGACAGTAAACAAAATTAGTTCTTGGCTAAAGATAAGAAGTAGAGCTAGAGAGATAAACCTAACATAAACACGAGCGATAAATATGGCCATTTTTTTTTTTAACTCATCTTCTCAGTATTGAAAGCTCTGGGTTTTTGCTTCGACCTTTGAAAGTTCACTCTGCTGGCTAAGCTTAGACTCGTTGAAATCAGCCATGAAGATACACGTAGAGTAAATCAGAGATAGACTCTTATCTCAGGCTATATAAAAAAAATCGCCTTTGGACCTCTTATCTGGGCCAGTTTTAACGTACTACGACGCTTCAGAGAGTCGGATGAAGGGTGTGATGTGAAGTGCACTATCTATGCTAAATATATAAGAGTTAAGCTCCCAAACTCAGTTAAAATTTTGCAATCGAAGGCGCGCGCTAAATTTAGTCGCTTTTGATGTAGGGTTTGACACAGAAAAGCCGGCAGAAAATAATTCGGGGGTTACTGAATGATTGGAAATAAATATGCAGGGTCATACACTCAGGTTTACGTTTACAGAAGTTGGTAGAGTAGTAATTTTTTACCATTAACTCGCTTTCTTGTTTGTTTATGTGTTTGTGTGTTTGTGTGTTTGTCCCGTACAAATCTTGCAATCGATTTTTAACTAACTTCCCGACTAGCTAGACATTTGAAACTTTTAGAATAGCTCAGAACACGATGACAATGCATTATTTTAGTACTTTTAACCATCTTTAATCATAAATAAATTCATTTTCAGTTATTTTCAGTTAATTTTGTTTTGTAGACTGGTGCAGCCATCTATCGGCCGGAACGGGAACGAAAAGTTAAACGCTAGTTAACTTCCAATTAACTTCCAACTATCCATTTTCTTTCAAGTTGATGGGATAATTAATCAAAAAAAATTTTTTTAAAGTATTTATTAATACATAGAATTGTCAAGTTTGTATGATTCAACAGAAAATTTAAAAACATGGTATATAAAAATTTTTTTTATCTTGTAATTATTTATTAATCATTAAGGAAAGACAATTTTCACTTCTGTTCCTTTTATTTTATTTTTCAATATTTAATTCTGAAACTTGGTTATGCCACTTGCAGTAAAGTGAAATATCTGTATAGTGGAAGTGGAGATATATTTTCATTTGTTATAAGTTAAATGTTTGGAAACAACAACTCAATTTAACTTCTTGTATCGCAACATCTCCAGTTCGAGAAATTATTCACTTAAAAAGAAAAAGATTATCTTATTTTAGGCATATAAATATTACAATAAAAAATTAAGTGTATAGAAATTTTAAAAAAAATGAAAAATTGATATTTCTTGCATATCTGCAGCAGATGCTGGTTGAAAATTGGATGCTGAAATGAGATTGCCTAATTTTATATGTTGCAAACGTGCGAAACATACAGAGATACAGTGGTTTCAAATGTTCTATACGAGTTTCATTTCCATGAAATGCAAGAATTCTTATTTATTGTAAACGATCTACACTCCAGAACAAATATCTGAATTTATGAATATCCCCCGATTGGGATACAAGTTTTCTAAGTGCGAGAATGTATGCAAGGTCTACCGTCGTTATAGCGGGGTCGAATGAAATATATCACGTGATTTCGGTGAGGAAGAACACGAGGTTTTCTCAGGAAGATCGTAACATTGCTTCAGAGGGTTGTCAATACATCAGTCTTGAAAACATAAGATTGCGGGTTCAATTCCCACTGTATTTTTTGAGGGAAAACTTGATAAAAAGAGTAGGTGTAACAGAAAGATAGTTATAAGCGGATGAGATGTAAGCCAAGAAAAAAAAAATGGCCCCTGTGAACTTATAATAGAGGACTGATAAATTAGACCGGCTAATTTTTTAAAAAGTTTTTAATTGAAATATTTAGCTTTTTTTCCCATGTAAAACCTTTTCTTGCTTTTTAAAAATAAAGTAATTTTCGCTTATAAGAATCACGTTTGTTATTACTGTTTTTGATTCTTATAGCCGAAATTTAGGGTTTTGGACAGGCACACACACACACCTATATATACATATATTAGATAATTTACCATAAATACTCTTTAATTTACGTTAATTATCTTTTATTAAAATTATATTTTTTGTAATTTTAAAAATACAACTTAATTTTTAGACCTATAAGTAGATGCACATGATTATAGTAAGAGGAGAAAAAAATCCAATATTTGTTACAACATACCTGCTTAACAGTTTTAACATATAGTTTTAACTACAGGAAGGGAGAAAGAAAAAGTTTTCTATAGTAGTTTGACGTAATGAAGTTTGCAGAAGGCTGTTTATACCTCTTTCAATACTAATAGTCGCAGAGGAAGATTCACCTTCTAGCTTACGTTTCACTGTTTGATAACGTGCTGAATCTACTAATGTCACGTTTGCCTAAGTGATAGTGGACACTTCACCGAATATTTATGTGTTTCAGGGTCCAGGAAGCCGCAACCAGGATGTGGGAGGTGGGAAAAAAGAGTCCCTATTTTTGTTTGTCAGTGGAGGAAAGTGAAATCGAACCCGGACGGATAAAGATGCCCCCGGGTCAAGCAAATAGGACAGTGTTGTGCTAAAGCGTTTAGGGGAAACTATTATGTTATGTCTAACAAAGAAAGGGGTGAATTTTATGACTATATTCCATTCCATCTTATCAATCTTTCTTTTAAAAAAAAGAAAAAACTTCGGGCCTTTTGAGGGTTTAAGTGGCTTTTTTTGAAAAATGAAAGGAAAGCGAAGAGTGTAAACTGATTCTTAAAACCGGTGGATTGATTCTTTAAAGCGAAAATTTTAACATGGAAATAATATATTTGTTTTTGTTTTCGCGATATTGATCCTTATAAACGGTTGATTCTTATAACCACTGATCACTATAAGCGGTTGGTCACTGTAGTTTTAAAAAGCGCATGACTGTCGTCACATGTGTCTAATAAATTATTTCTAATTGGAAATTTATATGTGTTCATAAGGAGTGAGCAATATAATTGGAGATGTTTTCTACGCATAAGATAATTAGTGCTGTCTTATAACTTTTTTCTTTTGGTTTATTTTTCTTTCTTTTCTTTTCATTTTGTTCTTAGCATATCTTATTGAGAAGCTTCCACATTTTTAGCGTATTGCAATTAATAATTTATTGCAGTTGAAATTTATTAAATTAAATATGTGGGGCGCGTTGGCCCAGTTGGCAAGAGCAGCGGGCCAGTGATCTGAACGTCCCTGGTTCGATGCTCGTCGCTGCTAATCCACTACCGTGGATGTCACTAATGGTGGCCGGGGCACTTAAAATAGGTCGTGGCTGCAATGTCCTCCAAGTTCTCAAATCTACCTCTGGAGGTGCGGGGTCAAGTGTTCCGGTCTCGTCTCTTGACTCGGTTCAAAATTACGGGACCGGTCATTTAGCCAAGTCGGACTCCGACCCTTGTGGTGCTAATTCAAAGCAGGAGCCGCACCTTCATCGCCCATAGCCTTCCGGACTTGATCTGATGTTGCTGTCGGTCAAGTGGCATCAACAGCAACAAATTAAATATGTAATTTTTTGATATTCTATTGTGAACAGCTTTTATTTTAGCCAGTTTTGAAATCGGGAATTAAGAACTGTTTGTGTCTGCCATTAGAGAGTACAAAAATAATCTTTATCTCCCCTTGCCCCTTAAAAATGCATAGCATTTTCACTCACACACGCATACACATGCAGGGCCCGATTTAGAGAATTCTTGACTATAGGCACAACTCGGGAAGGGCGCCCCCTAACACTAATGTCGATGTAAAATTTCCAAAATTGACGCACAAAAAAAAAATAATCATGAATCATTGTGAAAGTACCATTTTACCAAGAATTGGCTATTTGAAGCATAGAAGCGTAGAACATTATCAAATAACAAAAAGCAATACAACATATTAACTTCATCATTAAAACACCAGTACAATGCAACCAGAAAAACTTATTAATCCCTTATATACACTAAAACATACATATGATGAATTATACGTATAACTATGCATATGATGAACCAATCAATCAATCAAATTTGAAAGGATAGGTAAAAAAAATTGCTATTAAAAAAGGTAAAATTTAAAAAAAATTTCAATTGGGATTTTTTCCTTTTTTTCCTTTTAAAATTTAAAATATTTTTGGGACCCCAACATTTAGGGGCCCCTAGGCCCGGACCTACCAGGCCTAATGGAAAATCAGGGCCTGTACACATGCATATACACTCATAATTTTTCTTTTAAAAATCATAGAAGTACAAAGGTAGTCCGGAAGTCGTTATTCTTTTACCCTACTCTCCCGCCAAACGATACAAAATTCATTATCAAATACACTTTCAAGGTTATAATACAGTTTTTTTAATCATAAATCTCAGACCATTTTTATCTTATTTTTGAAACGGAATTAGATAATCGATAAGAGAATGTAATCGATGGGCCTGTTACAATCGATAATCTTCATTATCAAGGTTGTACTGACTTTTTCTCAAGATTGCATCGCCCACAGAGATTCATGGCCGTTGCAGACAAAGGACTTGGAGAGTGTTTTATTTATTAACTTCTTTTCCTTAGAAATGCACCGCAACTGAGGGTTTGTAACATATGTCTGTAATAATGCAGAGAAATTTGTTCTTAAATTGCGGTTCATAGACGCTTTAGTTGACAGACAACTAACACATGCATTAAAAATGTATTCACAAGCAATTGTTTTTTGCACGCTATACACAGCATTATATTGGAGTAAAAGAATTTCGAAAGCTAAAAGCAACTTGGCTTCTTCAAATTGTAGAGATGAGGCAACTGCAATATGTGATTCTCATTGGATGAAAAGTTTTTAAATTCTTATATAATGTATGATTTTAACTTTAATAATTATATTTTTACCATGTTTTTATTAACTCGCTTTCTTGTTTGTTTGTTTGTGTGTGTGTGTCCAGTACAAATCTTGCAATCGATTTTTAACTAACTTCCCGACAAGCTAGACATTTGAAACTTTTAGAATAGCCCAGAATACGATGACAATGCATTGTTTTAATACTTTTAGCCATCTTTAAGCAGAATTGAATTCATTTTCAGTTAATTTTGTTTTTGTAGATTGATGCAGCCATCTATCGGCCGGGACGGGAACGAAAAGTTAAACGCAAGTTAACTTCCAATTCTCGAGCTAAACGATTGATTACGCATTTGATCATTTTCTTTCAAGTTGATGGGATAATTCAGCAAAATAATTTTAAAACAGTATTTATTAATACATAGAATTGTCAAGTTTATATTATTCAATAGAAAATTTAAAAACATTGTATATAAAAAGTTCTTTTTATCCTGTAATTATTATTGATTGATTTTGATATTTAAGACTGATATGCGTATAATACGTACATAAAACTTCTTAATTAACACCCTCTATCTTCTTAAAACTCACTAAAACAACTTTAATTATCTAATAACACTTTATCAAAAAGGAACCGAATTACAATGATTTCCGCTTATAAGAATAACGTTTGTTATTACTGTTTTTGATTCTTATAAGCGGTTGATTCTTATAGCCGAAATTTAGGTTTTTGGACAGGCACACACACACACACATATACATATATTAGATGATTTACCATAAAATACTCTTTAATTTACGTTAATTATTTTTATTAAAATTATTTTTTATAATTTTAAAAATACAACTTAATTTCTAGACCTATAAGTAGATACACATGATTATACTAAGAGAAGAAAAAAAAATTCAATATTTGTTACAATATACCTGCTTAACAGTTTTAACATTTCAACTACAGGAAGGGAGCAAGAAAAAGTTTTCTGTGGTAGTTTGACGTAATGAAGTTTTCAGGAGGCTGTTTATACCACTTTCAATACTAATAGTCTTAGACGAAGATTCAACTTCTAGCTTACGTTTCACTGTTTGATAACGTGCTGAATCTACTAATGTCACGTTTGCCTAAGTGATAGTGGCCACTTCGCCGAAGATTTATGTGTTTCAGGGTCCAGGAAGCCGCAACCAGGAGGTGGGAGGTGGGAAAAAAGAGTCCCTATTTTTGGTTGTCAGTGGAGAAAAGTGAAATCGGATCTGGACGGGTAAAGATGCCTCTGGGTCAAGCTAATAGGACAGTGTTGTAATAAAGCGTTTAAGGGGAAACTATTATGTTATGTCTAACAAAGAAAGGGATGAATTTTACGACTATATTCCATCCCATCTTATCAATCTTTCTTTAGAAAAAAGAAAGAACTTCGTGCCTTTTGTGGGTTTCAGTGGCTTTTTTGGAAAAATGAAAATAAAGCGAAGAGTAAACTGATTCTTAAAACCGGTAGATTGATTCTTTAAAGCGAAAATTTTAACATGGAAATAATACATTTGTTTTTGTTTTCGCGATACTGATTCTCATAAACGGTTGATTCTTATAACCACTGATCACTATAAGCGGTGGTTACTGTATTAAAGTACCGAATTAGTTTCATGGCACCTGAGCTGTTATCTTTTTTGGCTTCAGAACTGATATCCTACCCCCCATGTTCATTCAGCAGATATTCTTTATTATTATGATTGCTGACTTCGCTGACCACTTCTTGGGTTCTCGCGGACCTTCTGTGGTCCGTAGACAACCGGTTCATAATCAGTGCCTTAGAAAAAGTCATAGTCAGCTCATATACGCCCTGTCCTGCCTAAGGGCGAAAGCTTATTACGCGTCTGACTGCTTTATTCAAAACAGTGGTCCCTGTTCACAAACTGTGAACCCCGTAGAATTGGCCCCCGTGAAGGAGGACGTTGAAACATTACTTTAGCAGGACTTCATCTCACTCTATTTTCGGGATGTTTGCTCAAATGGGGTAAATGACGTTTCTGTTGGATATACCGAGAGAGATTTATGCGGGAATCGTGTGCCACGTCTGGAAAACCTATAAGGTAAAGCTTAGATTTCACAGATGACGTACTTATAGGCTTTAGCATGGTGGAAAAAAAAAAGAGAGGAGAAACGTGTTAAGGTGTTAAGTTATAAATGAAAGTGTCTGGAGAGTGAAATGAAATGAGGAAAAGCAACAGCATGAGAAGACGTTTAAAATTTAAAACCGCAAACATACAAAAAGCTTGAATGTTGTTAATCTATTATTTTTTTAATTGCATTGTAATTAAAAAGTTTTTTTTTTCAATGCGGAGGCACGTGTAGCGAAGACATTCGCCTATAATTTACCGCAGTTTTGCTGGCCATTTTATTATTGGGACGCCATATAGGCGGACCAGCATTGCCCCCTATAAAGGGACGACACAAACGGAGGCATTTTAGTGGCGCTTCGCCAGGATTCGATCCGAGCACCCTCAGCACCGAAATCCAGCGCTGTACCACAAAGCCGCCACTGTCCTGTAATTAAAAAGTACTGATGCACAAAGTAGAAAGATTAAAATACTCTGTATGAAGAAAAACAGACAAACAAAAATCAAAGCAAACAAAACAAACAATCAAAACAAAAACAATCAAAACAAACAAATACCGTGAATTTTTAAGCACTCGGCGGAGGGGTAATAGAGGGGTGGGAAAGGCTGAGGTTGAGAGTTTGGATTTTTCTTGTGTTATGAATTATTTGTTGTGAAAAAGTTATTGCGGCAATTTTTCCTTTGCTCTTCCCACGAAACGAATACTGACTGTGCCATGTCAACGACTTAAAATATATCTCTAATTAAAGCACCTCAAAATCTAAATGCCTTTCTAAAACATTTCCACTTTATTCAAAACTCCCAGTCAGCATAATAAAACACCGCATGTATCAACCGGAGCAAAATTATTTAATGCTATAAATAAATGATGTTTCGTAGTTTAACCTTTTTCTAAGAAACTTTTCAATTCAATACAAGGCAATTTTCGATATTGTGTAATCACAGCCTTTGTGTGGTAAAGCATAGTGCTGAGGAAGAATACTTTGTGGTATTATATTGCAATAAGTTTAAAATCTAAACTAATCCGTTTAAAAAAAATGTCGAAAGATGCAGAAACAGAATAAACTAATTTAAAATGTGAAGAAGTTTCCTGAAAATCATAAGCTATTTTAATATTACAGAAATATAAATTTAATAATTTAAATTATTCTTTCTTTAATAATTTAAATAAGTAGATTTATTAGAGAAATGACTATCGTATCATATTAAATGAATATTTATAAATATTCATACTTAAATTACACACAATGAATAATGAATAAATGAATATTTGTAAATATTAATATTTGATATTAATAATCTTATATTAATAATCTTAAATTATCTATATTAATATAATCTATATATATTATATATATTAATAATCTTAAATTATAATTAATAATTCTATATACACTTCCACTTCCAAGCCGTTAATTATATTTTTTATTAGTTAATTAGTAAATTCAAATAAGTATAATAAAAGCATATTTCGATAGTATAAGGAATTAATTTTGATCCATTTTAAACCCTTATACATTTTCAAAATATTATAAAATGTTGTTAACGTAGATTATTATTACATTACTCCAAAATATTGAAAAAATTTTATCTCCATTCCGCAATTTTTGCTAATCACTAAAAAAAAAGACTGAATACTTTAAAACGAATTAATATTTTGAAATTATTTTTTGTCCTTATTTTAATAGTTTCTGAAAGATCATTTAGAAAAATTCCACTATTATAGTGTTTCGGTGTATTTAGTTTCAATATCGAATAATAGAGGGCGTAACTTGATATGCAAACTAACGACCATAGTCTAATAATGCGGTACCGTTCTATTCCTCCTCGGAAATATCCAATAAAAAGAGATAGTTATTTTTCTAAGAGTTTATATAATAGGATAGATTAATTTTATAATATATCAAAACTCAGGTACAATACAGAAAATGTGTAAATTTTATGAAAGTTCAAAAGATAGATTCATTTTATTAGAACACTGTATGTTTCGTGTCTGTAGTAAAATCGAGCCAAGAACATTGAAACCTCCCGTAGCGGTAAAATTGTAGTTGAGGGGAAAGGAGAAGTTTTACGATTAGATTCATGCTAAAATGCAATGAGATGAGCCTATTAATTTGTTTCAAAACTGAATTACGGGTCAAAACGCCTGGTACCCGAGGTAAGTGATGCTCGCGAAGGGAATTTAAGACACAAAATTGTCAATAGAAGCACGTTTTTATTTCCTTGGCTCAAAACATGCTGTACAGTTTTTAGAATGAAAAATTACTAACACAAACCGTATTTCCCCACAATGGTAAAACATATAAAAGATGCTATAGAGCCGTGCTGCGCAAACTGTGGGTCGCCAAAATAATTCGCGGATAGTTTACGGTAAATTTCTATCATATTGAATTATTTAATTAAAAATGTATTTTAAATTATCTATAGTTACATATTTAAAATTTTTTTGCATAGGTAAATTTTATATAGTCTATATATGAGCTGGTGAAAGGCAAAGTGGTGTAACTCCCATTTTCAACTTTTTGTATTTCAGGGCAAAAATGTAATCTCCATGTTAAATGTATAGTGGAATTGCAAATAATTATTATTTGCAGTATTATAATAATTATTATGAATTATAATTTGTTCAATTTATAGTGGAATTTTTGTAGTTTTTGCAGTAAGACGCTTTTGACTTACACCACTTGACATTCTGACTTACACCACTTTGCTTTTCACCGCCTTGAAAACAGTTCCGTAACTGACTGACTGACTGACATATAACACACAGACCAAACCGCTGGACCTAAAAGGCTGAAATTTTGCATGGCGATTCTTCTTATAATATAGGGGTGCACTAAGAGAGATTTTTGAAAAATTCTTCTTAGATTTTTTAAAAATTAAATTTTTAAGCTGTTTTTGTAGCATTCTTTAAAGTTTGCATTTAAAATAATAATCTGAGGGTTACAAAATTTATATCACCAGAAAGAACATAAAAATTTCTTTAAAATGAAATTTTCGAATCTTTACCTCTATTTTATGATTTTAGGTGAATTTTTAGAGATTAATTTTTAGAATTTAATTTATTAAATGCTGATCACGTGGTTTCTTTTTCTGGTACTTTAAATAAATTTATCGTCACGTGCATAACAACTAAATAGACAAAAAAAATTTTTTTTCTTGCTAATGCGGCAGACGATTGGACATTATCCAAAAAAAATATTAAAATACAATAAAAAATATTATGTTCCTCAAACTGTACTATATAAACTGTACTATATTCTTTAGTATGTTCTATTACATTTAATTTGAATATTTTCTTCAACATTATTTTGTCTATAAAAATATCCCTTACGATTTTTTTTATAAATATATTTTTTTGTTTTTTTTTACATCAATTGTATACATTGATCGTCGTATTTATTATAAATATATATATATATATATATATATATATATATATATATATATATATATTTGTTTTTTTTTGCATTAAGTGCATACATTGACCGTTGTATTTAATTCGAATGTACTCCGTAGCGAAGTACGGGTTTTCAGCTAGTTTATTAAATAAAGTAGAAGTTTATTAGTCTCATTTTTTTGTCATCATTATAACTGTAAATCTAAACCCTACCAATTATGTTGCCGATAAAACTACCTGGGTAGTTATTTTTAAAACACTATTTTTAAAGCTTAAACGTGTTTGATCATATAACCTTCCGAGAATAATCTCTTTATTAGCGTGAGTTAATTAAAGATATTGATTTTAAATATTGATTTACTGTAACAGGGGCTGAAGACTTGAAATTTCAAATCTATAGTGAGACCTTTTATCGTGTAAATCCAATATAAAATTAAGTATTACTATTAAAACTAATACTGAGATCAAAGAAATTTATGTTACGAGCATCATTATTGTTAGGTAAAAGATCTAAGGATTTAAGACTAGTACATCTATTTTTGAGTGATTTTTACTATGCATAATTATGTCATCATTATAACTGTATAATTTCAGGTTATTTTTATCAATACTTCTAATCTCATAAAAATGCAAATATAGGTTGACATGTATACTGAAAACATTGAGGTACACCTTTAATTTGTTGATAAATTCTGTTATTTTGTAAAATAGGATCATTTTGGGTGGCAAACTTTTATAATTTTATAATAGGATTTATACTGAAAATTGTACCAAGATGAATAATTTTTGTTTTACTGAATTGATAATTATTAAGATGTTTTATATCTACCGTATGTTATGGGCCGGAGACAGCTTAGTGGTAGCGCGTTGGGCCTAGGACTAGGGGTTCTCAGTTCGAATCCCGCCGAACGCTTTTCATTACCTTCGTGTCTATGCCGGATAGGGACGCGTTCAATCCGTACACGAAAGTCCTTCCACGAGGTCAATGGGTGGGGGAAGGTGCGAGCCCTCCGGATGTCGCCCCGGGGTTGCTCGATAAAAACTGCGGTGGTACCAAGGGAATGATGTTGACTCACCTGTATGCACCATACAGGTGAGTCAACATTGCTCCCTTTTCATCACTCCCAGAAAGGGAGCAATGAAAAGGGATAAAATGTCAAGGGAATAAAATGCCAAGGGATAAAAGGTGTGATAAATACCAGATAAAATGTAGTCAAGAATTTCGACGGATTTGTGCGAATGTCTCAGACAAAATTACCTCCTCCTCATTAGCCAATATATATATATATATATATATATATATATATATATATATATATATATATATATATATATATATATATATATATATATATATATATATATATATATATACCCAAGTAACACACACCGTTGGCCCAACCGCATATTTTCGTGGCATCGTTGGGGAATGGTTACCGTTGGCAGAAATTCCAGAAATTCAGATGGGCCAACTGCAAATGAAAACGGTTGGGCCAACGGTTGCAAAATATGGTTGGCCCAACTGCAAATGGAAGCGGTTGGGCCAACGGTTACAAAATGTGGTTGGCCCAACTGCAAATGGAAGCGGTTGGGCCAACGGTTACAAAATATGGTTGGCCCAACTGCAAATTAAAGCTATTGGGCCAACAGTTACAAAATGCATTATTCACTACGACAGAAACTGGTTTGGCGAATTGTTTGCACGTGTGGAGAAGAAATGAACGGTAAAAAGAAATGGATGTCGGCCATTCCATGTTCCACGTGATTGTAATATTACGAAGAATTCCAGAGTAAGTATATTATTTTATTAGTAATATACTTTTATTTAGTAAACAAAATGATGTACTTGGCTAATTAGTAGCATCAAGTAGTTTTCTAAAATGCATATCAAAATGAAGCGTAACTTGGTAAATTTAAGTAAAATACTTTGTTAAACTTCTATAAAAACAGCCAAAGCTTTCCTCAAATAATAAATTTAACTACTGTAATTGTATTTGCTGTTTCTCTATTTTTAGAACACAATAAGTAATCTGTATATTTAGAATCCGTTATAGAATGGTTGTATTTAAACTTTTTGAAATCATGGATGTGTTTATGTTATTTATTTTAAATGGTTGAGTTACTTTAGTTAATCGGATCGTTCAGAAAGTTTTAAATTGAATAGTTGATCAAATCTGGTGTTTACTGATGATTCTTACCTTGTACTTTCAGTAACATTATTTCTAACTAGAGTATTTATAATAAAAACATTATGGTAAACTTTTATTCATGCTCAAATATCTGGTATTAAAGTTTACTGAACATTTTATATAAGAAGTTGAACATTTATTCTGAGTGTATTTAAGTTGTTTATAAGTTTATATCTCACAGTTTACTTCATAAATTTAGAAAACCTACTCTATTAAATCGTCAAATTTATAAAAAAACGTCAGTTAATCACTAGCTTATGAATACAAGGATAAAATAGATTGGGTATATATATATATATATATATATATATATACCCAAGTAACACAAAAACCGTTGGCAAGTCGTTGGCCAACCACTTTCGGGCATGGTTGGCCAACGGTGGTTTTTGGCCGTTGGCGCGAGGTTGGCCCAACGGTTGGCGTTCAGTTGGCCCAACGGTTGGCGTTCAGTTGGCCCAATGGTTGGCGTTCAGTTGGCCCAACGGTTGGCATTCAGTTGGCCCAACCATTGGATTTGCAGGATTTGGCCGTTGGCGTTCTGTTGGCCCAACGGTGGGATTTGTAGGGAAACGGTTGGCGTTCTGTTGGCCCAACGGTGGATTTGTAGGGAAACGGTTGGCGTTCTGTTGGCCCAACGGTTTGATTTGTAGGGAAACGGTTGGCGTTCTGTTGGCCCAACGGTTGGATTTAAATGATTTGGCCGTTGGCACGAGGTTGGTCAACAGTAGGCATTCAGTTGGCCCAACAGTCAACTTTGTAGGTAAGCCTACATTAAATTTATTTAGGGCTATTATGCATTTTTCAACCCAGCCAGCAACTCTTTGTTCATCAGGCCAACAGTCAAACTATCCAAGGGTCACTAGTTTTGACATTTTGCTATTTTTCAGTAGATCGTTTACAAAGAGAATTTCCCCTTTTTAAACAGTTTATTAAGTTCTAGTATTTAGCCACAAATAATTTATATAAAAATAGTATATTCGAAATTCTATTTTGAATATATAAAATAGGATATTAAAGTATATTTATATAAAAATAGTATATTCGAAATTCTATTTTGAATATATGAAATAGGATATTAAAGTATATTTATATAAAAATAGTGTATTCAAAAATGCTTTTTTGAATATACAAAAAGGGAAATCCCCATTGTAAACAGTCTGCTGAAAATTAGCAAAATGTCAAACTATTGACCCTTGAATAGTTTGAAAATTGGCCCAATGAACAAAGAGTTGTTGGCTGGGTTGAAAAATGTATAACTCTTTTCCCCAAAAAGTAGTCTGAAAACTGCAAAATTCACTCTTTTATGAAATCAAAAAGTTTCCATAGTTAAATATTAAAATGTACAAAAAGCAACAATACATTTTAATTGTAATGTTATTTTTAACAGTTTATATTTTGCTTGACATTGTTTATATAAAGTGTTTTGTTTTAAACACTTTATATCTTTTTAAAGAGAATAAATCTCATAGATTATATCCTTAGTGATATTATAAATCTCATGTCACTATATATATATACAATTTATAATATCAATGCTACCTGTTGTTTTTAATCAGTCACTTTACTACATATATAATTTTTTTTAAATAAACACCTTTCCATTATAATCAACTGGTGTCAAATTGCACACTCATGCTGAGTTAATATGACAAATACTTTTTGTAAGATTACCGTTATATAAATATTTTTTCCATTATATATATATATATATATATATATATATATATATATATATATATATATATATATATATATATATATATATATATTTATTATATATATATATATATTTATATATATATATATATATATATATATATATATATATATTTATATATATTTATATATATATATATATATATATATATATATATATATTTATATATATTTATATATATATATATATATATATATATATATATTTATATATATTTATATATATATATATATATATATATATATTTATATATATTTATATATATATATATATATATATATATATATATTATATATATTTATATATATATATATATATATAAATATATTTATATATATTTATATATATATATAAACACTTTATCTTCCGATTTGTCTTCAGGTCTGATACAATATATACAACTGACGTCTGATTTTTTTAAAACTTTCCATAAAACTTTTATATCAATTTTTGGACTTACCTTGTTTAATATTTTAAAACAGCATCTTAATAAAGCATGTTATAGTAATTTTAATAAAACACAACTTTTCATCAATTTTTTTTTATTTTAACAAAAAATTTAATAAAATTTAATTTTACATTGTCAAAAATACACAGTTCTTTTATCTCTCCCTCCTTCTCTGTCTTTCGAAAAAAGGAAAAATCCCTTTATTAAGTCTTCAACAAATTTTTCCGTTATGACTTCTCCCTGGTGAGCCAGTCCGACAGAAGCTGTCAATAGAAAAATAAATTAGTACAGTAAATGAGTCAAAAGAAAAATAGCTATATATGCACCAAACAGTCAAACAAAAATGCCTGATTAAGTTAGTTTTTTTAATTTTTTAGAAACAAGTTAACTTATTATGAAGTCTAACCCTAGCATTTACTTCATAATCAAAAATTTCTTCATGTTGCATGAACTTGTCTTAACTATTACTTCAGGTATGTATCAGTAAAGGTTTATTTATTTGCTAAATTATCAAAGCACAAAATAAAATAACAATTTCAAATTTGCAAACTAAATTAACATCAGAGACAAATTAGACACTGCACAGATCTTTAATAATTTTAGTACATATTTATTTACATGAATATATCAACTCTCTGAAAACTTATTTAAAATTTAGACATGAAAAATTAAAATATCAAGAGCTATTGGCAGAAATTTCTTTACATTATAGGAACTAATCATCTTAAACTGCTTGCATGTATTTAGCAAAGTTTATCTTCATAAATTAACAGAGCAGAAAATTAAAGAATAATTTGAAATATTTGAACCAAATTAAAATTAGAAAAATAAGACATTGTAGTATATGATAGATAAGATTAATTTCCACATACATTTTACCAATACAACATTGAAAAAATTAAGGTGAAATTTTCCTTCTCTTAACCACACAGTAAACAATATTTTCTCAGTAAAAGTCAAATTAATTCTGTAGCATCAAAAGCCCAACAGTTTGTAAATATATGTTTGTCAACATAAAGCTTTTTATTAGCACAATATCTTTAAAAAAAACCAACACTTTAATAATTTTAGACAATATTTATAACTCCACGAATATAAAAAAAAATTACAAATGTTTGTACAAAATATCAACCCTACTAATGCCTTTCTATGTACTGAACATCACAGTATCTATATATTTAAGTTGCTAAGCCAGACCGATTCTTTGGGCTGTCTGGGAGAGAAAACTACTGCATCAATTTATTTCATTTTGGTCTTAAAAAAAAGATTTTAATCTATAGATGTGTCAAATATGGTTTTTGTAACCATAATCTCTATTAATTAGCGATAATTTATAATCTAAAATTGCTTTCTGTACATGCTCAGCGACAAGTTTAAATCTGGCTTTAGATACTCACTAAGCACGAGGCTGCATAAACTATTGCATAAAATACTGTACTAATTAGATATAACTAAAAATTTAAAACACATTAACATAATGATTTAAAAATACATATTTAATAAAGTGAATCAAATAATACTAGTAGGAAACAAGAGAAAATAAAAAAGAGTGAGGAACAAGACTTCAGTTTATACAAATAGGCCAAGAATTCAAAGCAAGTTTTTACCTAGATTCAATCATTCATAAGATGATAACCACACTTCCAGTTCTTTCATCTATGGTACTAAGGAGATCAGGACTGGCAGTCAAATAAAAATTTCCAAAATTTCCAATTCTGCATACCAGTTCCTTGAATACATGATCTTATAGACAGCTAAAAATAGAAAAATAAGTCATATACCATGGGATTGTCAAAATACAGTCTTTAATATTATGTACAAACTTTATAAAATATATTGTTAAAAATATTGCTAAAAATGTAAATATTATATTAAGTAGCAGCTAATCAAATGTTAAAGACAAGTGAATTATTTTAATGAGTGATAGCTTACTTCATAAATAGTCTTTAATATTATGTACAAACTTTATTAAGTATATTGTCAAAAATTGCTTAAAATGTAAATATTACAATAACTAGCAGATAATCAGATGTTAAGGACAAATGAATTATTTTAATGAGTGATCTGCATACTTCATAAATACTTTGTATTGATATTTTACTTTCAAACAAAATATTTAACATCAAATACCTGTTCAAGTCTGAGACAGACAATTATTTTAAACTGAAATAAAATACAATTGCTAAGTTGATAGTAAGGAGAGAAAAATTACTGAAATTTCACCAAAGCAGATAGCTAATTGTATTTTATCCTTGTATTCATAAGCTAGTGATTAACTGACGCTTCTTTATAAATTTGACGATTTAATAGAGTAGGTTTTCTAAATTTATGAAGTAAACTGTGAGATATAAACTTATAAACAACTTAAATACACTCAGAATAAAAGGTTCAACTTCTTATATAAAATGTTCAGTAAACTTTAATAACAGATATTTGAGCATAAATAAAAGTTTACCATAATGTTTTTATTATAAATACTCTAGTAGGAAATAATCTTACTGAAAGTACAAGGTAAGAATCATCAGTAAACACCAAATTTGATCAACTATTCAATTTAAAACTTTCTGAACGATCCGATTAACTAAAGTAACTCAACCATTTAAAATAAATAACATAAACATATCCATGATTTCAAAAAGTTTAAATACAACCATTCTATAAAGGATTCTAAATATACATATTACTTATTGTGTTCTAAAAATAGAGAAACAGCAAATACAATTACAGTAGTTAAATTTATTATTTGAGGAAAGCTTTGGCTGTTTTTATAGAAGTTTAACAAAGTATTTTACTTAAATTTACCAAGTTACGCTTCATTTTGATATGCATTTTAGAAAACTACTTGATGCTACTAATTGGCCAAGTACATCATTTTGTTTACTAAATAAAAGTATATTACTAATAAAATAATATACTTACTCTGGAATTCTTCGTAATATTACAATCACGTGGAACATGGAATGGCCGACATCCATTTCTTTTTACCGTTCATTTCTTCTCCACACGTGCAAACATTTCGACAAACCAGTTTATGTCGTAGTGAATAATGCATTTTGTAACTGTTGGCCCAACAGCTTTAATTTGCAGTTGGGCCAACCATATTTTGTAACCGTTGGCCCAACCACTTCCATTTGCAGTTGGGCCAACTATATTTTGTAACCGTTGGCCCAACCGTATCCATTTGCAGTTGGGCCAACCACATTTTGTAACCGTTGGCCCAACCGCTTCCATTTGCAGTTGGGCCAACCATATTTTGCAACCGTTGGCCCAACCGCTTTCATTTGCAGTTGGCCCATCTGAATTTCTGGAATTTCTGCCAACGGTAACCATTCCCCAACGATGCCACGAAAATATGCGGTTGGGCCAACGGTGTGTGTTACTTGGGTATATATATATATATATATACACTCTGTCACAAAAAAATACATGCAACCAGAAGAAACCGAGCTACTATCACGAAACTTGGTAGGAATGTAGTCTGGTAAGATATATGCAAATGATTAAAATTTTGGCGCCAATGAGACAAGGGTAAGCGCGCCATGCTCATGAGATGCGCAGCTGGGAGAGTTTAAAAGCATGATTGCTCATGCCATAGGGTTATTCAAACAAATCTCTCGACTTAGATGGACGGTATTGTGACTAGAGATGCCTCTGAGAAGTAACCGGCGACAGTACGAACAATTGTCAGACTTTTAGAGGGGGCGTATAGTAGGCCTCAGAGAAACAGGTTGGTCGAACAGGCGTATCGGCCGCCACCTCGGTCGGAGAGATATGGTAGTTGCTCGGTGTTGGCAACAATGGATCACGGAAGGGATAGTCTACCGTCGCAGAGGGTCAGGGCGTTCCAGGATCACAAATGCGTGCGAGGATCGCGGAAACATAAGAGCGGCCACGTCCGCACGAACAACGTCGCTAGAATCGGTTCGACGCCATTTACCCCCTTCCAGACATCTGGTGGTACCAAGGGAAATCATTCGGATACGACTGGCCGACGCAGGTATAAGGAGCCACGTCCATTAAGACGTCTACCACTGACCCCACATCATACGCAGTGTCGATTGAATTCTTGCCGACATCGGGCAAGCTTGAGTGTGACCGACTGGATGCGTGTGATCTTCAGCGATGAATCCCGATTCAGTCTCAATGCTGATGACCAGCGCATACGCGTGTGGAGGTGGCCAGGCCACCGGTCCGATAAGGCATTTTTTGTCGAGAGGCATACGGCGATTACACAAGGTGTGACAGTGTGGGGAGCTATTTGTTAGGACACACGATCACCTCTAGTCGTCCTTCAACGCACTTTGACGGCACGCAGTGACGTGGACGAGATTTTAACGCCAGTTGTACTGCCTATGCTATCAAGTCGCCCAGGTGCCATTTATCAGCAAGACAACGATCGTCCATATACTACGCGACACTCACAACAATGTCTTCAAGGATATAACGTACTCCCATGGCCTGCCAGGTCAACAGACCTCTCGCCAATAGAGCACGTCTGGGACGTGCTCGGAAGCCAACTGCAGCCGTCCCGGAATACTGGTGAATTAACTGGCCAGTTGCAAATATTATGGCATGATCTTCCGCAGGAGGTCATAGGTGACCTCAATGATTCGATGCCACGCCATGTTTCGGCTTGTATAGCTGCCAGAGGTGGATTTACTACTTACTGATTTGTAACCTTTTTCACGCCATATCTTCTTAATAAAATTATCTGTTCTTCTGAATTTATAATCATTTGCTTATCTCCTCATACACTACACACATGTTAAGTTTCGGGATAGTAGCTCGTTTCCTTCTGGGTGCATATATTTTTTTTGATACAGAGTGTATATATATCCAGATGGTGGATAAAATAATACGAACACCTGTGAAATAATGGAAAATCTTTATTAATAGGGGGTTGGACCACCCTTTGACTGAAGTACAGATTTAATGCGAAGTGTGATAGAAGCATAAAGGTAATGGACAATATTTAAAGGAGTATTAAGCCATTCCTCCTGCAGAGCGGTCTCTAATTCCGAAAGTCCGGATGGAGGTGGAAATCGGGAACGAAGTTTGGACTCCAAATATTGCCATAAATGTTCAATAATATTCAAGTCCGAAGACTGAGGGGGCCAGGCGAGATGTTCAACTGCATCGTCATGCTCTTCGAACCATTCTTGAACACACCTAGCAGTGTGGATAGGGGCGTTGTCGTCTTGAAAAAGCGGTCGCTCTCCAGGGAATACAGTCTGCACAAAAGGATGGACATGATCCCCTAGAACGCTTAGATAGTTATTGAATTTGATCCTCCCATGCAGAATAACAAGTGGCCCAAGACCGCGCCAAGATATCGCACCCCATACCATAATGGAGCCACCCCCGTGCTTCACAGTCGGCAAGAGGCATTCAGGATGAAACACTTCTTTGGGCGTTCTCCAGACGTAAACGCGTCCGGTTGTCTGAAATAGGGTGAATAACGATTCATCTGACCATATTACCTGTTGCCACTGCTGTGGGGACCAGCCTTTGTGATCTCTGCACCATTGGCGTCGCTTGAAAGAATTAGTTGCTGTCATCAAGGGTTTAAGAATTGCCACTCTGCCATAAATGTTCGCAGCATGAAGTTCCCTTTTGACAGTTTTTGTTGAAACGGGGTCCTGGAGATGACTGTTCATTTCGGATGTTATCTCGGATAACGATTGCTTGTGCTTTCGGGCTACTATGTGCTTCAAGACCCGTCTATCCCTATCAGCAAGCTTGGACTTTCGGCCTCTGTTGTGCTTTGAAGACGTCGTCTTACCCTCTTTCGTGTACACTTTCATAACGGCTGATACCGTACTCCTTGCAAACCCCAAAAGGTTTGCTGTTTCCGTAACCGATGCTCCACTTAAACGCGCTCCAACTATCATTCCTCTTTGGAACTCTGACAGGTCTGACATTTCAACTTATCACAGATAGTTCGATAGAAGCATGCAACGTAGGTGACTACTGTTGAGAGACTGATACCTTCCTCTTCACGCTCACTAGGTGGCAGACTTCTGTTCAGGTGGCGCGGCTGTACTGCAGGTGTGAAATACGTCATACTTTTTCACAGGTGTTCGTATTATTTTGTACTCCATCTGTATGTGTGTGTGTGTGTATGTATATATATATGTATTAATAAATAAATCCTCAAAATCAACAGTTTTCATGAACTTAAAATATAGCTCTTAGTTTATACTGAGTATTAAATTATAACTCTTATCTATCATACAATTTTCATTCTGTTTCAGAAGTATCAATATTGCAGATTAACCGAGAGAACATTTCTTAGTTAAATGTTGTATAAACTTTGATAACGTTTAAATAAAAAACGCTCTTTCTCTTTTCGACTTTTTTTATTTTCTGACAACCCTAAACAGTAATAATCACAAAGAAAGCATCTCGCTAATAACTGATACAACGTAACAAAGTTCATACAAGACGGCTCATAAATGTGTGTAGAGATGAGTCAATGAGAAAGTGGAATATCCTAATCTTTTTATGACGATGTTAATAGGCTAATGCCGAGAATTTTTTATGGTCTAATAAACAACTATGCACTGCTGACTAACAAAGATATTTTAAAAAAAACTTTCACCATGCATATAATCGCAAGGGAATTAGGCATCGTTTTTACTTTTCGACGAGGTATCAGGTTTTATCTTCCTTAATTCTGCTTGTAACATGTTAGTAGTCGTAAACTTATGTAATGTGAATCAGGGGTGCATATTTCTCCAGGGAGAATTGTTCCTGATCAGAACAGATTTGTGACCAATTTATAGCAACATTGTGCGATTGAAGCAGACAAGCACATGGATTATAAATCCGAGTTCCATATTCGCTTTTTCGAGCAAAAACAAGAGATCCTGCACTAAACAAAAATTATTTTTATTATGGAATTTCTGCAATTTCTATTCCTAAAATGACGAGTATTTTGTTAAAACAAAAGTAAAGCAATGGCGCACATGAAATTTCAGCGCTACCGCGTTTTGAGGTAACTTGCGCATTATAAACACTGTGAAATTAGAGGTAAATTATTCCTCATATGGAATTTCTATGCTCTCTCGTTTTTCAGTGATTTAGTGGTAATCACTGAGATGTTAGAGGTAAAGTAATTCCTCATAGTGAGTATTTGCTTTCTTACTTTTTAAACATAAATAGTAGACACTGTTAAATTAGTATTAAAGTAAATACTTATATGGAATTTCTGCGTTCTCGCGTTTTGAAATACGATGAGTGATAAACAATTTTAATTAGAGTTAAAGTAATCCTGATATGGAATTCCGTTGCTTTTATTCCGGTGATCACGTTTTGTAAAACATAATAAATAAAAAATAACTTGTTTAACTAGAAGTAAAGTATTTCTCACACAGAATTTTTTATCATACTTAATATCCTTCCATTGTTTTGAAATCGCATATTTGTTAAATGACATGAAGTTAGAGGAAAAGTAATTCCTATGATAGGATATATAACTCTCGCGTGTTGAAGTAACGTGAATAATGCTGAGTAAAGTAACACTATAACATAAATAAACACAGTTGAATTAGAGGTAAAGTTTAACTCACGAGCAGAACAGTTACTCCCGAGTTGAATTTTTTTTACAACTGCGTTCTGGAGTTATATAAAATACCTTATACAAATAAAGTTCAATTAATTCCTCATATGGAATCACAGCACTCTCGTATGACATAAGTAAAAAGTGCTGTTAAAGTGGCTCGACCCATAGATTGGATGTCATTCCTCGAATGAATAAAGTTTCTGTGCTCTAGACACTTTGAAATACTGTAAATTATAAATAATATGAAATTATAGATGAAATAAATCCTCATATGAAATTCCTATTCTTGTTTGAAATAGCATTAATAATTAACACTTCATAAATTAATATAAAGTAATTTATCAAATGCGATTTTAGTTGCCTAAGTACATGCACTAAGTAGAAATTACTGCTTGAGACTTAAGGCTGCTATGTACTAACTCTATTGGATTCGCTTACTTCAATGTTAATCTATGGAGAAAATCTGTCCAGGGGATTGCTGCACTTGGATTGAAAGATTTTTTTAAAAATTTTACTCCGTAATAGAGAAAGCAAGCAAAGGGGGAAAAATCTGGTAGAGTGGCCTCATCAATTCCTTTGATGACCGAAATTTCTAAAATGAATCCTGTTGCAAGGTGCAGAAAAGTTTAGACTATCTGAAAATACCATATTTATTGGATTATCGGCATTTATGTAACTGTCAATAGTACACACATTTTCTTCATAGGTTAAGGGGCCCCGGGTTGCCCAATTGTCGGCAGATCTGTACTGTCCGGCCGGCTCCCAGGCCTATATGAAACATCACCAAACATTGGAAATTAACCTTCCGCTGTGTATACAGGAATTGCTACGCCGCGCCAGTCGTTGTTGCAACTTCAAAATTATGTTCTCCAGATGGCGCTGCAGCGCACCCTCTCCCTGTGTAAGTACAGTCGAACCTTCATATATCGAAGTAGCAAAATGCGCGAAAAAAATTCGATATATAGAAATTTCGATATATAGAATTGAGCTTAGTCTTATCACAATTCTCCTAAAAAAAAAATTAAAGCTAATTTTCGTATACGAAACTCCATTTCTAATTTATATGCGAATCCCATTAAATGAAAGTTAATAACTAAAAAATGAATTAATATGAAAGATTTATTGATTAGTACATATCTTAAAAAAAAACAATAATACAGACAGTGGTTACAATGATCACAGTTACATTCTTTAAAGAAAAAAAAAAAAAAAACTACGAATATCTTGCTGAACAGTTAGTTTTGCGGAAAGTCCAAAGAAATGTTCGTATTTATTCAGTCCACTAAAAACTTCATCCGGGACATTATCCGCGAATTGAAGTCCACGACGTATTGTTTCAAATGTCAAAAATTGGGAGATTTTATTCTAAAGTGGAATAAAATCTCCCAATTTGTCTTGAAAAAAATTTCGATATATAGAGATTTTTTCGATATATAGAAACAATTTTTCTATGTAATGAACATGGAGATTTGCTAAGAGTTCGATATATAGAAAATTTCGGTACAGGGAAGTTCGATACATGCAGGTTCGACTGTACTTTGTTTTGGGGGAAGCGAGTAAGCAACAAGCGAGACTGGGATGAGCTATGGAGCTCCACTATTCGAATCCCAGAATATAAGATTATAAGTTCTATTGTCCGTTTTTGTGATGTCCGTAGCATAGAAAATAAAAGTAATTTTGTGTAGACTGTGCTGCGTCGTTTACAACCCCTGGATCGGACAGTAGAATTGCCACAGTCGTCGGTGAATCAATGGCCGACACACGAAAGTTGAGGGGGCCGAGGTGTCAAACGAGTTTCTTCATAGGTTAACATTGAGATAAGCGAATCCAATAGGGTTAGTACACAGCTGCTAACCCTAAGTTGAAGCTATACGTTCTAGGGGGGGGGGGCACGAACATTGACATAAAACAGTGGTTATCTACCTTTTGTTGATCAAGGATCACTAAGTTCCCAAGACCTTGTTGTTCAGGGGCTCAGGGAAAATAATTCATCGGGGGTCCTCTCCAAGCCAACCCTTTTACAGGCAAAAATGAGTTTCCTTTTCCGAAAAAGCAAACTTTTTGTGATCAACAACTTTAATAAAAAACTTACAAATAAACTTAATAAAAATATCCAATTGATGAATACACAAACCTTTGAAAACTTACAAATAAATGATATTTTTGAATACTGAGATTTGAGCTTTGAATTTAGATGTTTGATTTGCTCACCATAAAATTGCTGCAATGCAATCCGCAACTCTGCGTCGAGGTAAACATATCAGGAGTTTTTAACCAGAACAGAGATTTTTTTTTTCGAACTCGAAACGCCAGGAAATGGAAGAAATACATGAATTTTCTGAATTTGAGCAAACAATACGGAACGGAAATTTTTTTTAGCCCAATTTTATAAAATTGTCGAATTTCGGGACGTTTTGAGATGATGGAACCAAATTTTTTACTATCCCTGCTGACCACTTCTTGTGTTCCTCCGGACCACTGGTTAAGAAATAATGACATAGACCAGGGGGTCCCAACCTTTTTATAGTACCGTACTTGTACGTTGTAAACAATTTGATGACGTACCGGTAGACCAAAAATTTTGAAATGGGGAATAAAATGCAATGGAGAACAAAATAAATTAGGTTATATAAAAATCATTTTAAATAAATCGCCTGAGTTTAATACACTTACCTTAACAGCTTCTTAATATTTATTAATAATACAATTACTATTGATTAATAATATGCAATTAATTTAAAGATGTTTGAAACACAAAACACAATTTTTAGTAGAACTCAGACACAGTTATAGACACAATTATAATTCGCAGGGGAGTGCCAAATTTTTATGGGGTGGTCATAGATAACACATTCACGTGTAGACGGCATCTTTTGAGATTAGGTAAATCCCAATAAAGTATTACAACACAAACAATGGATAAGAAATTCCAAACTAAAATATTAAAACGTATGGATTATTAGTTATTATAGTCATTTCTTTTCTTTTTTCGTAATACAGATTTTTAATAGATTTTTATTTTAAATTGTAAAATCATTTGCGTACCGGTAGCTGCTTGTCCGCGTACCGGTACTGGTACGCGTACCCAAGGTTGGGAACCACTGACATAGACAGATTAAGGGCCTGTTCACATAGGAGTCCGTTGTGTTGCGTTAAGGAAAAAATGACGTTGAGACGAAAATAAACCAATCATAGGCCTCCAAACGATTAGCAATGAAAGTGTTAACGCCTATGATTGGTTTATTTTCGTCTCAACGTCATCTTTCCCTTAACGCTACGCAACGGACTCCTATGTGAACAGGCCCTAAGAATACTGTTAGATTTTAGAAGAATCATTCCCCATCTATTTCAATGCAATATTCCACCCGCTGGTGCATCCAAAATATCTTTCTAAAAAAAAAAAAAAAATTTTTTTTTTCTTTTTGACACATGAATTAATTTTCTTTTCTATCTTTAGCTCCGGAATAAGGTAAAAAGTTCCTCCGCAATACGTAGGAAATTTCAAAGACATTTGTAGCAACTTTTAACGATTTGTAATAATATGTTCGCAATGTATGCCGCTCGATGGCCCCGGGTTTGTTTCAGTGACTCGCTTCTAACGACGAATTGAATTGCCATTGATATTAAAAAATAGCGCGTATCGTTCCCGATGACTGTCATTTCGAGATCGCGATGTCAGATAGCAAGGGATACCGAGTACGGACTGCCCGTTGGAGCGTGACGGACGCTAAAGTTCAACGATCAAACTTTCTCCCACCATTTATCTTACCGAACTTGCTTGAAATCCCCGCTCGGTGAGAGAATTTTTATGTCACGTAATCGCATGCTACGAGAGGGGAAAAAAAATCGGCGAGTTTTTGAAAGGTAGTGTGCTTTGCGGCGCTGCAAATATGCTAATGTGAAAAAGAAATTCTTCGACGTTTTTGTCAGGGTAAAGTTAGGCTAGATAAAGGTGAATCGACATTTTACTTTATGCTACAACTTTAAGTATGCATCAGCGCACCTTCAGAGGAAACTTTTTATAATTTTTTAAAATTTTGTTTTCCTACGGCGCGTTAAATCTGTAGGCCGGAGAGACGTCTGTGAAGTTGGTCCCCCGACATTGAGATATACAAATTTTGAAAACGGCATACGTTTGAGCTTGTTTGAGCGCCAAAAATTTTCGTTTGAGCGCCATTTGTAAAAGAGTTATGAGCATTTCATTTTTTGGCGAGAAAAACACCTAGCCCCCACCCACATTGAGATATCCAAATTTTGAAAACGGCATTCGTTTGAGCGTCGTTGGAGCGTGTTTGAGCGCCAAAAATTTTCGTATATGTTGCGGAATATGAATAATATGCGGAATTTCGTATATATGTTGCGGAATGGTTGTAGATGCGGTGCTTAGCGTTAAAATGGAAACTGAGATAAAATTACGAAAAGTTCTATTTATAAAAAATATTTACAATTTAAGTATTGAGTTTGCGTTAACATAGTAATAGGTTGCGGTGACAAAGTAAGACGCTCCGTATGGAGCGGTGCGTAAGTTGCGTCTAGAGACAAAGGGGTCTGCTAGCGAAGTGTTCTAACGGAAGAAGTTCAATGACCTGAGCTGGAGATAAGAGTCAGTGAGCGCCTCCTGCTGGAAGCACAGAGGGGTGTGGGTGGAACATATATTCAGAATTGGTTATGAGGAATTTTGTAAATTGATGCATTTCAGCACTGCTGATAGTCAGTCATTTTTGTTCAAAAGTGACAAATTTATTTTACATTAATCATCTTCTATCTTAAATTGTAATATTTTTATATTTAAATATTTTAGAGTCATAAATATAATAGTTCGATATTTATATGCATCGAAGGAAAAAATATATTATTAAACCCAAAATATACCATAAGATTTCTGGTCAAACATTTTATAAGATAACTAAATGAGTGTAATCAGTTGCTAAATAAAAATAGTCGATATAAGAAAAGAAATGTATTCAACAGAATATTGGAATAAACTTACCGACGTTTTTATAGTGTTTAGAAGAGGTACAGTTAACTAGACATCACTGGAACTACATTTAGGGTCTGGCAGACAGTTTGACATATCCTTCCTCATTAAAATAATCTTTGCTTTTACCATATTTACAATATCTGTGTTACATTGTTAGAAAATTATAAAAACTCAAATTATAAAAGTGCATCAAGCAATTGCTTAACATAGTTGAAAATCATTTACCGCTGACAGAATTCTTGCCCTAATTTTTCTGCTCCTATATTTTTCTTGATGTATTTATTGGAATTTGAAGGTTTAAAAAAGTCCTTGGGTAGCGTTTCTCATTCTCTGTATTAAAAAAATTCTGTATAAAAACGGGAATGCACAGTGTGGGCATGACAGACAAAAAGTACAAACCAAAAAAGGTACAGTTTATAAGGGGTTGTTATTTTAAGACCGGCTGACACCTGTGTCCGTTGGGCGTTGGTAATCTTGAGAAAGAGGGGGGAGGATGCCATTCTTTTCCTCCCTTTTATTTTTAAAGTGGGGGAGGGGAGATAACTTGGTAGAACACTTCACACACTGATCACCATTACTTCTTGATGTAGCGCCCACTGTATACAAAGAAGAAAGCGAAAATTTTTGACGCTCATACACGCTCAAACGAATGCCGTTTTCAAAATTTGAATATCTCAATGTTGGGAGGGGAGGGGGGGCTAGGTGTTCTCCCGCCAAAAAATGAAATGCTCATAACTCTTTTACAAATGGCGCTCAAACGAAAATTTTTGGCGCTCAAACACGCTCAAACGATACCCCCTCCCCCTAGATGTCTTCCTTCAGGGTGCTCTGTCTAAATTGCGGTGCCACCATATGAGGAGCGATGTTGGCTCGCCTAAATGGTGTTTCCATAATGAAGAGGCGAACAAATTCAGGGTATGGGCGAATGTCACCGAAAAAGTGCCAACCGTATGGGAAAAAAATTCGTTTCACTTCCAGGCAAGACCCTACTAGAAGGGAGGGGTGAAAAAGAAGCCCAGGCCTCGGCATAAAAACAACTTAAGAACTCCATTTTTCTCTCTTTATGCTGGAAAAGTGTTTTTACCGTTATATGACTTTTGCATCCGGAGTACTGACTTTTCTACTTTAAACCTTTTCAATTTTTTGTGTCTAAGCAGCAGTCCTCAGATGTAGGAAGTATTAGATAAATGAATGTTAAAATTAGTGTTCATTTAGTTTTGAAGGATAGGATGGTCAGTATGAATGGATTCAACTAAACAAGTCACCAATAATTTGACCAATCTTAGAAAAGATTCAGAGCAGGGTTCTCAAACTTTTTATGTCTACGCCTCCCCTTTGGATGATCTTCTTACCCTACGCCATCCCTCCTAGTTCTCTCTCTCTCTATATATATATACAGGTAGCCCTCCTACAGCACGGCATCTTACAACACGGTTTCGCTCTAACACGATAGGATAAATTGCGGGAACCCTCGTATAACACTGCAACCTGTAACACGGTTTCGCTCTAACACGATAAAAAAAATTGCGAAAACCTTTGTACAACACTGTACTTCTACAGCACCAGATAACATGATTTTTGTTTAACACATTTAAAAACTAAATTATCTTAAAATAATGACGGGAATGAATAATAAACTACAGTGGCTTTACATGAAAATGTATAAACAAATTATAATTTATTCATTTAAAATTCTATAAAATTACAAGGAGGCCTAAGCTTAGCTGAAAATCTTGAATGCCGACCCTTCCGCTGAAAGAAGCCGAAAATTCAAAAGGGAGTTGCAAAATTGTCTATCTCTATACTGTGAAATCTACAATGACCTTGTAAGAACCAGGAAACAAACCAAAATTATAGATTTTTTAAAGAGGATAGAAGGTGCAAAAAAATCTAAATGAAGAAAAAGGTTCTGAAAGTGAAGGTGATATCGTTCAACCGAAAAAACGTTCTCGTTTGATTGTACTGAGCAGCGATGAGGGAGAAATTTATTAAATTAAGGTCGCATTAAATGAAAATAATATTTTTTTTCTTTTCGTTTTGTGTTATACATACACTTATATTTTTAATGAAAATTAACTTACTTATATGGAATTTAACAAAAAAAATTGTTTTTAATAAGTCTTCGGAACGTAACCCCCCTTTTTGTACTGGCTCTGGATCTCATATAACACGGTTTCACACAAAACGTCATTTTCTAGGAACCTATCTACCGTGTTATACGAGGGTTGCCTGTATATATGTAAAACATATAAAACCCCAAAACCCTTTCAAAATTCAAAATTTCATTTAAAAATGCTTGGGCATAACGCGTTAAAGAGTAATTGCGCATTTCGATTTTAAGAACGTTTGTTTGGAGCGTAACCTAAACACTAAAGTAGGTAATCGACATATCATTCTTTTAAACTTTCACAAATACGACCGTAATTTCTACCCGATATTACGCATCGTTCTAAAATGAAGGGTCGAGGCCAAAAACTCAAGAAAGAGACGAATCTACACAGAAACACATTTAATCACTTGACTAGACGCACCACACACGTACTTGTTACACAGACAACAGATAGAAGCGGGATTGAAACCCAGCGAGCACTGTGTCGCCCCCTACACAAACATACAGTAACCACCGCTTATAATGATCAGTGGTTATAAGAATCAACCGTTTATAAGAATCAATATCGCGAAAACAAAAACAAATGTATTATTTCCATGTTAAAATTTTCGCTTTAAAGAATCAATCCACCGGTTTTAAGAATCAGTTTACACTCTTCGCTTTCCTTTCATTTTTCCAAAAAAGCCACTTAAACCCTCAAAAGGCACGAAGTTCTTTCTTTTTTTAAAAAAAGATTGATAAGATGGGATGGAATATAGTCATAAAATTCATCCATTTCTTTGTTAGACAAAACATAATAGTTTCCCCTTAAACGCTTTAGCACAACACCGTCCTATTAGCTTGACCCGGGGACATCTTTATCCGTCCGGGTCCGATTTTACTTTTCTCCACTGACAAACAAAAGTAGGGACTCTTTTTTACCACCTCCCACATCCTGGTTGCGGCTTCCTGGACCCTGAAACACATAAATCTTCGGCGAAGTGTTCACTATCACTTAGGCAAACGTGACATTAGTAGATTCAGCACGTTATCAAACCGTGAAACGTAAGCTAGAAGGTGAATCTTCGTCTGAGACTATTAGTATAGATAGAGTTATAAACAGCCTCCTGAACACTTCCTTACGTTAAACTACCATAGAAAACTTTTTCTTGCTTTCTTCCTGTAGTTGAAATGTTAAAACTGTTAAGCAGGTATGTTGTAACAAATATTGGATTTTTCTTCTCTTACTATGATCATGTGTATCTACTTATAGGTCTAAAAATTAAGTTGTATTTTTAAAATTATAAAAAAATAATTTTAATAAAAGATAAGTAATGTAAATTAAAGAGTATTTTATGGTAAAATATCTCATATATGTATATATAGGTATGTGTGCCTGTCGAAAAACCTATATTTCGGCTATAAGAATCAATTGCTTATAAGAATCAAAAACAGTAATATCAAACGTGATTCTTATAAGCGGAAATCACTGTACATAAAACATTCTGGAGACTATTGCTGACAGGCAAAAGGAAATGTACGAGAGAGGCTTCATTTCTGATAAAACCCTCAATATCGCGGGCGCCAAACGCTATATAAAGACCACGGGACTCGATCCCAGAGAACTGGCTTGGGGCCCCCTGTCCAATCAATGGAAGAGTTTTAGCATCACAAGACCATACCTCTATTAAGTTATAAATAGGCGATCTTCAGTGTAATGGTGACTTTTTGGGAATTGTCATTGCCACAAGAAGAAGTAGCAATGTGAATAATAAAGTTTCCGTCGAGATTTGAGGCGTGTTCCTGTGTGTGTCCGAGGATGGAGGGGCCAGTGAGAGATTTTGTTAAAAAGACATTCGAGAGGCCAAAAGCGACCGTGAACTTCACCGACAACGCCACGACTTTCAGCGCGGGACAGAAATCGATTGACTATGTCGAACTTGAACTTCCGTGACGCACGGCCGGCCGGCAATATCAACCGTTCTCCTTCCTCTCACGCAGAGCCGCGGCCACGATGTCACATATATGTATCTATCTATCTATCTACCTATCTACACACACACTCACACACACACACACACATATATATATATATATGTAACATGATGGGCCCACCAAATAATAGAATACTGATGATATTAAAGACCCACCATGTCACAGGGAAGATTCAGTATTTTAGAAGGATCACAAAATCCAAATGACCGGAAGCCAGACCATAATTAACACAAACTTTTATTTAGACTGAATACTGACACAACCCCTCAGGGTGGATGAGATTGACGAAAAGCTCTCCATCTACATGTGCGAGGTCTTTTATAGACGATCTCGTCGTGTGATCTTTGTAGTGGTGTCTAATTGGTTAATGTTTAAAAGTGACGTGATAATGCTTAGTAGTGTTTAATTTAGGTACCCACGCTACGAAGTTAGGAAAAAGGAAACCATGTTAAGGTTTTTTTTCACCCAAGGGAATTTAGAATCGAAAGTGAAATTAGCTCGAGCGCCCAAGGAAATTTAGAATAATTTAGAATTTAAAAGTATTATGGGATTTTTAATGTTATATATATATATATATATATATATATATATATATATATAACGGAATTAACCGTAGTGAAATACATTCTTAACATACTTTTTACCCCCCTCCCCGAATATCCCTTACTCCTCCCAGGTTGAGAACCACTGCTTTAGAGCACTGCTTCTCAACATGGGAGCGTACACAGGGCCCGATTTAGAAAATTCTTGACTATAGGCACAACTCGGGATGGGGGCCCCCTAACACTGATGTGGGCGTAACATTTCCAAAATTGACACACAAAAAAAATAATCATGAATCATTGTGAAAGTACCATTTTACCAAGAATTGGCTATTCGAAGCTTAGAAGCCTAGAACATTATCAAATAACAAAAAAGCAATACAACATATTATTTTCATCAGTAAAACATCAATATAATGCAACCAGAAAAACTTATTAATCCCTTATATACACCGTAACATACATATGATGAACTATACATATAACTATACATATGATGAATCAATCAAATTTGAAAGGATATATATAAAAAAATTGCTATTAAAAAAGGTAAAATTAAAAAAAAATTGAATTGGGAATTTTTTCTTTTTTTCCTTTTAAAATAAAAATTTTGGGAGGCCCCCAACATTCAGGGCCCCTAGGCCAGGGCCTACCGGGCCTAATGGAAAATCAGGGCTTGGCGCTTACATCCATGTAGGGGCGTGAGTGATATTCAAGAAGGGGATGGTCCTAGAGTCAGGAGGTCATCCAAAGACGGGGGAGAGGGGGGTAGACATAAAAAGGTTTAGAATCATTGCTTTAATGAAGCAGATAAATTTAATTTGCCGTTGCACGTGCGTCCCGAATCACGTATGAGTGTGTAGTAGATTTTGAATGTGTGGTCGGATTATAATAAGAATAAAAAATTTTGCCTGAATTCACCAAACGAACGTACTATTTAAGACTGGTAGTGTAATTTTTAAAGTTGAAAAAAAAGGAAAATTTCTGGTTTTTTTTTTTAGATATTCGGGAAATTTGTAATTGTATGGTACAATATTTTTTTCAGCGACTTGGAAAACTGTAGTGTATTCATAGGTTTGAAGACTCAATGAAATGTTTCAGGGCATTTTAAAAGTCCAGTTTGCTGGCATCCTACCTTGTGCTTAAAAGGGTACTTTGAGTCATTACTTAACCTATACAAATTATTTGAAATTCTTAGAAAATTTGAATGGGGAAATTAAAGGATTTCATAAGGCTTATATTCATGATATTTTCTACGAAATTTGCCCTGAATTTTTCTGAATAAAAATCATTGACACGAAACCAACCCCAAAAAAATTTGTTTGTATACATCAACCTAGAATCAAACTTTCCTGAACTTTTCTCAAATTTGTTTGAACTCAGAGTATTTTTTAAATTTGCTTAATTCCGATGTACCAGTTAAGAGAGGTTTCGGTATTGAAAAAAACCTCAAAACAAACCCAAGAAGATTTTACTACTGCATAATAAGTTGATTTTAACACGATACATTTCAGGAGAAATTATGATCAGAAAAGCTTGAAAAATATTTTGAAAATAAATCAGGGACATACTAATTTTAAATGTAAGATCCACTGTTTAAAAGTTGGAGATAAAGTTTAATTGTCATTAATGCTAGTTCTTTTGAAGACTTCAGCTCTTGTTAAAGGAACCCCCAGATATGTCGATGGTCTTAGTACCTGTTTTTAATATCTGTGCTGTGTTTTACATAAACTATTAAATCGTATATATGTACTTATTCCTGTATATTTCATAATATACGAGGGTCATTTTTAAAGTAAGAACCGTTTTGTAATGGAGTAAGAGAAATTTTAGTTATGAAAGTAAATTGTATCACAAACTAAAATATGAAAATTTTTTCACTTTTCAACATAGTCACCATTAACATTTAAACATTTGTCAAGTCGTGTCACCGGCTTTTGCATCCCATCATCAAAGAACTCTGCCGCCTGACCGTTAAACCAGTTATTAACAGTTTCTTTCAACATGTCATCATTTTCCAAGCGCTTTCCACCAAGAAATTGCTTAAGTTTTGGAAACAGATGAAAGTCTGATGGTGCTAAGTCAGGGCTGTATGGTGGATGATCCAGTAATTCCCAATTCGGAGCATGTAATATTAACTGGTCACATGATGTCTAAGGAAACACATGAATGGCTTAGAAAAATCATCTTTAAAATGAGACAGTTGCATTAAAAGCCTTTTTTAATCAAGAAAAAATTATATAAAGCTCAAGAAATTAACTTTGGCACAAAATGATAATTCATAAGTGTGACGGATGGCGGGTTGAAAAATCCCTTTTTGTTTTCAAACTAGAACCAGCTCTTTTTTAAAACATACAGTTTATTATGAGACAGAGCACAGCACGGACAAGTACAGGAGACGATATATATAACAGGTAGAAGAACAATATTTACAGGAACAAATTATCAACGTAACCTCAACGCTCTAAAGCAAATACTAGCTACGTTCGGAGTCTTCAATCACCTCCGAACTTTTCTCTGTAAAAATATATATATAAGACACGACCGGAGTCTACAATCACCTCCGTCGTTCTCCGTGACAGCTTATCAGATACGTCTGGAGTCTGCAATCACCCCCAGCGTTCTGCCTAGTACCCCTTACGCTACGATAGGGGGCGTTATTCCTTGTTATAGTGACTCGCCTGTCTCTACAATAAGAATATAAGATGTGTTATAAATTAAATATGATTATAATAACTTTAGAGTAACGTCTGTTTGGAAGGCCTCGTCATCAAATCCATGGCTAGTTTATTATATTTTAATAAGAGTAAAAAGAGACAAGCGTGAGACAGTGGGGGTAGAACTGCAGTTTTGGTGGCGCCCGAACAAGAATTAAGAGATTTCGACTCACATAAGGAGTCTCTCGTCTCTCTCAGGTCGGAAAGGAAGTGAGGTTGAGCTAGTTAAAGATGATCCTGACGTAAGGTAAACGCACCAGTAATGGGGCAGGTTAAGATAAAAATTGAAGTAAATCTGAAGTTTCACAGCTATAGGTAAAGCAAACTGGTTCAAATTTTTACCTGCCATTTTAATAACTGTCTTACATCTGTAGTAGCAATTGGAGCGCACTGGCTGCATTCATAAAAAAATATATTTACATAAATAATAACCAACCTGATGCACCTATAATGGGCCAATATTTTATCCGATGTACCCATAATGGGCCACCCAATAATTGGCCATCAATAGCATCCATCACAACATTAATGGGCCATCTATTTAATCTGTTATGGAACAAACATCAATTCTACAATATCATAAAATTGGAAAGAAAAGGAACTGAAAACATGATGTATATTTTTAAACCGATTTATTCATTTTAGAACTACAGTACAACTACACTAAATATATAAAAACTGAAATATGACTGAAATATAAATTTATTAACTTAAACATCTAAAATTAAATTTACTTAAAATTTATGGTTAATGTGTGCCGGTGATGTACCGCTGTACTTGTCACAGCTGGTATGTTGTTGCAAATATTGACATTTCCGAAAAAATAATTTGTACCAGTTAACGGGCTGGCCCAATACAGGGAGTGTAACAATTCATGATCCCATGATGGGCCACGCTATTTTGACAATGGAATCTAAGTTTTTTGTCATTTAATCACTGTACAATTTGAATTATACACACTATCGTAATGAATAATAGTTTAAGTCAATAAACAGGCATCATAGTACTTAAATAAATTTTTTTTAGAAATTCACATACCTTAACAGATTTCTTAAGCAGACGTTAAAACAAACACAAATTTTCATCTCTCTAGCAGAATACACCTTACACTTCGAACAAAGTAAAGGAATGAACTGAATTCCAATGCTAAGAGATCCTCGCGGGTAGTAGCCAATGACCCTCACCCCTTCCACTGCCTAAGGTAACAATAGATCCTTAATTTCTCGACATTTCTAAAGGGTGGCCCATTATAGGGACATGGCCCATTATAGGTACACTTACCTTAGCTCAGTGGTTGACTGGTAAGTAAAGCTATCCGGACAGCAAGGACGGTCTTTCGATTTATGTGCTAGCCAGTTGTACTTTAGAGAAGATTTTATGATGAATATATATTAAAAAAATTTATCTCTTTTTAAAATCAGCGATAAGTGAAAACACTTCAAAATTTTTTTTGTCTTCGAAAATGGGGGAAACTGGATTATTAATATGATATCAGTTTTTAAAAAATAATTTAATTTTTTTAAAAATTGTACCTTTTATTCGAATTTTACGACATTATTTTTAATATTAATTTCATTTTCAATATTATTTCAATATTAATAATAAAATAATTATTTTCGTAAATTAATATTAGATATAAATATTGGTTTTAATAAAATATTAATTTCAATAAAATGTTTATTTCGATATAAATAATAATTTTAATATAAATGAAAGTTTACATTTGGGAAGGAGTATCGTTGAACGACCTCTTCCTTTTTTAGTACGTGAAAAGTGGGACTCCTGTATGAAAAATTACGCAGTTATTTTCAGCAATTTCTAAAGAAAATTTATTATTTATTACAACTGCTTTTCCACTGTAAAAGAAACAGCGCCATGGAATGCCATAAAAAAAATGTTGCACGTCCATGTAGCTACATACTCTTGTTCTATATCTGCAGAGACGGAAAAAATTCTCTCTTTTTTTTTTGCGGCAGACGTGTGTTGCATCCTCTCTGTAAAAATAACCGCGCTTTCAGTGTTGTTTCTTTCAACTGCTAGACGCTTACGAAAAATCTCTTTGTTGCGGACTAGTTTAAAAAAATCATCGCTCTATTTCCAAAATTTTTCCTTCTTTGAATAACGTTAAAGATAACGTGGAATGTGTGCGTGTGGCTTGTTAAAACATACCTTGCGAAACTTTTAGTTCAGCCACCCCTTTCGTGAGAACAGTCTTCGCTGTTAGACAGCACGAAGGCGTCCTAATTAAAACTAAGGGAGGTAGTGTTCAGGCAGGGTTCCTTTACCAGCTCTCCGAGGAAAACCAATTGAAGGCCTTATTTGAATAGTGGTCCAACTCCACTTTAAAAAACAATGGAGTTAGCCTCACTTTCATGTTCATACAAGTCATTTCTATCTTAATTTTAAGCTGGTACACCTCCAGCTTATTTCTGCTGCCGACAGAGGGCATTACAAATCAGACTTTAGCAGTCGTTTCTCACCACTCATTGGCATTTAAGGGGACTCACGACTCTTAAGTCGAGGAAATAAGGCACATTTTCATAGTTTTTGATTCTTTATAACTCTTTCATTTTACTCCCAATTTTTCCAAATTTTATGTATATGATAAATTGATATATTTATTTTAATAAAAGAAATTTTCAACTCTCCAAATAATTTTAAATAATTTTCTTTAAACATGTTTTAGATATACCTTGTTTTTTAAGCATTTTTATTGTATACTGACTTGCGCCCAGAACTATGAAATCAATTTTACACTTAAATGTATAATTCCTGTTTTATATTTATAATAAATAATTCAAAATATAATTGAACATAAAACATTCAACATTAAAATAGTTTTTCAATTTTTTTAAAACTGCTCAAAATATACTTAAATTTTCCTTAATTTTTTGCACTAATTTACCCCTGAAAAAATAACAAAATGTGCAGTGATTGCAATAATTCTAGTTCAAACGCAATAAAATATCATGATTATGCAGTGATAAATATTTCATGGCATTAAGTTTCATAGTTTTTGAGATATCAGTTGCGGAATGATGCAAAATTGCATTTTGAGAAAAATGAGTTTAAAAATTTTTCTTACCATAAACTTGATCAGTAATTAAATATTTAGAATATCAATATCTCCGGAACTAAGCGGAATATTTTCATGCGGTTTGATTTATTTTGTTCAGAAACGATCAGGCTTTAACATATTTTTTTTCTTCAAAAAATCGAATGTTTAAAAGATTTAAGGGTAGTGCTCTTAAGGCTCTGTATCTCAAAATGAACAAGAATGGAGTTGTACCACTATTTAAATGAGGCCTTCAATTAAACCGCTAGATCAGGGTTTCTTAAACTTTTTCAATCCACGACCCCTTTCAGCCCGAGAAAATTTTGCGCGACCCCGGGTATACACTTAAAAATAAATGTAGAGATATAACGTAGCTGCATAAAATAAATACACAAATATATCGTAGATACATAAAATAAATATACAAATAAAACATCAACTGATAATAAATCAAAGAGAATTACTTGAGAATAAATCAAAGAAATTTAAATGAAAAAAAGATCGCTTTATTTCGTTGTTATGTATCCATGATGTAATTCCTGATTTTAATTGAATATTTTAAATCAAAATGGTTTTCGTAATTATTTTGAAGAAATATGGCTACTATGTTCTACTAGAAACTAAGCTAAAGAGTGAGAAACTTTAAAACGAAAGTGGTGCAAAGTTTAAATCATTTTTGAATGTTTTTTAATGAATTTAATATATTTACATATTTACAAGAAGATGATAATAGGCTGGAAAGCCTCAAAATTAACTAAATTCAACAGAATAGACATATTATGGGATCTTAATCCCCTTCAAACAAAACTACATTCTAAACTGCTTCATCACACTAGCAACAACAAAGAAGAGAGACGAAATTCTAAATTGCAAACATTTGAGAATAAAATCAAACGATGGGCTTGCAGCGCCATCTCTTGACATATTTCTCTTCAATTTTTGCTCACCATTATTGAAGATTCTGTAGGGACACTCTTCGCGAACAGCTGCCAAAATTTTCGTGGCCCCAAAATTATGTTACGCGACCCAATATGGGGTCGCGACCCACAGTTTAAGGGGATGGTGGACTTTCAAATTACCAAAAATCGAGCAAAAATTGGAATTTTTTTTGGGGGTGTATTAATATTTTAAAAACATGTAAATATTGGAATGAAATGCATTTAAAATGTGTAGTGAAAAGAAAAATGAAAAATCGGTGGCTTTAGAGTAGTAAGTATTAAAGGTAGATAAAAAATTATCTTTTAAATGACTTTTTCTCAAAATGAGAAATTTCCAGATTTGCAAGTCTTTAAAATGCTCCTCGCGTCATAATTTTTGAAGAAATATTATGAAATTTATAATAAAGATTCCTGTAATACATCAAAATAAAGTTATGTATCCATTTTAGGATTCGAGGTCATTTAGGTTATAAAAGTTTAACTTTAGTGTAGAAAAGTACAAAAATTTCGCGAAAATTCAGAGTACAAACATAAAAATATTTTCTAAAAATTAACTAATCAACGAAAGTACAAAAAAATACATAACTTTGTTCAGAAAGTATTTATAAGCAATATAAATGCAAAATTAAGGGGAAAAGTTTAAAATTGAGTCGCAAGGAGCATTTTAAAGAAGGGTAATTTAATTTAAATTTTTTAATTATAAAATATTTTTTTAAAAATATTTATAAAATTTTATAAGGTGTTTAATATTGTTATACTTCAATGAATATATATACAAAATTTCATATCTCTGTGGTAAAAATTTCAAAAATCGTTTTGAAAAGTCCACCATCCCCTTAAGAACCACTGCGCTAGCTGATTGTTGTTGTTTACATAGTTCAACCACGCCTCTCATCACCCACTCTCACCCACTCTGTCCATAGGTTTAGGAAAAATTCAATAGTTTAAATCAGTGGTGCGTAAAGTGAGGGTCGCGACCCACAGGGTTGTGAAAATAATTGGAGGGGTCGCGGATAGTTTGAAGAAAGTTTATATCATACTGAATTATTTAATGAAAAAAATTTCAGGTAATCTCTTCTAACGAAACTACCGCGGGTTATTAACGCAGGATTACTTATCGTTGCTTACCTCTTTTGTATGTATATATGTATGTATGTATGTGTTATGTATATATGTATCTATATATATGTACGTATGTATATATGTATGCATGTCAACATTTTGACGCATTTTGGTACTTTTCTTTTTAGCTGTTTAGTACTTGCCCAAGCGATACAGACTGGGTTTGGCACGCTGCCAAAATTATAACTAGCTACGACGGACGGTTTTAGCGTCTGAAATTTTGCCTTCCGGAGGACCGTTATGGAGGAACATAACCCTACGTTAAAATACAAAATGATATTGATATCTGAAGTTTTAATCACATGAGATTTGACAAAATACAAGTGTAGAAGGTAAGCAAGACATTTTTTAATTGTTATTATGCAAAGTAAATGTATACTCGAAATTTATAGTTAGTTGATTTTTAAAAAGGTTTGTCAAAATTTTCTGATTTTTTTGTTAACAGTTTTCTAATTAAAAAAAGAAGGCCATTTTCAGAATTTTTTATTTTTTATTTATTTATTTATTTTTATTTATTTTTTTTGTGGGGAAGGGGCGGGGCGAGTAATTTTTCATTTAAAAAAAGAAGGTTGAAAAAAGTTTGCGCACTGCTGATTTAAGGTGGTCCGGGACACATTTTAAAAATAATTTTATTTATTGCGTTAAAATTTTGAATTTTTTTGTGATGGTCAATCATATAATTTGTAAACAAAATCACATCATAAAATTTCTCAAAAAGTTTTTAAAAAATTTTGAAATTTAAAATTTTTAATAAAAGTGGGGTAATTTAAAATCTTTATAACTCGAAATATTATTTGTCGAATTTCAAAATTTTTTCATTTAATTAAACAGAAATATACAAGTTTTAATTTTGATTCAGCATTTTTTGAAATCACAATTTTTAAAGAAATTAAAAATATTTAGATTAAAAATTACAAAAAAAATTATGTAACTTATTTTTAAAAAATCATATTTTCAAAAGTAAACAGTTTTTTTTCAAATTTGCTGAATCAAAATTAAAGTAAAATAGTTGAAAAAGACATGTTCCATGTTTCAACCATTTTTCTTTAACGGTTCTTGAATTATAACAATTTAAAGACGAGAAATGGGGAAAAAACCCATCATGAAGAAAAACGCTCTTACAGGTTTAAACAGCGATTGGCTACTATTAGAACGTTACAAAAAAAAAATAATTTATCCTGTTCTAATTAAGATAGAAATATGATTTAAACGTCATTTTAAGCGTAAAAGAGCAAAAAAATTTTTAATGCAATAAATTTTTTTTCGAAAATTCGAACAATTTTGTGTCCTGGACCCCCCCTTAAATCCCTAATGTATCGAGAGTCTCTGTTGCAGTAACTTGGTTAAATATCTCAGTAGATTCATTTGTAATTCAAGAATTATAACGAATTATTTTATATAATACTCATTTTATATAATTTTATATTTTTATATAATTTTAGTTTTTTAAAAATTGTACCTTTTATTTGAATTTTACGACATCATTTTTAATAATAATTTCATTTTCAATATTATTTCAATATCAATAATAAAATAATTATTCTCGTAAATTAATATTAGATATAAATATTGGTTTTAATAAAATATTAATTTCAATAAAATGTTTATAATAAGATAATAAGATGTTGGGACACATCTTATAATAAATGTTTATAATAAGATGTGTCCTAGCAGGACTCGCGGATCTTAAATTCCAAGTGAAACGGTGAATTTTCCCCTCACAATTTTTCTAATCCCAAATTAGCAAACGCGTATCAGAGAATCCTGTCTTTTGAATTTGGAAATGGATCTTTAAATGCAATGCGCGTGTTTTCCGAAAATCTATTTATTATGGTTTTATTGATTCGAAAAACAATTTTAAATATCTAGCAACAGACACCAATAATTTTCTACTTTGTAAAAGATTGGCTGCTGAAATACTTAAAAAAAAATAAAGCGATCTAACGTCTACCATCATGTGAAAAAAAAAAAAAGAGCATTTCACAAAATATGCCGAGAGAAAAATTCCTCATCGCTTAACGTGGGGATTAAAGATCTGCGATGTCAACTGATGCAGCACCATAAACAGAAAATAAAGCACCAACACAAATTGGTAATGTTACCGAATGTGGAAATTAAAACATACACAACTCAAGATATATACAGTGGAATCTCGATCGACCGTTTTTCAAGGGACCGACTCAATTGAATGATAAATGCGGGAAAACGAGAGATGCGGAAACATAACAAAGCAATATGATAGTCGGGTCTGGGTGAAATAAACGACACATACGGGAAAACGATGATTCGGGGAACGATCGATCGAGATTCATATATATATATATATATATATATATATATATATATATATATATATATATATATATACTAGCGGCCCGTCCCGACTTTGTCCGGGTTGAACAAAATATTATACCAATAAATTTCCAGTTGATAGCCAATAAATTGTAAATCTTTTTTTACCTTAATAATAACCTAAATAATACCTTAAATTAATTTTATGTTAGTTAATAATTGGAATAAATTTTTTAAAAGAAAAAGGCGTGCCGGAGAACGGCTAGGTTCGAACAGCTAGCGTCAGAACAGAAGCCCACCGCGATAACACCACGATAAGGATCGTTGAAGTCTTCGGAACGAAAAGCGGTAGAAGACAGTACGGAAACAATGGATATTGTTAGGATTAAGCCCCTAACTTTATTTCTACTGATCAGATATACATAATATGTAGCCTATGTCCATTTGGAATAATGTGCCTTTCACACAGTGAAAGAATTTTTCAAATAGGTACAGTGGTTCTGAAGATTACCCTCCACGTACAAAATCGCTCTCTCTTTATGTATAAGTATAGATAGATGATCAGATATACATAATATATAGCCTATGTCCATCTGGAATAATGTACCTTTCAAACAGAGAAAGAATTTTTCAAATAGGTGCAGTGGTTCCGGAGATTACCCTCCACGTACAAAATCGCTCTCTCTTTATATATAAGTATATATATATATATATATATATATATATATATATATATATATATATATATATATATATATGTATATATATATATATTTGTATATATATATATGTATATATATATATATGTATATATATATATATATATATATATGTATATATATATATATATATATATGTATATATATAAATAAGAATAAGATGAAAGAGAAAACCAGTAATAGCTCTAAAGCTACATGAAGCCAGGAACATCCAACATGTAAAGAAAAGCATGAATAAGGTTTTTGACAGCATTTCTTCATCACCGGTGTCAATACTGTCTAAAAACCAATGGATTGTTTCTGATGAGTATGATCTATTAAATAAACACACTCAGACACCGTACAATCCATTATTAACAGAAGTATTGAATAATAAATGAATAAAGTTTGAATAAAAGTACTTAACCAAAGAACACCAAGCCTGGCGCTAGTCAGAGTGGAAGTTAAGAACTTGTAACCGCAAGATGACTGACGTCATATAAATTGCAATCATTGAGGTAGTGGATACTCAGTTACAGACTTACTTAGGTTACCATATTTTAAGACTATTATTCCTTTATTTATTTAGTTTTTATTATTGTTACTACTATGAGTTAATTATTTTTTATTTTTCTTATGTTTTTATTTTTGTTTTTAGTAGTTATTATTTTTATTTTAACCTATTGTTATGTTTAACTTATTAATGCAATATATATATATGTATATATATGTATATATATATATATATATGTATATATATATATATATGTATATATATATATATATATGTATATATATATATATGTATATATATATGTATATATATATATATATATATGTGTATATATATATATATATATATATATATGTATATATATATATATGTATATATATATATATATATATATATATATATATATGTATATATATATGTATATATATATATATATGTATATATATATGTATATATATATATATATATATATATATATATATATATATATATATGTATATATATATATATATATATATATATATATATATATATATGTATATATATATATATATATATATATATATATATATATATATATATATATATATATATATATATATATATATATATATATATATATATATTAGAAAACTATAAATTAGAAAACTATATATTAGAAAACTATAAATATTAGATAACTGTAAATATGTAGTAACTTATGATTTTAAAGATCTATTTAATAATATTGATATAATTGATTTAAATAGAATAATCATAATGTTAGTACAAAATAATATTCAATACTTAAGCAACGAAATTAAACTAACTCGTTTCAATAGGCTCCTAGAATTAGTAACTAAACATAATTACATAGTTCATAATAATAGTATATACTTACAGTCCAAAGGTGTACCACAAGGTGGTAATGCTTCAAGTATGCTAGCTAATTTATACTTATATTATTTTGAAATTAATAATATAGAAAATAGCAATTACAATATATTTAGATATATAGATGATATAATAGTAATTAATAAAAGTAATAACCCTATAGACTTAAATTTTTACCCTCCTAATCTGGAACTAATTAAAAGTAGCCATGATAATATTAATGTAAACTTTTTAGATATTAATATTAAATTAAATACTCACAGTAAATTTACTTTTGACTTATACGACAAAAGATCTGACTATAATTTTAATATTGTTAAATTTCAAAATTATCTAACCTGTTTACATAAATTCGTTTTTAATAACATTATTGTAAATCAGTTAGTTCGTATAAATAGGCTATGTTCTAAAGACAATAGGATTAAGCATATTATAGACTTGAAAGCTGTGCTAACTCGGAATAATTACCCAGTAAGTCTATCCAAAAACATAATTGGTTTTTTTTGTTTTAATGAATAGTTTGTTCTGTTGCATTAATATGTTAAACATAACAATAGGTTAAAATAGAAAAAATAACTACTAAAAATAAAAATCATAAGTAAAAATAAAATAATAATAAAATTAACTCTTAGTAGTAATAATAATAAAAACTAAATAATTAAGGGAATAATAGTCCTAAATACGGTAACCTAAGTAAGTCTGTAACTGTGAATCCACTACCTCAATGGTTGCAAGTTTTGTGACGTCAGTCATCTTGCGGTTACAAGTTCTTAACTTCCACTCTGACTAGCGCCAGGCTTGGTGTTCTTTGGTTAAGTATTTTTAATCAAACTTAATTCATTTATTAATCAATTCTTCTGTTAATAATGGATTGTACGGTGTCTGAGTGTGTTTATTTTATAGATCATACTCATCAGAAACAATCCATTGGTTTTTAGACAGTATTGACACCGCTGATGTAGAAATGCTGTCAAAAACCTTATTCATACTTTTCTTTACATGTTGCTTGTTCCTGGCTGCAAGTAGCTTTAGAGCTATTACTGGTTTTCTTTTTCATCTTATTCTTATATATATATATATATATATATATATATATATATATATAACATACAAAACCAAAAACCTTTTCTAATTTCCAAATTCTTTTCAATTTCCTCAAAAATTACTTGGGCGTAAGCAAACTAATTTCGTTTTAAAGAACAAAGGAATTGTGACCGAAAAGCAACAGTAGGCAATTGATATACTACTTCGCCCCAGTCTCGTGGGCCCCTAAAAATTCATCACAAGACCTGGGATTCCTATGCCCAGATAACTGGGTCGGCCAATAAATGCAAGTTGCACGGGTCATGTGACAGGACCTCATGAAGCTTATTCAAGGTCGGACACGCTTTTCAAGAGCGTGACTTTGTGGCCTAGTAAAAGTGCTGTAACCCTACTGCTAAAATGTAAATAAAATAATTCGTCAGAAGATTGGAGATTTTACTCGATAACGACAGCCCGAGACCAAGGGCTATTCACCTATCCGCCTAGCGGCCCCAGCGCCCCATGTGTACTTCACGGATACCGGCATAGCGGACCTTTAAAGCCACGATTCCATTACCGGGACCCACCAGGCTTGCAAAACGCCCTGGCTGCGACTGCTTGATTTTTAACTGTTAACTTCACCAGGGTTGTTTTCTTAGTTTATATTTACCGCAATACAGCTACAATGTAATAATCTACCAATACCTGGAACGTTCAGTTTTGGGAGAAATGAAATTTAGTGACTAACATGTACTGCAGTGGTTATTTAAAAAAATCAAAAGCATGGCATATTCATGCACATGTTTACCAATTTAAATTATTTCAGTTATTTTCTGTGTTAGGTAAGTTAAATGTAACATGGCTAAAACTGTATTTCATTATACTTACATTGCTTGTGCTTCCTGTAATAGGATGTAGAGTCCCAAATGGAGTAACATAAGTCAGGGATTTTTAAAATCTGGAAATATGAATAACAGTCATTTAATCTCGGTTCACGAATTTCGAAAACCGGATTTCTTCTTCAAAATCACACTAAAATGTCTGCACAATAAGGCAGGCGAAACGATGTTTTCTTGACCCTAATATGAATGCCTTTATTGTGGGGGTTAGCAGGCTATTCTGACTATAAGAAAAGGAATGGGGGTCATTGCTCGAAAAAGAGTGGAAAACATTTTTCTGCAATATAGATTAAGAAATCTAAGAAAAAATTCTGTTTGATTTCCCGAGACTAAAACATTTCTGTTTTTCAGGAGATGAAGCAAAAAGCAGGGCAACATTGGAGAACTGGAAGCGTGTGGTGAGGCCTTTGCCATTTTTATAAAAGAAGAATTGCTGAAAAATGTAAAAGAAAAGAAAAAAAATTTCTGCATAACAGCCTTGTGAGTTTGAGGATTATATGATGCAGAACTGCGGTCATTAACCAAACAGGCATCTTAGCAAGTTGCAAATAATTTTTCAAAATAGTATTGTTCAGAAATGGAGCCGGGAGACTGGAACTGTGAGAGCAGAGGAGAAACTAACTAAAAAAGTAGTTGAAATGAAACCTGCACTGTAATAATGAAATGCTGTTTCAGCTCAAGAAAGCTACCTGTTTCAGGGTGTAATGTTTCTGAGTAGCGAATTTACCTCTTATGTATCTTAAACAAGCTTTTGTACCATTCTAGTTGCACTTCCATTTTTGTAATATACCTAAAACAACATTTCATTATTGCAGTGTATAGCCTTATTTACAAGATTGGAAATTCCAAGACATGCGGGGTTTCACGGTCCTAACATACTGTAACGACTCATTGCGATTCAACGAGTACATTGCGTTGTGTCCGCAATAACCCAGGTTCGTATCCTGGTCACGACACCAATGAAGTGAAAATAGGGTGGTAATGAAATAAAACAAAAATAGTTCAAAGGTTATTAATGAGAGGTAATCGATTCTATAATTGGAAAATGTAAATATATTTAGCTATTGTAGATATTAACAGTATAATCGCTTTAAGCATACAACATGTATCTGGAAAATAGTTATATTTTAAATTAATATTAATACAGCTAGCAATTAATTGTTTAAAGATGAAATTAATTAAGTTAAGTTAATAGCGGTTATAATTAAGTTTTTAAATTTTAGAGTAATTAATTTTACATAGTGGCATTATGCCACACTCCCGTACAACAGCGAATATTTTGTACGTGGAAATTCCGGGAAGACCAACCAACGCGCGGTTTGTGCACATAATTGATTTGGACGGCTGGAGACAGACAGTCTTAGCGATATAAAGACCGGAAGTGCTACCGACAGCTCGCGGAACAGTTCGTCAGGGAAGTTGCCAACCGGAGGCGCCTAATCATCTGGGAACAATAACTGATTAAAGAAAGGCGGCGTTTTGCAGACCTTTTGAGAACGTCCAGCGAAGGTATATAAAGTCGCCGGACGCGAGTTAAAGTCAGTCAGGGATTCAGAGATTAAGTTATTCAGAGTGACGCTAGAGGCGGACACAAGGAGATACTGTCAGGCCTAGAAAGACTTGAATAAGTTCAGCGACAACTCAAGTCTGACCTTCCTCGTCGGTGCCGTGAACCCACGAACTTAATTTTATATATATATATATATATATATATATATATATATATATATATATATATATATATATATATATATATTAAATAGCCTGTACTTAGTCAAGAAATGCAATTAAAGCATTAAATACAAAAAGGCCGGCAGTCTTTTATTTAAGGCAAAGTCCTTACAATACTAAACAACGTTTTTGTGCACATTTCATCACTGAGCACATAATCAACAATTTAATACAGAAAGCTTTACATAGTTGCAATTTTCTATTGATTAAGTTTATTATTTATACGAACTTTCTGTATTTATAACTCTTAATGAACTAATTATAATAAACTATTATTTATACTTTCACAACAATGAGAAAGACTAAAATACTTTGAGGAAAAAATAAGAGTATGTCATCCGAATTTGTCACTTAAAATTGAGAAGCAGAATCGCATCTGGTTCAAATATGCACCTGTACATATTTCTGATTTTACACTCAAATATTATTGAAACTATGAATTATTTAAAACCTTTAAATCATATTGTAAAATATTTTCAATAAAAACTTCTGAATACGTAATATAAATTATAAGAATTTATAAAAAAGAATTATGCGTGTATAAAGTGTGCGAGGAAATAGGGGTGTTGCAAGAATGACCACTAAGTAGGGGAAAGCGTAACATTGTGATAAAAATTTGAAAAATGCTCTTCTAGCCGAACATAGATAACCGTCAAGGCACGTCAGTTTGCCTTTACATCGGCCAGTTAAAAAAAATTGTTATGTCCTAGAGGCAAAATTGAAAACTTACGATTAACTGAAAGCATCATCTATTACCTTACCACGACTTAAGCGAAAACTTTATCCTTTGAAGGGTCGCGGTGTTTTCAATGTTTTTTCACCTGCCAAATCATGAATAATAATCCACTTACACTGCCCACGAATTAATATCAAGAATGACACCTGCAATTTCGTCAATAAAAATGTAGATGTTTGGAACAAGTATGCTGTGGTCAGAGCAGTATTTTATCAGCTACGATTTCCGCAATTTTCATCGTGATCTCATCTTTCGTAGTTTAATTTTATACTGTATATTTAACCCTCCCCCATATCTGAACATGTTTCACATCTTTTTTTTTTTCAGAGATTATTTTATAACCCCTTTCACCAGAAAAAATGAATCGTTCTTATATCTCTAGTCGTTGAAATTAGGGTCAGACTTCAGTCGATTGGACCTATTGTATCCAGAGAGGCAGGGAAAAAAAAAATTAAAAATATGTCTAAAAGGCGGGAACGAGATGATATATTCTGGTATGGTTTGTTGTTCCAAGAGGTTTTTGTTAGGAAAGAACTTCCTACAGCGCTGTCATTATCTAAGGCTGACAAAATATTGATACTCTGGTTTGGCAAAAGTTTTAGTTGGAGCCAAAGAGCTTGCGACTGATTTAGAAGTAACCCCAGAATTTCGGGGAACACGTTTACGAAAACGAAAAGGCTCTTTAATTACGAGTGTGAAGAGGAACCAATAATTAAATCACAAGAAATGTTTATGGTGAATTGTTTTTTTTTGTAAAAAAAAAGTAAGTTGTAAAAAATACTAGAAAGACTCTGCAGCAACGTTAGTAGCTGTTGATAAAACATAGTGACTCTTTTGGATACCTAAGTAAATTCCAGACAATTCCAAAGGACGAACTGCGATGACATGCTTCGATTTTAAACATCGCCTAAATAGATTTAAAAACGATACTGAATAAAGTTCACACAAAGTCTGTAAAAGAGGTAGATCTAGAGGGCTATACGCTGGTCGAAGAAATGGAAGCATTAAAACATATTCTTCCTTCTTCATTTTCCGGAAAACCCCAAAAATTCAACAATCCTTCGCTATATATGACAGAGCTACTGTTTTTCCTAACGTATTTATATCTTTAAGGATATTTATAGCAATTCCTGTAACCGCGGCGGTCGGAAGAAAGAAGCTCTTCTAGATTAAAATTAATCAAACGATGCCTGAAATCAACACGCAGATGAGACTTAGCAGCTTTGCAATACTGTTTATAGAGCATGAATAAATGGGGAAAATGAATTTTGCTCAAATCATAAACGATTTCAATGATAAAAATCGAGAAAAAAGTATTTGTTAAAAATTTTGTTCTGTAAATAAAATATTTGAAGTCAAGCTGCTTTATATGTTTTAATTTCTTATAAATGCATGCAAAATACACACACACACACACACACACATATATATATATATATATATATATATAATCGCGTTGATATTTTAGTCTTTTATGCTTCACATTAAATTTTCATCATTTAATGTATATTAGTAGCACAACACCATTAACCCCGTGCTTCGTTATGGTTATGCTCAAGTGCCTCAAACATCTAATTCCTATTATCTGGGTGTACTTTGCAACCTCAAGCTATCTCGGCATCAACATGTTCGAAACAATATTCATAAGGTATCGGATCGCTTGTCCCTGTTGAAGCATTTAGCGGGAAGTGATTTATAAGGAGAAAAGCTACGAGGAAATAGGGGAATTGCAAGAAAACCCAGTAGGAAACGGGTTGAAATTGTGATAAAAGTTTGAAAAATACTCTTCTGGCCAAACAGTAATAACCACCGAGACACTTCTATTTGCATTCACCTTGGACAGTTGAAAAAAAAAATCATGCCCTAGACACAAATACTGAAAACTTTTTAAAAAATGGACGCTGCATCTATTAGAAAGAGATCTTTTCGTTATAGAGTATATTTCTATCTAGAATACCGGGTGGTCATAAAGAAACTTTGCCGATATATGGACCTCTAGCGGCTGTTCCGTTCAACCTATCGAGATGAGATTTCAGATGTAGTTATTCAGAGGTATGTGCTCGGGATTCTGGGAACGGCAACACAGTGACGTTCACAGTTACGGTTATAGGTATAGAAACTCGAAATTTTCAAATGGCAATGCCCACTTTTCCCCGTCGAAAAATGCACAGCGCATTCGAAATCCCTAAAAAGCGTTGGAACGGTACGTGTATCACCAAAAAAAAACGGACGCGTTATGCACGCCCAAAAAACAGCTCTGCGAACGGCCAACAAAGACACGATCGGGGCGCACGGAGGAAATTTGCATATGACAGAGGCTAGAAACCAATCACAGAACGCCGTTCGCCAGCTATTCAGCGTAGAATACCGACAAAAAGCTCTCTGATCGTGTTTATGTTAGCTATTCGCAGAGCTGTTTTTTGTGCGTGCATAAAGCGTGCGTTTTTTGTGATACACATACTGTTCCAACGCTCTTTAGGGTTTTCGCATGCGCTGAGCATTTTGCGACGGGAAAAAGTGGGTGTTGCCATTTGAAAATTTCGAGTTTCTGTACCTATAACCGTAACCGTGAGCGCCACTTAGTTACTGTCTACAGAATCCCGAGCTCATAGCTCTGAATAACTATATCTGAAATCTCATCTCGATCGGTTGAACGAAACAGCCGCTAGAGGTCCATATATCAGCAAAGTTTCTTTATGACCACCCTGTACTTAACACTATATTCAACACAGACAGATTGCGACAAATCGTTTTTGCGTTCAGTATATTTTTGATGGATATAAAAAATAAATGTATAAGCAAAAAAGAAGTCGCTGATGAAAAGAAAAGCAATTTAAATTATATAAACTTCTCTTATCTAAACATGTCCGTTTAGATAGATAAACAGTGAATTGGGATATTTATTGTAAAATATCAAATCATCTTTAATATCGATAAACTTCCAGGTATTTCTATCTACAATACCTAACAGTATCTCCGACACCATAAATGTTAAAATAATATATTAGTATAAATCGATTTTGCCTATCTGATTTTTAATTCTTTACAAAAAATAAATGCATAAAAAATATAATTCAATACTGGAAACAAATTTAAATAATATAAAATTAATTTATCTTAAAATTTCCATTTAGACAAACAGTTTAAATGAAAAAGAAGTCTAAAGTTAAAATATTATATCAGATACAACACGTGAAGCACAAGGAGGCTGCAATTTACTTGAAACCTTCAGGTATTGAAAAAATAGGGCTTCGAAAGCAAATTAAAATTACATATAAAATAAGTCTGAAAATATATATTGGTAATTTTGTGAACTATTTAAAATAATTTTGGCACTTTAAAAATGAACGTCTAAATTGGACGTTTTGACATCAATACATGTATGAAAAGAGTCAAATAACAAAGAGATGTTTTCAGAAGGAGCGTGAAAGAAACATCGAATATAAAAAAATATAATATGTTATTATCAGTAGATGTCTTTATATTACATACTCTCTTCAGTTCATAAAATTTAAAATGAAAATATAATTGGATGTTTTAAAGAAAATTTGGAAAAATTTAAAAATTATAACAGATATAATCAGACGTATATTTCACCCTTGTTTTCGACAAAGCAGTTTCGCAACAGTTAGTTTTTAGGACGTTTAGTTGTTTATTTCAACTCGACAAGTATACATATCATGTTAGGTTAATGGACAAGAGAGGTTGCATTCAGAATACAAATATTTCACCAGTCCTTTTGAAGCATTCTTTTTTATAGACGACTGTTTCTTCGATACAATGAAAAATCATGTAAATATTCATTTTTGGGATTTAAGCGGACTGATCGCAGTGGATAAAAACCACCTCTTTGAGTGTCTGTGAAATGTTTTCATAAAAATTTAAAACATTTATTCTTTAAAGATATTTCAGAGATAGAAGAAAAGAAGACTTTTATGAGAGAAGATTGATAATTTGGCAAAATCAGTACGATATATTTTAGCTTTCTTTTAGGGTTATTAAAGTATTAAAGAACCCATTTTCCATTTTAAAGCATAGAATCGCATTTCTTCTTGATTGTCAAACATAAAGGATACAGATAGCATTTTAACAATACCGCCGTATGGATTAATTTCTTATTTCTGATACAAAACTTGCAGCGAAAAGAGGCTGCAAGTTACTTGAGATATTCCTGCAATTGAAGATTTAGCTTCGGAAGGGAATTGAGATTATTTATAAAATAAGTTTGAAAAAATATATTGGTAATTTTCTGAAGTAATTGAAATAGTCTTAGCATGTTAAAAATATACTTCTGAATTGGACGTTATGAGATCCATGCATGTAAGAAAATTAGTAAATAACGAAAAGTTACTGTTATCAGAAGGGATGTGAAGGAAAATTCGATATAAAAAATATAATATGTTATTAGCACTTGATGTCTTTATATTAAATACTCTCTTTAGTTCATAGAATTTAAAAGGAAAATATAACAGGATGTTTTAAAGAAAACATGGAAAAATTTAAAAACAATCACAGCTATAATCGGACGTAGTTTTCACCCTTGTTTTCGGCAAAACAATTTCGCAACAGCTAGTTTTCTAGGGTGTTTAGTTGTTTATTCGAACTCGAAGAGGTTAACTGACATGTTAGATCACGGGATAACAGAGGTTGCATTAAGGATAGAAATATTTCGCGAGTCCTTTTGAAGCGTTCTTATTTATAGACGGCTGTTTCTTCGATACACTGTAAAATCCATTAAACAATTGATTTGGGATTTAAGCAGTCTATTCGCAGTGGATAAAAGCCACTTCTTTGAGTGTCTATGAAATGTTTTCATAAAATTTTAAAATTTTTATTGTTTAAACACATTTCAAAGACGTAAGAAAAGAAGACTTTTATGAACGACTATGGATAATTCGACAAAATCAATTCACTGTATTTTGGCCTTCTTCTACGGTTATTCCCGTAAGTCAGAACTTTCGTTTTATCGATATAAACGGATAGGAATTTCTTCTTGAATTTAATATATAAAAGATAGTAATAACATTCTTTCCTAACGCAGGGAGAATTAATTTTTTATTTTAGATGTAACACATGCAGAAGGAAAAGGATGCAAGTTACTTGAAAAACTCAAGGAAAGAAAGAGGTCTTCCGAAGCGAATTAATATTACATATAAAATAAGTCTGAAAATATATATTGGTAATTCTGGGAAGTATTTGAAAAAATTTTAGCACTTTAAAAATATTTTTCTAAATTGGACACTTCGAGATCAATACGTGTACGAAAAGGAGTAAAGAACGAAGAGATGTTGTTTTCTGAAGGAATGTGTAAGGAAGCTTCGAATATGAAAATTATATTAAGGTTTTCGCAGTAGATGTCTTTATAATAATTACTCTCTTCAGTTGAAAGAATTTAAAATGAAAATAGAATTAGATGTTTTATAGAAAACTTGGAAAAGTTAAAATTAGTAACAGATATAATTGGAGGTATGTTTCGGCCTTGTTTTGGAGAAAGAAATTACGGAACAGCTTGTTTAATAGCTTAATAGTTGATTATGTCGACTCGACAAGTATGAATGAAACAATAGAGTCACTGGAAAAAAGAGGTTGCATTGGGGATAGAAATATTTGAAGAGTCCGTTTCAAGCATTCTTATTTATAGACGGCCGTTTCTTCTGTACAGTGTAAAATAGTGTAAATATTCATTTGTGGGATTTAAGCAGACAGTCCAAAGTAGAAAAAAAACCCACCTTTTTGAGTGGCTATGAAATGTTTTCATAAAAATGTAAAATTTTTATTCTTTAAAGACATTTCAAAGACATAAGAAAAGAAGACTTTTATGAAACAAGATTGATAATTCGGCAAAATCAATACACTGTGTTTTGGGAAAAATAACATTTAGTCTTTCTTTTTGGGTTATTAATGTATCAAAGAATCCATTTAAAAGCATAGGATCTCACTTCTTCTTGATTGTCATTCATAAAGGATAGCGATGACGTTTTAACAATACCGCCGTGAGGATTAATTTTTAATTTAAGACACAAAACTTGCATCGCAAAGAGGCTGCAAGTCAATTGAAATAGTCCTGAACCGGAAGAAGAGATCTTCGGAAGCGAATTGAAATTGCATATAAAATAAGTCTGAAAAAATATCTTGGTAATTTGGTGAAGTATTCGAAATAATCTTAGCATATAAAAATATACTTCTAAGTTGGACATTATGGGATCAAAGCATGTGTGAAAAGTAGTAAATAACGAAGAGAGGTTGTCTTCAGAAGGAATGTGAAGGAAACATCGAATATAAAAAATTATAATATGTTATTATCAGTAGATGTCTTTATATTAAATACTCTCTTCATAACATAGAATTTAAAAAGAAAATGTAATTGGATGTTATAAAGAAAATTTAAAAAATTTTAAAATTATAACATATATAATCAGACGTATATTTCACCCTTGATTTCGACAAAGCAGTTTCGCAACAGCTAGTTTTTCGGATGTTTAGTTGTTTATTTTAACTCGACAAGTATACATATCATGTTAGGTTACTGGACAAGAGAGGTTGCATTCAGAATAGAAATATTTCACGAGTCCTTTTGAAGCATTCTTATCTATAGACGACTGTGTCTTCTGAAGACAACCTCTCTAGATACAATGAAAAATCATGTAAATATTCGTTTTTGGGATTTAAGCAGACTGATCGCAGTGGATAAAAAGCACCTCTTTGAGTGTCTGTGAAATGTTTTCATAAAAATTTATTCTTTAAAGATATTTCAAAGATATTAGAAAAAAAGAATTTTATGAGAACAGATTGATAATTTGGCAAAATCAGTATGATATATTTTAGCTTTCTTTTAGGGTTATTAAAGTATTAAAGAAACCATTACCCATTTTAAAGCATAGAATCGCATTTCATCTTGATTGTCATACATAAAGGATACAGATAGCATTTTAACAATACCGACGTATGGATTAATTTCTTATCTCAGATACAAAACTTGCAGTGAAAAGATGCTGCAAATTACTTGAAATTTTCCTGCAATTGAAAATTTAGCTTCGGAAGGGAATTGAGATTATTTATAAAATAAGTTTGAAAAAATATATTGGTAATTTTCTGAAGTATTTGAAATAGTCTTAGCATGTTAAAAACATACTTCTGAATTGGACGTTATGAGATCCATGCATGTAAGAAAAGTAGTAAATAACGAAAAGTTATTGTTATGACAAGGAATGTGAAGGAAAAATCAGATATAAAAATATAATATGTTATTACCACTATATGTCTTTATATAAAATACTCTCTTCATTTCATAGAATTTAAAAGGAAAATATAACAGGATGTTTTAAAGAAAACTTGGAAAAATTTAAAAATAATAACATATATAATCGGACATAGTATTCACCCTTGTTTTCGGCAAAGCAATTTCGCAACAGCTAGTTTTCTAGGGTGTTTAGTTGTTTATTCGAACTCGAAGAGGTTAACTGACATGTTAGTTCACTGGACAAGAAAGGTTGCATTAAGAATAGAAATATTTCACGAGTCCTTTTTAAGCGTTCTTATTTATAGAAGGCTGTTTCTTCGATACATTGTAAAATCCATTAAACAATTGATTTGGGATTTCAGCAATCTATTCGCAGTGGATAAAAACCACTTCTTTGAGTGTCTATGAAATGTTTTCACAAAATTTTAAAATTTTTATTGTTTAAACACATTTCAAAGACGTAAGAAATGAAGAGTTTTATGAACGACTATTGATAATTCGACAAAATCCATACACTGTATTTTGGCCTTCTTCTACGGTTATTCCCGTAAGTCAGAACGTTCGTTTTATTGATATAAACGGATAGATGCTGATTTCTTCTTCAATGTAATATATAAAAGATAGTAATAACATTCTTTCCTAACGCTGGGTGAATTAATTTTTCATTTCAGATATAACACATGCAGCAGGAAAAAGATGCAAGTTACTTGAAAAACTCAAGAAAGAAAGAGGTCTTCCGAATCGAAATAATATTACATATAAAATAAGTCTGAAAATATATATTGGTAATTCTGGGAAGTATTTGAAATAATTTTAGCACTTTAAAAATATTCTTCTAAATTGGACACTTTGAGATCAATACGTGTACGAATAGGAGTAAATAACGAAGAGATGTTGTTTTCTGAAGGAATGTGTAAGGAAGCTTCGAATATGAAAATTATATTATGGTTTTCGCAGTAGATGTCTTTATATTAATTACTCTCTTCAGTTGAAATAATTTAAAATGAAAATAGAATTAGATGTTTTATAGAAAACTTGGAAAAGTTAAAATTAGTAACAGATATAATTGGAGGTATGTTTCGGCCTTGTTTTGGAGAAAGAAATTGCGGAACAGCTTGTTTAATAGCTTAATAGTTGATTATATCGAGTCGACAGGTATGAATGAAACAATAGAGTCACTGGAAAAAAGAGGTTACATTGGGGATAGAAATATTTCGAGAGTCCTTTTCAAGCATTCTTATTTATAGACGGCTGTTTCTTCTATACAATGTAAAATAGTGTAAATATTCATTTATGGGATTTAAGCAGACAGTTCGGAGTAGAAAAAAAACCCACTTTTTTAAGTGGCTATGAAATGTTTTCATAAAAATTAAAAATTTTTATTCTTTAAAGACATTTCAAAAAACATAAGAAAAGAAGACTTTTATGAAAGAAGATTGATAATTCGGCAAAATCAGTACACTGTGTTTTGGGAAAAATAACATTTAGTCTTTCTTTTTGGGTTATTAATGTATCAAAGAATCCATTTAAAAGCATAGGATCTCACTTCTTCTTGATTGTCATACATAAAGGATAGAGATGACGTTTTAACAATACCGCCGTGTGGATTAATTTTTAATTTAAGACACAAAACTTGCATCGCAAAGAGGCTGCAAGTCAATTGAAATAGTCCTGAACCGGAAGAAGAGAGCTTCGGAAGCGATTTGCAATTGCATATAAAATAAGTCTGAAAAAATATCTTTGTAATTTGGTGAAGTATTTGAAATAATCTTAGCATATAAAATATACTTCTAAGTTGGACATTATGGGATCAAAGCATGTGTGAAAAGTAGTAAATAACGAAGAGATGTTGTCTTCAGAAGGAATGTGAAGGAAACATCGAATATAAAAAAATATAATATGTTATTATCAGTAGATGTCTTTATATTACATACTCTCTTCATTTCATAGAATTTAAAAAGAAAATGTAATTGGATGTTATAAAGAAAATTTTAAAAATTTTAAAATTATAACATATATAATCAGACGTATATTTCACCCTTGTTTTCGACAAAGCAGTGTCGCAACAGCTAGTTTTTAGGATGTTTAGTTGTTTATTTTAACTCGACAAGTATACGTATCATGTTAGGTTACTGGACAAGAGAGGTTGCATTTAGAATAGAAATATTTCACGAGTCCTTTTGAAGCATTCTTATTTATAGACGACTGTTTCTGCGATACAATCAAAAATCATGTAAATATTCCTTTTTGGGATTTAAGCAGACTGAACGCAGTGGATAAAAAGCACCTCTTTGAGTGTGTGTGAAATGTTTTCATAAAAATTTATTCTTTAAAGATATTTCAAAGATATAAGAAAAGAAGATTTTTATGAGAGAAGATTAATAATTTGGCAAAATCAGTATGATACATTTTAGCTTTCTTTTAGGGTTATTAAAGTATTAAAGAAACCATTATCCATTTTAAAGCATAGAATCGCATTTCATCTTGATTGTCATACATAAAGGATACAGATAGCATTTTAACAATACCGCCGTATGGATTAATTTCTTATTTCAGACACAAAACTTGCAGCGAAAAGAGGCTGCATGTTACTTGAAATATTCCTGAAAATGACGTTTTCTCTTCGGAAGTGAATTGAAATTATTTATAAAATAAGTTTGAAAAAATGTATTGGTAATTTTCTGAAGAATTTCAAATAGTCTTAGCATGTTAAAAATATACTTCTGAATTGGACGTTATGAGACCCATGCATGTAAGAAAATTAGTAAATAACGAAAAGTTATTGATATCAGAAGGAATGTGAAGGAAAAATCGGATATAAAAAATATAAAATGTTATTACAACTAGATGTCTTTATATTAAATGCTCTCTTTAGTTCATAGAATTTAAAAGGAAAATATAACAGGATGTTTTAAAGAAAACTTGGAAAAATTTAAAAATAATAACAGATATAATCGAACGTAGTTTTCACCCTTGTTTTCGTCAAAGCAATTTCGCAACAGCTAGTTTTCTAGGGTGTTTAGTTGTTTATTCGAACTCGAAGAGGTTAACTGACATGTTAGATCACTGGAGAAGAGAGGTTGCATTAAGGATAGAAACTTTTCACGAGTCCTTTTGAAGCGTTCTTATTTATAGACTGCTGTTTCTTCGATACACTGTAAAATCCATTAAACAATTGATTTGGGATTTAAGCAGTCTATTCGCAGTGGATAAAAACCGCTTCTTTGAGTGTCTATGTTTTCATAAAATTTTAAAATGTTTTCATAAAATTTTAAAATTTTTATTGTTTAAACACATTTCAAAGACGCAAGAAAAGAATACTTTTATGAACGACTATGGATAATTCGACAAAATCAATACACTGTATTTTGGCCTTCCTCTACGGTTATTCCCGTAAGTCAGAACTTTCGTTTTATCGATATAAACGGATAGAAGCTGATTTCTTCTTGAATGTAATATATAAAAGATAGTAATAACATTCTTTCCTAACGCTGGGTGAATTAATTTTGTACTTCAGATATAACACATGCAGCAGGAAAAGGATGCAAGTTACTTGAATCACTCAAGGAAAGAAAGAGGTTTTCCGAAGCGAATTAATATTACATATAAAATAAGTCTGAAAATATATATTGGTAATTCAGGGAAGTATTTGAAATAATTTTAGCACTTTAAAAATATTCTTCTAAATTGGACACTTTGAGATCAATACGTGTACGAAAAGGAGTAAATAACGAAGAGATGTTGTTTTCTGAAGGAATGTGTAAGGAAGCTTCGAATAAGAAATTTATATTATGGTTTTCGCAGTAGAAGTCTTTATATTCATTACTCTCTTCAGTTGAAAGAATTTAAAATGAAAATAGAATTGGACGTTTTATAGAAAACTTGGAAAAGTTGAAATTAGTAAGAGATATAATTGGAGGTATGTTTCGGCCTTGTTTTGGTGAAATAAATTACGGAACAGCTTGTTTAATAGCTTAATAGTTGATTATGCCGACTTGACAAGTATGAATGAAACGATAGAGTCACTGGAAAAAAGAGGTTGCATTGGGGATAGAAATATTTCAAGAGTCCTTTTCAAGCATTCTTATTTATAGACGGCAGTTTCTTCTATACAATGTAAAATAGTGTAAATATTCATTTGTGGGATTTAAGCAGACAGTCCAAAGTAGAAAAAAAACTTCACTTTTTTGAGTGGCTATGAAATGTTTTCATAAAAATTTAAAATTTTATTCTTTAAAGACATTTCAAGCACATAAGAAAAGAAGACTTTTATGAAAGAAGATTGATAATTCGGCAAAATCAATACACTGTGTTTTGGGAAAAATAACATTTAGTCTTTATTTTTGGGTTATTAATGTATCAAAGAACCCATTTAAAAGCATAGGAACTCACTTGTTCTTGATTGTCATACATAAAGGATAGAGATGACGTTTTAACAATACCGCCGTGAGGATTAATTTTTAATTTAAGACACAAAACTTGCATCGCAAAGAAGCGGCAAGTCAATTGAAATTGTTCTGAACCGGAAGAAGAGAGCTTCGGAAGCGAATTGAGATTGCATATAAAATAAGTCTGAAAAAAGATCTTTGTAATTTGGTGAAGTATTTGAAATAATCTTAGCATATAAAAATATACTTCTAAGTTGGACATTATGGGATCAAAGCATGTGTGAAAAGTAGTAAATAACGAAGAGATGTTGTCTTCAGAAGGAATGTGAAGGAAACATCGAATATAAAAAAATATAATATGTTATTATCAGTAGATGTCTTTATATTAAATACTCTCTTTATTTCATAGAATTTAAAAAGAAAATGTAATTGGATGTTATAAAGAAAATTTTAAAAATTTTAAAATTATAACATATATAATCAGACGTATATTTCACCCTTGTTTTCGACAAAGCAGTTTCGCAACAGCTAGTTTTTAGGATGTTTAGTTGTTTATTTTAACTCGACAAGTATACATATCATGTTAGGTTACTGGACAAGAGAGGTTGCATTTAGAATAGAAATATTTCACGAGTCCTTTTGAAGCATTCTTATTTATAGACGACTGTTTCTTCGATACAATGAAAAATCATGTAAATATTCCTTTTTGGGATTTAAGCAGACTGATCGCAGTTTATAAAAAGCACCTCTTTGAGTGTCTGTGAAATGTTTTTATAAAAATTTATTCTTTAAAGATATTTCAAAGATATAAGAAAAGAAGAATTTTATGAGAGAAGATTGATAATTTGGCAAAATCAGTATGATATATTTTAGCTTTCTTTTAGGGTTATTAAAGTATTAAAGAAACCATTATCCATTTTAAAGCATAGAATCTCATTTCATCTTGATTGTCATACATAAAGGATACAGATAGCATTTTAACAATACCGCTGTATGGATTAATTTCTTATTTCAGATACAAAACTTGCAGCGAAAAGAGGCTGTAAGTTACTTGAAATATTCCTGCAATTGAAGATTTAGCTTCGGAAGGGAATTGAAATTATTTATAAAATAAGTTTGAAAAATTATATTGGTAATTTTCTGAAGTATTTGAAATAGTCTTAGCATGTTAAAAATATACTTCTGAATTGGACGTTATGAGATCCATGCATGTAAGAAAAGTAGTAAATAACGAAAAGTTATTGTAATCAGAAGGAATGTGAAGGAAAAATCGGATATAAAAAATATAATATGTTATTATCACTAAATGTCTTTATATTAAATACTCTCTTTAGTTCATAGAATTTAAAAGGAAAATATAACAGGATGTTTTAAAGAAAACTTGGAAAAATTTAAAAACAATAACAGCTATATTAGGACGTAGTTTTATCCCTTGTTTTCGGCAAAACAATTTCGCAACAGCTAGTTTTCTAGGGTGTTTAGTTGTTTATTCGAACTCGAAGAGGTTAACTGACATGTTAGATCACTGGACAAGAGAGGTTGCATTCAGGATAGAAATATTTCACGAGTCCTTTTAAAACGTTCTTATTTATAGACGGCTGTTTCTTCGATACACTGTAAAATCCATTAAACAATTGATTTGGGATTTAAGCAGTCTATTCGCAGTGGATAAAAACCACTTCTTTGAGTGTCCATGAAATGTTTTCATAAAATTTTAAAATTTTTATTGTTTAAACACATTTCAAAGACGTAAGAATAGAAGACTTTTATGAACGACTATTGATAATTCGACAAAATCAATACACTGTATTTTGGAATTCTTCTACGGTTATTCTCGTAAGTCAGAACTTTCGTTTTATCGATATAAACGGATAGACGCTGATTTCTTCTTGCATATAAAATAAGTCTGAAAAAATATTTTTGTAATTTGGTGAAGTATTTGAAATAATATTAGCATATAAAAATATACTTCTAAATTGGACGTTATGGGATCAAAGCATATGTGAAAAGTAGTAAATAATGAAGAGATGTTGTCTTCAGAAGGTATGTGAAAGAAACATCGAATATAAAAAAATATAATATGTTATTATCGGTAGATGTCTTTATATTAAATACTCTCTTCATTTCATAGAATTTAAAAGAAAATGTAATTGGATGAAATAAAGAAAATTTTAAAAGTTTTTAAAATTATGACAGATATAATCGAACGTATATTTCACCCTTGGTTTCGACAAAGCAGTTTCGCAACAGCTAGTTTTTAGGTTGTTTAGTTGCTTATTTCAACTCGACAAGTATACATATTATGTTAGGTTACTGGACAAGAGAGGTTGCATTCAGAATAGAAATATTTCACGAGTCCTTTTGAAGCATTCTTATCTATAGACGACTGTTTCTTCGATACAATCAAAAATCATGTAAATATTCGTTTTTGGGATTTAAGCAGACTGATCGCAGTGGATAAAAACCACCTCTTTGACTGTCTGTGAAATGTTTTCATAAAAGTTTATTCTTTAAAGATATTTCAAAGATATAAGTAAAGAAAACTTTTATGAGAGAAGATTGATAATTTGGCAAAATCAGTATGATATATTTTAGCTTTCTTTTAGGGTTATTAAAGTATTAAAGAAACCATTATCCATTTAAAAGCATAGAATCGCATTTCTTCTTGATTGTCATACATAAAGGATACAGATAGCATTTTAACAATACCGCCGTATGGATTAATTTCTTATTTCAGACACAAAAATTGCAGCGAAAAGAGGCTGCAAGTTACTTGAAATATTCCTGAAAATGACGTTTTCGCTTCGGAAGTGAATTGAAATTATTTATAAAATAAGTTCGAAAAAATAGATTGGTAATTTTCTGAAGTATTTGAAATAGTCTTAGCATGTTAAAAATATACTTCTGAATTGGACGTTATGAGATCCATGCATGTAAGAAAAGTAGTAAATAACGAAAAGTTATTGTAATCAGAAGGAATGTGAAGGAAAAATCGGATATAAAAAATATAATATGTTATTATCACTAAATGTCTTTATATTAAATACTCTCTTTAGTTCATAGAATTTAAAAGGAAAATATAACAGGATGTTTTAAAGAAAACTTGGAAAAATTTAAAAACAATAACAGCTATAATCGGACGTAGTTTTATCCCTTGTTTTCGGCAAAGCAATTTCGCAACACCTATTTTTCTAGGGTGTTTAGTTGTTTATTCGAACTCGACGAGGTTAACTGACATGTTAGACCACTGGACAACAGAGGTTGCATTAAGGATAGAAATATTACACGAGTCCTTTTGAAGCGTTCTTATTTATAGACGGCTGTTTCTTCGATACACTGTAAAATCCATTAAACAATTGATTTGGGATTTGAGCAGTCTATTCGCAGTGGATAAAAACCACTTCTTTGAGTGTCTATGAAATGTTTTCATAAAATTTTAAAATTTTTATTCTTTTAACACATTTCAAAGACGTAAGAAAAGAAGACTTTTATGAACGACTATTGATAATTCGACAAAATCAATACACTGTATTTTTGCCTTCTTCTATGGTTATTCCCGTAAGTCAGAACTTTCGTTTTATAGATTTAAACGGATAGAAGCTGATTTTTTCTTCAATGTAATATATAAAAGATAGTAATAACATTCTTTCCTAACGATGGGTGACTTAATTTTTTATTTCTTATTTAACACGTGCGGCAGGAAAAGGATGCAAGTTACTTGAAAACTTCAAGGAAAAAAAGAGATCTTATCAAGTGAATTAATATTACATATAAAATAAGTCTGAAAATATATATTGGTAATTCTGGGAAGTATTTAAAATAATTTTAGCACTTTAAAAATATTCTTCTAAATTGGACACTTTGAGATTTATACGTGTACGAAAAGGAGTAAATAACGAAGAGATGTTGTTTTCTGAAGAAATGTGTAAGGAAGTTTCGAATATGAAAATTATATTATGGTTTTCGCAGTAGATGTCTTTATAATAATTACTCTCTTCAGTTGAACGAATTTAAAATGAAACTAGAATTAGATGTTTTATAGAAAACTTGGAAAAGTTAAAATTAGTAACAGATATAATTGGAGGTATGTTTCGACATTATTTGGAGAAAGAAATTACGGAGCAGCTTGTTTAATAGCTTAATAGTTGATTATGTCGACTTGACAAGTATGAATGAAACGATAGAGTCACTGGAAAAAAGAGGTTGCATTGGGGATAGAAATATTTCAAGAGTCCTTTTCAAGCATTCTTATTTATAGACGGCTGTTTCTTCTATACAATGTAAAATAGTGTAAATATTCATTTGTGGGATTTAAGCAGACAGTCCAAAGTAGAAAGAAAAAACCCCACTTTTTTGAGTGGCTATGAAATGTTTTCATAAAAATTTAAAATTTTATTCTTTAAAGACATTTCAAACACATAAGAAAAGAAGACTTTTATGAAAGAAGATTGATAATTCGGCAAAATCAATACACTGTGTTTTGGGAAAAATAACATTTAGTCTTTCTTTTTTGGGTTATTAATGTATCAAAGAATCCATTTAAAAGCATAGGAACTCACTTGTTCTTGATTGTCATACATAAAGGATAGAGATGACGTTTTAACAATACCGCCGTGTGGATTAATCTTTAATTGAAGACACAAAACTTGCATCGCAAAGAAGCGGCAAGTCAATTGAAATTGTCCTGAACCGGAAGAAGAGAGCTTCGGAAGCGAATTGAGATTGCATATAAAATAAGTCTGAAAAAAGATCTTTGTAATTTGGTGAAGTATTCGAAATAATCTTAGCATATAAAAATATACTTCTAAGTTGGACATTATGGGATCAAAGCATGTGTGAAAAGTAGTAAATAACGAAGAGATGTTGTCTTCAGAAGGAATGTGAAGGAAACATCGAATATAAAAAAATATAATATGTTATTATCAGTAGATGTCTTTATATTAAATACTCTCTTCATTTCATAGAATTTAAAAAGAAAATGTAATTGGAAGTTATAAAGAAAATTTTAAAAATTTTAAAATTATAACATATATAATCGAACGTATATTTCACCCTTGGTTTCGACAAAGCAGTTTCGCAACAGCTAGTTTTTAGGATGTTTAGTTGTTTATTTTAACTCGACAAGTATATATATTATGTTAGGTTACTGGACAAGAGAGGTTGCATTTAGAATAGAAATATTTCACGAGTCATTTTGAAGCATTCTTATTTATAGACGACTGTTTCTTCGATACAATGAAAAATCATGCAAATATTCGTTTTTGGGATTTAAGCAGACTGATCGCATTTTATAAAAAGCACCTCTTTGAGTGTCTGTGAAATGTTTTTATAAAAATGTATTCTTTAAAGATATTTCAAAGATATAAGAAAAGAAGAATTTTATGAGAGAAGATTGATAATTTGGCAAAATCAGTATGATATATTTTAGCTTTCTTTTAGGGTTATTAAAGTATTAAAGAAACCATTATCCATTTTAAAGCATAGAATCGCATTTCATCTTGATTGTCATACATAAAGGATACAGATAGCATTTTAACAATACCGCCGTATGGATTAATTTCTTATTTCAGACACAGAAATTGCAGCGAAAAGAGGCTGTAAGTTATTTGAAATATTCCTGCAATTGAAGATTTAGCTTCGGAAGGGAATTGAAATTGCATATAAAATAAGTCAGAAAAAAGATCTTTGTAATTTGGTGAAGTATTTGAAATAATCTTAGCATATAAAATATACTTCTAAGTTGGACATTATGGGATCAAAGCATGTGTGAAAAGTAGTAAATAACGAAGAGATGTTGTCTTCAGAAGGAATGTGAAGGAAACATCGAATATAAAAAAATATAATATGTTATTATCAGTAGATGTCTTTATATTAAATACTCTCTTCATTTCATAGAATTTAAAAAGAAAATGTAATTGGATGTTATAAAGAAAATTTTAAAAATTTTAAAATTATAACATATATAATCAGACGTATATTTCACCCTTGTTTTCGACAAAGCAGTTTCGCAACAGCTAGTTTTTAGGATGTTTAGTTGTTTATTTTAACTCGACAAGTATACATATGATGTTAGGTTACTGGACAAGAGAGGTTGCATTCAGAATAGAAATATTTAACGAGTCCTTTTGAAGCATTCTTATCTATAGACGACTGTTTCTTCGATACAATCAAAAATCATGTAAATATTCGTTTTTGGGATTTAAGCAGACTGATCGCAGTGGATAAAAGCCACCTCTTTGACTGTCTGTGAAATGTTTTCATAAAAATTTATTCTTTAAAGATATTTCAAAGATATAAGTAAAGAAGACTTTTATGAGAGAAGATTGATAATTTGGCAAAATCGGTATGATATATTTTAGCTTTCTTTTAGGGTTATTAAAGTATTAAAGAAACCATTAAAAATTTAAAAGCATAGAATCGCATTTCTTCTTGATTGTCTTACATAAAGGATACAGATAGCATTTTAACAATACCGCCGTATGGATTAATTTCTTATTTCAGACACAAAGATTGCAGCGAAAAGAGGCTGCAAGTTACTTGAAATATTCCTGAAAATGACGTTTTCTCTTCGGAAGTGAATTGAAATTATTTATAAAATAAGTTTGAAAAAATAGATTGGTAATTTTCTGAAGTATTTGAAATAGTCTTAGCATGTTAAAAATATACTTCTGAATTAGACGTTATGAGATCCATGCATGTAAATAAGTAGTAAATAACGAAAAGTTATTGTAATCGGAAGGAATGTGAAGGAAAAATCGGATATAAAAAATATAATGTGTTATTACCACTAGATGTCTTTATATTAAAGACTCTCTTTAGTTCATAGAATTTAAAAGGAAAATATAACAGGATGTTTTAAAGAAAACTTGGAAAAATTTAAAAATAATAACAGATATAATCGGACGTAGTTTTTACCCTTGTTTTCGGCAAAGCAATTTCGCAACACCTATTTTTCTAGGGTGTTTAGTTGTTTATTCGAACTCGACGAGGTTAACTGACATGTTAGATCACTGGACAAGAGAGGTTGCATTCAGGATAGAAATATTTCACGAGTCCTTTTAAAACGTTCTTATTTATAGACGGCTGTTTCTTCGATACACTGTAAAATCCATTAAACAATTGATTTGGGATTTAAGCAGTCTATTCGCAGTGGATAAAAACCACTTCTTTGAGTGTCCATGAAATGTTTTCATAAAATTTTAAAATTTTTATTGTTTAAACACATTTCAAAGACGTAAGAATAGAAGACTTTTATGAACGACTATTGATAATTCGACAAAATCAATACACTGTATTTTGGAATTCTTCTACGGTTATTCCCGTAAGTCAGAACTTTCGTTTTATCGATATAAACGGATAGACGCTGATTTCTTCTTGCATATAAAATAAGTCTGAAACAATATTTTTGTAATTTGGTGAAGTATTTGAAATAATCTTAGCATATAAAAATATACTTCTAAATTGGACGTTATGGGATCAAAGCATATGTGAAAAGTAGTAAACAATGAAGAGATGTTGTTTTCAGAAGGTATGTGAAGGAAACATCGAATATAAAAAAATATAATATGTTATTATCGGTAGATGTCTGTATATTAAATACTCTCTTCATTTCATAGAATTTAAAAAGAAAATGTAATTGGATGTTATAAAGAAAATTTTAAAAATTTTAAAATTATAACATATATAATCAGACGTATATTTCACCCTTGTTTTCGACAAAGCAGTTTCGCAACAGCTAGTTTTTAGGGTGCTTAGTTGTTTATTTTAACTCGACAAGTATACATATCATGTTAGGTTACTGGACAAGAGAGGTTGAATTTAGAATAGAAATATTTCACGAGGCCTTTTGAAGCATTCTTATTTATAGACGACTGTTTCTTCGATACAATGAAAAATCATGTAAATATTCCTTTTTGGGATTTAAGCAGACTGATCGCAGTGTATAAAAAGCACCTCTTTGAGTGTCTGTGAAATGTTTTCATAAAATTAAATTTATTCTTTAAAGATATTTCAAAGATATAAGTAAAAGAAGACTTTTATGGAAGAAGATTGATAATTTGGCCAAAATCAGTATGATATATTTTAGCTTTCTTTTAGGGTTATTAAAGTATTAAAGAAACCATTATCCATTTAAAGCATAGAATCGCATTTCTTCTTGATTGTCATACATAAAGGATACAGATAGCATTTTAACAATACCGCCGTATGGATTAATTTCTTATTTCAGACACAAAACTTGCAGCGAAAAGAGGCTGCAAGCTACTAGAAATATTCCTGAAAATGACGATTTAGCTTCGGAAGTGAATTGAAATTATTTATAAAATAAGTTTGAAAAATAGATTGGTAATTTTCTGAAGTATTTGAAATAGTCTTAGCATGTTAAAAATATACTTCTGAATTAGGACGTTATGAGATCCATGCATGTAAGAAAAGTAGTAAATAACGAAAAGTTACTTGTAATCAGAAGGAATGTGAAGGAAAAATCGGATATAAAAAATATAATATGTTATTACCACTAGATGTCTTTATATTAAATACTCTCTTTAGTTCATAGAATTTAAAAGGAAAATATAACAGGATGTTTTAAAGAAAACTTGGAAAATATTAAAAATAATAACAGATATAATCGGACGTAGTTTTCACCCTTGTTTTCGGCAAAGCAATTTCGCAACAGCTAGTTTTCTAGGGTATTTAGTTGTTTATTCGAACTCGAAGAGGTTAACTGACATGTTAGATCACGGGATAAGAGAGATTGCATTAAGGATAGAAATATTTCACGAGTCCTTTTGAAGCGTTCTTATTTATAGACGGCTGTTTCTTCGATACACTGTAAAATCCATTAAACAATTGATTTGGGATTTAAGCAGTCTATTCGCAGTCGATACAAATCACTTCTTTGAGTGTCTATGAAATGTTTTCATGAAATTTTTTAATTTTCATTATTTAAATACACTGCTGGCCACTGTAAATGCAACACCCTGATGGAAACATGCAAATAAAATGAAATTTACAACATGCATTAGCGGAGGTGAGATATGCAAATGATTAGAATTTCAGCGCAGACGCACATCACGCGCACCTGTGGTGCCACTTCAAAGAGCTATTTAAGGCTTGGAGATTTCGATGATTTCAAGTTCGGCAATTGTGTTTTTCTTGTGGTTTTTTCAAAAAAACTATCAATTATGCCTTGTCGAAAACAGCGATCATCTTTTGATCAAGTATCCCAGTTCGACAGAGGAAGGATAGTGGCCTACCGAGATTGTGGATTATCTTTCAGGGAAATCGGTAGTCGTGTTGGACAAAACCAAACAACTGTGATGCGGATATGTGATCGTTGGATGCAGGAGAGTACCGCGGACCGGCATGTTCGATCGCATCCACCTCAGCGCACCAATTCACGTGATGACAGGCAAATTGTGCGCATGGCAGTGACGGATCGCTCAGTCACATCACGAACCATAGCACAGTACATGCAGTCTGTAACGCATCATCCAGTGTTTGCGCGTACCATTCGACGCCGTTTACAGCAGAGTGGTCTGTCCGCAAGGAGTCCATTGCTTTGTCTACCCTTGACGCAGAACCACAGACGTCTCCGCCGCCAATGGTGCGATGACAGAAGGATGTGGACGGCAGAATGGAATGAAATTGTCTTTACTGACGATTCACGCTTCTGTCTGCAACACTACGATGGTCGCATTCGAGTCTGGAGACACCGTGAAGAGAGGATGCTGAACAGCTGCGCTAGGCACCGCCACACTGGTCCTGCACCGGGTATTATGGTATGGGGCGGTATTTGATATCACTCTCGCACACCTCTAGTACACATTGCCGGTACTTTAAACAGCCAGCGCTACATCTCCGAGGTGTTGGAGCCAGTTGTCCTTCCATACCTTCAGGGCTTGCCCACAGCTATATTTGAACAGGATAATACGCGACCACACGTGGCACACATTGTCCAACGGTTCTTCGTCAATCGCCAGATTGAATTGCTTCCCTGGCCGACTCGCTCTCCGGATCTTTCGCCGATAGAAAACATGTGGTCTATGGTTGCTCTACGATTGACCCAGATTCCATTCCCAGCTGCCACAGCAGATCAACTTTGGCAACGTGTGGAAGCTTCTTGGTCTGCTGTACCCCAAGAGCTCATCCAAAGTCTCTTTGAATCAATGCCGAGGCGTGTGGCAGTGGTGATCTCCAACAATGGCGGCTACTCTGGCTACTGATTTTGGCAAGAACCACACTTCACAGAAGTCTATAAATTTAATCATTTAATACTTGGTCAATATGTTATCTACAAAATAAATTTTGTTGTGATATCTCTTGTCTTTCTTGGTGTTGCAATTTGGGTGGCCAGCAGTGTACATTTCAAAGACGTAAGAAAAGAAGACTTTTATGAAAGAAGATTGATAATTCAGCAAAATCAATACACTGTGTATTGGGAAAAATAACATTTAGTCTTTCCTTTAGGGTTATTAATAGATTAAAGAATCAATTTAAAAGCGTTGAATCTCACTTCTTCTTGATCGTCATACATAAAGGATAGCGATGACGTTTTAACAATACCGCCATGTGGATTAATTTTTAATTTCAGACACTAAACTTGCATCGCAAAGGGGCTGCAAGTCAATTGAAATTGTCCTGAACCGGAAGAAGAGAGCTTCGGAAGCGAATTGAGATTGCATATAAAATAAGTCAGAAAAAAGATCTTTGTAATTTGGTGAAGTATTTGAAATAATCTTAGCATATAAAAATATACTTCTAAGTTGGACATTATGGGATCAAAGCATGTGTGAAAAGTAGTAAATAACGAAGAGATGTTGTCTTCAGAAGGAATGTGAAGGAAACATCGAATATAAAAAAATATAATATGTTATTATCAGTAGATGTCTTTATATTAAATACTCTCTTCATTTCATAGAATTTAAAAAGAAAATGTAATTGGATGTTATAAAGAAAATTTTAAAAATTTTAAAATTATAACATATATAATCAGACGTATATTTCACCCTTGTTTTCGACAAAGCAGTTTCGCAACAGCTAGTTTTTAGGATGTTTAGTTGTTTATTTTAACTCGACAAGTATACATATGATGTTAGGTTACTGGACAAGAGAGGTTGCATTCAGAATAGAAATATTTAACGAGTCCTTTTAAAGCATTCTTATTTATAGACTACTGTTTCTTCGATACAATAAAAAATCATGTAATTATTCGTTTTTGAGATTTAAGCAGACTAATCGCAGTGGATAAAAACCACCTGTTTGAGTGTCAGTGAAATGTTTTCATAAAAATTTAAAACATTTATTCTTTAAAGATATTTAAATAATATAAGAAAAGAAGACTTTTATGAGAGAAGATTGATAATTTGGGAAAATCAGTATGATATATTTTAGCTTTCTTTTAGGGTTATTAAAGTATTAAAGAAACCATTAACCATTTAAAAGCATAGAATCGCATTTCTTCTTGATTGTCATACCTAAAGGATACAGATAGCATTTCAACAATACCGCCGTATGGATTAATTTCTGATACAAAACTTACAGCGAAAAGAGGCTGCAAGATACTTGAAATATTCTTGCAATTGAAGATTTAGCTTCGGAAGGGAATTGAAATTATTTATAAACTAAGTTTCAAAAAATATATTGGTAATTTTCTGAAGTATTTGAAATAGTCTTAGCATGTTAAAAATATACTTCTGAATTGGACGTTATGAGATCCATGCATGTAAGAAAAGTAGTAAATAACGAAAAGTTATTGTTATCAGAATGAATGTGAAGGAAAAATCGGATATAAAAAATATAATATGTTATTACCACTATATGTCTTTATATTAAATACTCCCTTTAGGTCATAGAATTTAAAAGGAAAATATAACAGGATGTTTTAAAGAAAACTATGAAAAATTTAAAAATAATAACAAATATAATCGGACATAGTTTTCCCCTTTGTTTTCGACAATGCAATTTCGCAACAGCTAGATTTCTAGGGTGTTTAGTTGTTTATTCGAACTCGAAGAGGTAAACTGTCATGTTAGATCACTGGACAAGAGAGGTTGCATTAAGGATAGAAATATTTCACGAGTCCTTTTGAAGCGTTCTTATTTATAGAAGGCTGTTTCTTCGATACACTGTAAAATCCATTAAACAATTGATTTGGATTGAAGCAGTCTATTCGCAGTGGATAAATACCACATCTTTGAGTGTCTATGAAATGTTTCCATAAAATTTTAAAATTTTTATTCTTTAAAGACATTTCAAAGACATAAGAAAAGAAGACTTTTATGAAAGAAGATTGATAATTCGGCAAAATCAATACACTGTGGTTTGGGAAAAATAACATTTAGTCTTTCTTTTTGGGTTATTAATAGATTAAAGAATCCGTTTAAAAGCATAGAATCTCACTTCTTCTTGATTGTCATACATAAAGGATAGCGATGACGTTTTAACAATACAGCCGTGTGGATTAATTTTTAATTTCAGACACAAAACTTGCTTCGCAAAGAAGCGGCAAGTCAATTGAAATTGTCCTGAACTGGAAGAAGAGAGCTTCGGAAGCGAATTGAGATTGCATATAAAATAAGTCTGAAAAAAGATCTTTGTAATTTGGTGAAGTATTTGAAATAATCTTAGCATATAAAAATATACTTCTAAGTTGGACATTATGGGATCAAAGCATGTGTGAAAAGTAGTAAATAACGAAGAGATGTTGTCTTCAGAATCAATGTGAAGGAAACATCGAATATAAAAAAAATATAATATGTTATTATCAGTAGATGTCTTTATATTAAATACTCTCTTCATTTCATAGAATTTAAAAAGAAAATTTGATTGGATGTTATAAAGAAAATTTAAAAAATTTTTAAAATTATAACAGATATAATCAGACGTATATTTCACCCCTCTTTTCGACAAAGCAGTTTCACAACAGCTAGTTTTTAGGATGTTTAGTTGTTTATTTCAACTGGACAAGTATACATATAATGTTAGGTTACTGGACAAGAGAGGTTGCATTCAGAATAGAAATATTTCACGAGTCCTTTTGAAGCATTCTTATTTATAGACGACTGTTTCTTGGATACAATGAAAAATCATGTAAATATTCGTTTTTTGGATTTAAGCAGACTGATAGCAGTGGATAAAAAAAAACCTTTTTGAGTGTCTGTGAAATGTTTTCATAAAAATTTAAAACATTTATTCTTTAAAGATATTTCAAAGACATAAGAAAAAAAGACTTTTATGAAAGAAGATTGATAATTTGCCAAAATCAGTATGATATATTTTAGCTTTCTTTTAGGGTTATTAAAGTATTAAAGAAACCATTATCCATTTAAAAGCATAGAATCGCATTTCTTCTTTATTGTCATACATAAAGGATACAGATAGCATTTTAACAAAACCGCCGTATGGATTAATTTCTTATTTCAGATACAAAACTTGCAGGGAAAAGAGGCTGCAAGCTACTTGAAATATTCCTGCAATTGAAGATTTAGCTTCGGAAGGGAATTGAAATTATTTATAAAATAAGTTTGAAAAATTATATTGGTAATTTTCTGAAGTATTTGAAATAATCTTAGCATGTTAAAAATATACTTCTGAATTGGACGTTATGAGATTCATGCATGTAAGAAAAGTAGTAAATAACGAAAAGTTATTGTTATTAGAAGGAATGTGAAGGAAAAATCGGATATAAAAAATATAATATGTTATTACCACTAGATGTCTTTATATTAAATACTCTCTTTAGTTCATAGAATTTAAAAGGAAAATATAACAGGATGTTTTAAAGAAAACTTGGAAAAATTTAAAAATAATAACAGATATAATCGGACGTAGTTTTCACCCTTGGTTTCGGCAAAGCAATTTCGCAACAGCTAGTTTTCTAGGGTGTTTAGTTGTTTATTCGAACTCGAAGAGGTTAACCGACATGTTAGATCACTGGACAAGAGAGGTTGCATTAAGGATAGAAATATTTCTTTTGAAGAAATATTTCTTTTGAAGCGTTCTTATTTATAGACGGCTGTTTCTTCGATACACTGTAAAATCCATTAAACAAATGATTTGGGATTTAAGCAGTCTATTCACAGTGGATAAATACCACATCTTTGAGTGTCTATGAAATGTTTTCATAAAATTTTAAAATTTTTATTGTTTAAACACATTTCAAAGACGTAAGAAAAGAAGACTTTTATGAACGACTATTGATAATTCGACAAAATCAATACACTGTATTTTTCCGTCTTCTACGGTTATTCCCGTAAGTCAGAACTTTCGTTTTATCGATATAAACGGATAGAAGCTGATTTCGTCTTGAATGCAATATATAAAAGATAGTAATAACATTCTTTCCTAACGCTGGGTGAATTAATTTTTATTTCAGATATAACACATGCAGCAGGAAAATGATGCAAGTTACGTGAAGAACTCAAGGAAAGAAATAGGTCTTCCGGAGCGAATTAATATTACATATAAAATAAGCCTGAAATATATATTGGTAATTCTGGGAAGTATTTGAAATAATTTTAGCACTTTAAAAATATTCTTCTAAATTGGACACTTTGAGATCAATACGTGTACGAAAAGGAGTAAATAACGAAGATATGTTTTTTTTTGAAGGAATGTGTAAGGTAGCTTCGAATATGAAAATTATATTATGGTTTTCGCAGTAGATGTCTTTATATTAATTACTCTCTTCAGTTGAAAGAATTTAAAATGAAAATAGAATTAGATGTTTTATAGAAAACATGGAAAAGTTAAAATTAGTAACAGATATAATTGGAGGTATGTTTCGGCCTTGTTTTGGAGAAAGAAATTACGGAACAGCTTGTTTAATAGCTTAATAGTTGATTATGTCGACTCGACAAGTATGAATGAAACGATAGAGTCACTGGAAAAAAGAGGTTGTGTTGGGGTTAGAAATATTTCAAGAGTCCTTTTCAAGCATTCTTATTTATAGATGGCTGTTTCTTCGATACAATGTAAAATTATGTAAATATTCATTTGTGGGATTTAAGCAGACAGTTCGGAGTAGAAAAAAAAACCCACTTTTTTGACTGGGTGTTAAATATTTTCATAAAAATTAAAAATATTTATTCTTTAAAGACATTTCAAAGACATAAGAAAAGAGGACTTTAATGAAAGAAGATTGATAATTCGGCAAAATCAATACGCTGTGTTTTGGGAATAATAATATTTAGTCTTTCTTTTAGGGTTATTAATGTATTAAAGAATCCATTTGAAAGCGTAGAATCTTACTTCTTCTTCATTGTCATACATAAAGGATAGCGATGGCTTTTTAACAATACTGCCGTGTGGATTAACTTTTTATTTCAGACACAAAACTTGCAGCCCATAGAGGCTGCAACTTACTTGAAATATTCCTGAACCGGAGGAAGAGAGCTTCGGAATCGAATTGAAATTGCATATACTTAATATAAATTTACTTAATTCTTTATATCTAGTATACCGAACTGTATCTTTGACAGCATTACTGCTAAACCAATGGATAAATTGCTTTTGCGTTAAGGATATTTATATGCAATAGAAATAAGAAACGGATAAACAAAAATGGAATTCAATAATGAAGACAGATATAAATCAAGTTATATAAACTTCCTAAATCTTATATTGTCAATTTAGCCAAGCAGTCACTATCCAGTTTTATGATAATATGTTTAATTCATCTTGAATTTGAATGAATTTCAATATAATCAATCATACAGAAAACTATTTTCGTGTCCGTTTCTGCCAAAGCTATAAATTAGGATTTACCGTTGTGGCATTAAAGATAATTTTGTATCTTTCGAAAAAGGAAATTGGAAAACAAACATGACACTCAGAACGGAAAACAAAAAATATAAACTTCCTTGATCTTAGGCTGTCCGTTTACGCAAGCAGTCAACAGCGGTATTTATGGTAATGTGTTCAAATCAACTTCAATTGCAGTAAACTTCAAATGTATCCATCTTTAAGTACGTAATAGTATCCTTGTAGACATTATTGTTAAACCATTAAATTGGGATTAATCTCTTTTGTACACAAGAAAATACACAAATGATATTCATCAAAAGAAACAAGTAATTATACAGAACTCCTCTCCTGAAGGCCTGATTGAACACATAATAGGAGTTTTTCATTGTATGTAAAATATTCTTGCCGATTAGTTTTGTTCTGTTGAACTTGGTAATTTCCTTGTACTATTTGTCTATCTCATGCTTTCTTCAGTTTTTTTTTTCTCAAGTGTTAACAAACTCGCTGGTTGAAAATCTTATTGTTCTTTCGGCCATTTGTTAACCTATACTCTTACAATTGGTACCAGTAATTTACCATTTATTGCATTACAAATTATTATGGTCATCATTTGTTTATCTAGCTATTTCTTGTTTTTATTGTCATTCAATTGTCTTGCATAATACATTTTATTCTTACAAATTCGTTTTCAAGTTAATGAATCTAGAATTTTTTTTTTCACTGTTCATTTATCCCCTTTCTTTCTCGTACCATTTTATCTATATGTTTTACACAACATCACTTACTGCTTGCTACATACACTTTTGTTGTTTAACTTTATAACCATGGAAAATCGAATTGACCCATAATTTATATCATCAGCTCATTATGCAGTGACTCCCAAGGTTGAGAGTATTATTATTTATAGCAAAAGTGTTTGAATGGAGAAAAAGTCATGAAATAGGGAAAGCAGCCAGACTTTATTAGCACAGAGGACATTTAATGTTCATCATTCCTCTTAAATAAAAACAAATAATTTTATTTATTATACATAAATATCAACTTATAAAGGAAATGTGCAAATTCTTGGCCTCGCAAAATTGAGATCACGTGCAAGAGTTTTCCTGCATACGAAGAAAAAAAAAGAATTATTATAATTTTTGTAGCATATCCCTTTTCTTTAATGACTGCCTCCAATCTTCGCAGAATTGAATCTACAAATGTTTTGCATCCCATTCTTCTTGCAGCATAAGTCTCAAATGTTCTTTACTTGTGATGTGGAGCTTTTATACAGATTTTTTCAAGACTGGACCACACATTCACGAACACATGTAGGCCAGGAGACTGTGGTGGTGTTTTAAGATGTTGTGGACAATGATACAGCAGCCATTGCTGTACTATATATGCTGTATGCATGGGATCCTTATCTTGTTGAAATGTGAAATTTGATCTCAATCCCAATTTAGCAGCATTATCCTTCAAATGAAGTATATCAAGATATGCCATCATGTCCATGATTCCATCAATATATACAAGCTCCCCCCCTGCTGTTGCTTTACACACCAAACCATTCTGACCCACCTCCATGCTCAACGGTTGGAATTGAATTTTTTGGATCGAAAGCAGTACTTGTCTTGCTCCAAACCACACGAGTACGACGGCAGTCACAGCCTAAAACATTGTACTTGCTTTCATCTCTAAAAATAACTTCATTCGAAAACTCTTTGGGCTTTAAAATGGGATCCTTTGAAAATTGTAATCGCTTATTTTTATTCCTTTTACTAATAATAAGCTTTTTCTAAGCTTTCCTGCCATTATAGCCAGCTTTTCTAAGGACTCTGCATACAGTTGCAGGAGAAACTGACCCACCCAAAATTCTAGAAGTACTTCAAACAATTTTTGGATCATCTATTTTAGGATCAACCTTTATATGATGTAGAATTCTCCTCTCTTCTGTTCAGGTCAATATTCTTTTTAGGCCTCTTCCATCTTTATTTTCTAATGTGCCATCCTTTTTTTAAAACCTTTAAACCACTTTTTGAATGCAACTCACACTTCTATTTTAGCCAACTATTTTAGCAATCTTTTCACAGAGATTTGCCTTCATTTGACACAGATTATTAACTTGTTTCTTTTCGATTCTCCATTTTTATTTTTATCTAATTAACAGTTAACATATACTAATTTTGGAATAGAAAGACCTTTTTGAGGAATTTCTCTACTGTAAATACCGGGTGGTTATAATTAAAGTTCCCCTATAAACGGCTTCCTACAGCGCAAACGAGTGAACGGAATGCAACGAAATTTTGTATATGGGCTGTACACGAGATGCGCTCGTACTGGCCACGATTAACAACTGCTCCTCTTGTGCAATTTCGTCCTCATCTGTTCTTGTTTCTGCAAACTGAACTGTTTTTGTTTCTCCCTTACCTTTGCTTAATGTGGTTCGATGACAAGGTGATCAGAAACTAGTCGATGAATGTTAATATTGTTTCTGTATTCCGTTTTGGTCGTTTATTGTGTTAAATTTCATGTTTTTCCCGAAAAGTCGCCCTCTGGTGGACATTTTGGAACTATTTTTTTTTTTTCGAAATTCCGTGAGCGCATCTCGTGTATAGCTCATATACAAAATTTCGTTGCATTCCGTTCACCCGTTTGCGCTGTAGGATGCCGTTTATAGGAGAAGTTTAATTATAACCACCCGGTAATTACCGCTGTGCTGTACGGGTGTCACTAATGACTATCAAAGGAAATGGCATCCCAGACCATAACGCCCTGTTGTGGGTAGGGATGGGATATCGAAAGCAAAATATCGATAAGAGTATCGATAATAATAAAGGCTATTAATATCAATGTCGTTAATATATCGGCACAAAAATATCGATATTTCAAAATATTGACGATATTTCAAAATATTGATAATATTTCAAAATATAAATGATATTTCAAAATATCAGCAACACGTTTCCCTTTCAATATTCAGCCAATCGTATTCGGACAAATGATTGTACGGTAAAATAATATATATATATATATATATATATATATATATATATATATATATATATATATATATATATATATATATATATATATATATATATATATATATATGTATATATATATATATATATATGTATATATATATATATATATATATATATATATATGTATATATATATATATATGTATATATGTATATATATATATATATGTATATATATATATATATATATATATATATATATATATATATATATATATATATATATATATATATTAATAGTACGATAAAAAAGATCGTAATTTATCGTAAACTATTTTAGTAATGAAATAACTTTTCAATAAACAATATTTTATCAAAAAGTTTCTATTTAGAGAAAGAAAGAAATCCTAGTTTGGGTGAAGCAATGGCAACACTGAGTGTATGTAAACAACTTGGAAGGAGACTTTTATTTAACAATGTACAGTATTATAGTTTATTTTTTATCCATTTGTTTCGACAGTTGAACATAGACCCTCATTGATTAATTTTACAATTTTTCTGTATAATTTTCTTGAATCCCTCATTTATTTTTACTCTTGGGTTTTGAGCCATTTTTTAAACCCAAATTTTTATAAATTATAATTATTTCAAATAAATTCTTTTGAAAATGTGTAATCGATGATATCGGGGATATAATATCGATATTCCCATATTATCAGAAATCAAATATCGATATTATAATAACTTATATCGAAGGGGAAATATCGAATTTTTTATAATATCGATATCAATATACCGTCCCTAGTTGTGGGCTTGTGTGGCGGGCGGTAGCAAGGGCAGGATCCCCGCGCTGCCCTGGACGTCTCCAGACACGTCTTCGGGGTTCGTCAGGGCACAGTTGGAAACGGAACTCGTCACTAAAGACTATACGCCCCCAGTCAGCGCAGTTCCAAGTTGATCCAGTAAAGCACTAATGTCAGCGGACCTGACCGTATACAGGCGTGAGGGGCAACGGCGGCTACAAGAGGGGAGGGAAGTAGGGGCAATTGCCTCCTTCCCCCGAAAAAAAAAGCCAGGTGTATTTTTTTTTTCAAAGCCTAAAATTATGTAATCGTAGACCTAATACTAAATGAGTTTAAATTTAAAATGAGACGATGCTTATTTCTTATATATATATATATATATATATATATATATATATATATATATATATATATATATATATATATTCTATAATATTAAAAAACTAGTAATTTCTTAATTCAACACTCTTAACATTTAAAAACTATTAATTCCTCACTTTACTATTCAAAATTACATACCCTATTTTTTAATCCCTTAAGTTATTTAATTCCCTTTGGGCATTCGCGTTAAATTCCATTATTACAGCCTTCGGCAAAATCATTCAAGATGACTGTCTTTTTTAAGTAAAGGGAAACGGCGCGGCGTCAGTACAAATTTAAATCAGTTCTGCACATCAACAACAACTTTAAACCAATCAACTATTAAGACACACCCTTTAATCATGTGATGGGGGTGAAGTTTATATAAATCTTGACGTCCAAAACTAGGACGGATTCCTGTAGTTTCTCTTGCTGCATCCATACCGACGGAGCTGTCGGTGTATTGAATAAACATGTTCCCGTAAAAAGCTCGTATTCGTCGTTTTTAGTCATGAAGTAAATTTATCCTCGAGCATAACTGCATCTCCTCACCGTAGCATGGGAGACTAGATATCTCCTGAGCCTGCGTTCTGTCTCCCATGTTACTTACACACACACACACACACACACACATTTATATATATATATATATATATATATATATATATATATATATATATATATATATATATATAACCCTAAGAGCCGACGTTGCCCCCCCCCTCAAAAAAAAAAAAGAAACTCTGGACTGGAGCCTCCCCTGGTGAGGGGTAGGTGGCGTACCGGTCGGTGCGAGCGTAGATTCCGCTCTGTCAGTCGTCTGTCAATGGTCATGTTGGGACACTTGTGAGTGGTTCACACGTCGCATGGTTCATAACGGGGAATCCGTTGCCGTGACAGCTGATGTGACAATCGCTCTGTCTTCCCGTTCCGTTGCGGTCCAAGGTCGACCGCAACCGTCCTGACGCCGAAATCTACCGTTGTTGACCCACTCTTACCAGCGACGTCTAATAGCTGCGTCGCTTCGACCCACATGTCGAGCGACGCTTCGATTTGCCCAACCAGCTTCTTACGATCCGATGACAAGACCTCTTCCGAACTCTGAAATGTGCTCGTAATGAGCGCGAATCCTTCGGCGATGCATTGTTTCAGTCCACGCAAGATATCCCCTATCGAAATGCAGCAGAAATTTTGACACATCGGATCGAGGACAGCTCTTTGCGTACACCTGCTGGATGCGCAGTTCTGGTGCGCTGCAGCTCCCGCTATTAATTCGTTGGACACCAAATTTTAATTATAATTGCCCGAAATAGTAAATTGCACTTTAGCAAATAATGCTCATTTATAAATCTTTCTTAAGACCCTTACTTACGTATGCTGGACCAGTTTGGTCGTATGCAACGGATTCCGACATTAAAATTCTGGCTGTTGCTCAAAACATGACTATTCGGCAAATCGCTATAACTCCCCATGGAATTTTCGCAATGTTGACATTTATAGGGAAATAAATCTCCACATTATTCAAAATTATCTTCAAAAATCTTGCTATTAACTTCCATAAAGATTTACCAAATGATCCAGGCCGTGATTTTCCATTAGGAACGGGCCTAGGGGCCCCTGAATGTTGGCCTCCCCCCCCAAAAAAAAATTATTTTAAAAGAAAAAAAGAAAATTGCCAATTCTAATTTTTTTTATTTTACCTTTTTTATAGCAATTTTTTTATATATATTCTTTAAGATTTGATTGAGTCGTTCATCATATGTATAGTTATATGTATAGTTCATCATATGTATGTTATAGTGCATATAAGGGATTAACAAGTTTTTCTGGTTGCATTGTACTGGTGTTTAAATGATCAAATTAATATGTTGTATTTCTTTTTGTTATTTCATAATGTTCTAGGCTTCTGCGCTTCAAATAGCCAATTCTTGGTAAAATGGTACTTTCACAATAATTCATGATAATTTTTTTTGTGTGTCGATTTCGGAAATGTTACGCCCACATCAGTGTTAGGGGGTCCCAATCCCGAGTTGTGCCTACAGTCAAGAATTTTCTAAATCGGGCCCTGAAATGATCTTATTAAAAATCTTGCCGATTACGACCCTGCTAACAAGTAACGGCCCTGTGCTCGTAACTTTTAATTGTTTGTCCTGTTCTTTGTTCTCTCAATCTCTTTTTTCCCCCATGTTTTACCTTTACTTGTACTATCGAAGCTTCTTGTTTTCCCCACTTTCTATTTTCCTTCATACTCTCGTTTTTTACTGATCATTGAAGTTTTATGCATATATCATCTTACAGTGGAGGGCAGGGCCCGATTTAGAAAATTCTTGACTATAGGCACAACTCGGGATGGGGGCCCCCTAACACTAATGTGGGTGTAAAATTTCCACAATTGACGCACAAAAAAAAAAATAATCATGAATCATTGTGAAAGTACCATTTTACCAAGAAGTGGCTATTTGAAGCATAGAAGCGTAGAACATTATCAAATAACAAAAAGCAATACAACATATTAAATTCATCATTAAAACACCAGTACAATGCAACCAGAAAAACTTATTAATCCCTTATATACACTAAAACATACATATGATGAATTATAGATATAACTATACATATGATGAACCAATCAATCAATCAAATCTGAAAGGATAGGTAAAAAAAATTGCTATTAAAAAAGGTAAAATTCAAAAAATAATTTGAATTGGGAATTTTTAAATTAAAATTTTTTGGGGGCCCCCAACATTGAGGGGCCCCTAGGCCCGGGCCTACCAGGCCTAATGGAAAATCAGGGCCTGGTGGAGGGCCCGGCCCATGTACTGTAGTTACCACTACTCTTCCTGAACCTCCTGAAGCCTGAATTTTAATCATTTGCATATTCTGTCAAAACATCTTTGCATACGAAATTTCATTACAGATGGACAACTCCTTGATGAGTCAATTTTTTTTTTTTTTTTTTTTTTTTGGGGGGGGGGGGGTGTTAATAGAGTGTATTTCGAAGTTCATCGATATTAAAGTTGATTTGGCCTATTACCATAGATATAACAACTGATTGTTTGTCTAAATTGACATTTTAAGATAATACAAAGGACGTTTGTATAATATAAATTGCTTTTGTTGTCATTGAATTCCATTATCGTGAAGTATTGAATTCCATTAACTACCGTTAAGTATTGAATTCCATTTTCGTTTATGCATTCATTTTTGTTATGTATCAAACATATCTCTATTGAAAAAGCGATTTATCCTAATTTATTGCTTTAGCAGTGATAGTGTCGGAGATATTGCTAGCTATTCCAGATACAAATAGTTTGAAGTTCATTGATATTAAAGCTGATTCGACCTATTACCATAAACATCACAATAGAGTGTTTGTCTAAACGGATATTTTAGGGTAAAGGATGTTTATGCAATTTAAATTGCTTTTGTTTTCATGTTTCAGTGTCTTTTTTGTTTTCCCATTTCCTAATACTCATGAACAAAAAAATTTCCCTTAAAAGATATAAAACGTTATTTATCTGTCCTACAAGTTATTTTCCCTGTTTTACGACGCCAAATTATCACCATATTTGTGTTCACAACACCTGAATCCGCTATCTCAGCAAATAATCACACGTGCGCGTAACCCTTTCTGTGCTTTACATATCTTCTTCCCCCAAGAGCTATCTCGCGGGAATTTATCTTCCTGCAAGGGAGAACAATCAAATACCGATCGACATATTTCCTGTTTTTCTTTTTTTTCCCCTCCTCTCTCGCAGGTGGGCGTGTTCAAACAGGAAGACATAAACAAGGGTTATTTTTAGACGTCGCCAAAACTTATTCACTTCTGTTTCGCTTTGAGCTTTTTGAAGGTTGGTTCCTGGGGCAGAGCGAGCTATTTTAAGATTCGAGTGTAAAGGGGGGGGGGGGGGGTATGGCGATTTTCGGAACACACGAAAGGTAAATCCGGGAAATGGTTATTCTTTATCGTGGCAAATCAGTTGTGACAAAGGAAAAATGGAGGAATTCTGCTCTTGGCAGCATACGTTATGGATACTTTATGTTTTTAAAATACATTTGCAGTTGATTTATTTCTTTCTTCCTTGTAGGGTAATTAACCATGTATGCCTCAACTCAGTGGCGTAGCAAAGGGGGGGGGGAAGGGGGTCTATCATGCCCCGGGCGCCACTCTCAGAGGGGCGCCAATGTAAGATCCATATATTATATTACTATATGTTTTCGAGGTGGATGCCAATATAAGGTCTATATATTATATTACTATATGTTTTTCAGGGGAGGGCCCCAATATAAAGTCTATATATTATATTACTATATGTTTTCGAGGTGGATGCCAATATAAGGTCTATATATTATATTACTATATGTTTTTCAGGGGAGGGCCCCAATATAAAGTCTATATATTATATTACTATATGTTTTCGAGGTGGATGCCAATATAAGGTCTATATATTATATTACTATATGTTTTTCAGGGGAGGGCCCCAATATAAAGTCTATATATTATATTACTATATGTTTTCGAGGTGGATGCCAATATAAGGTCTATATATTATATTACTATATGTTTTTCAGGGGAGGGCCCCAATATAAAGTCTATATATTATATTACTATATGTTTTCGAGGTGGATGCCAATATAAGGTCTATATATTATATTACTATATGTTTTTCAGGGGAGGGCCCCAATATAAAGTCTATATATTATATTACTATATTATTTTGTGGGGGGCGCCAATATAAGGTCTATATATTATATTACTATATTATTTTGTGGGGGGCGCCAATATAAGGTCTATATATTATATTACTATATGTTTTAGGGGAGGGCACCAACATAAGGTCTATATATTATGTTACTATATGCTTTTCGGGGGGGAGTGCCAATATAAGGTATATATATTATGTCATTATATGTTTATCGAGGGCGCCAATATAGGGTCTATATATTATATTACTATATGTTTTTCAGGGGGGGGGCGCCACAAAGGTATCGTGCCCCGGGCGCCAGTTATGCTTGCTACGCCACTGCCTCAACTTAAGGCAAGTGCTCGTGACTACATCTCTGACGGACAGTTTCAGTGTCCAAATGATAAACTGCAACAATTTGTTATAAGATTAACCCTTCAGCGGGCGCGCCCGTGTACAGAGTGCAACATTTTCTTACTTTTGAATGGTTTGTTTTTACATGTAAGGTTTGTTCTAAGCAGTTTCCATTTACAGCCACACCCTTTATAATGCAGGTCTGATTTTCTGACCCTTGTATTCCTTACCATTCATTGGTATAGTCGTGATTTAACCGTGGTAAGCCGGCGATTATGCTGGATTACGATAAGACAAAAGCGGGAGTCGATGTAGTCCATCAAATAGGAATCCATTCGCAAGTTGTCCTGAGATCCAATAAACCGGACAGTTTCGAAATAAGGCGATTGTATCTGCATTCTTTGGCCTTTAATTATAAATATACAGTCGGCAGTGGCGTAGCGAGGGGGGGGGGGGCAAGGGGGTCTATCATGCCCCGGGCGCCACTTGCAGAGGGGCGCCAATATAAGGTCTATATATTATATTATTATATGTTTTTTTTGGGGGGGGTTGCCAATATAAGGACTATATATTATATGTTTTTCGGGGGGGGGGGGCGCGCGCCATTATACGGTCTATATATTATATTACTATATGTTTTTCGGGGGGGGGGCTGCCAATATAAGGTCTATATTACTATATGTTTTCGGGGGGAGGTGGCCAATATAAGGTCTATGTATTATATTAATATATGTTTTTTGGGGGGTTCCAATATAAGGTCTATATATTATATTAATGTATGTTTTTCGGGGGGGGGGGCGCCAACATAAGACTTATATATTATATTATTATATGTTTTTCGGGGGGGGGGCGCCAACATAAGACTTATATATTATATTATTATATGTTTTTCGGGGGGGGCGGCCAATATAAGGTCTATATATTATATTAATACAGTGGACGCTCGTTAATTCGAACTCGGTTAATTCGAACTTTCGGTTAATTCGAACTAATCCAAAGGCCCCAAAAAACTTGAATTGGAGTTAATGTTAAAAATATCTCATTAATTCGAACTAAATTTTTATCACTTCGGTTAATTCGAACTAAAAATTTGACAAAAAAATTCTTTTTCCTCGTTTAATGGAGAAAATACACACTGTATTTATTATTTTGTGTGTCAAAATTTCTTTACTGCGTAAAGAGGCACATGCCTGCATTCCTAGACTATTGCATGTCCGCTAAACGTTAGTAGATATTGTCCTTCTTATTTTCAGAAAAACTAGTCTTTACTACAGATTCTAGGGAGCTGCGTCAGTTATAACTGCAGTGCAGACAAGTTAATGTGGTCTAGTTTTTCTTCCTCATTGTGTGGTGTGAACGTGTAAAAATTCAGGATGTCTACACGTGGAAAGTACAAAACCCTAACTTTGGAGACAAAGGTAGAAATTTTAAAGAAAGTAGAGAATGGCGAATGTAAAACAAAGTTAGCAACTGACTATGGAATTTAAAAAAAATGCCTTGTCAACAAATTTGAAAAACAAGGAGTCAATTTTAGATTCATGGGAAAAATTAAAATTTGCTAGAGGAAGGAAAGGCATGGGAAATGCGTTCCAAGAAGTTCTAGAAAAAGCTCTACTGCTATGGTTCCAAGATGTTAGATCTCGAAATTTTCCGATAAATGGACCCCTAGTGCTGACGAAGGCTGATGAATTGGCAAGTCGAATGGGTATTGAAGATTTTAAATGCAATGATGGATGGCTTTCTCGATTTAAGTCAAGGCAAAATATTTCTTATCAAACTGTATGTGGCCAGAGCTCTGATGTAAACGAAGACGTATACACTAATATCGGTAGGAAACTGCTAGGGCTTTTCTCTACTTACCTGCCGAAAGACATTTTTAAGGCGGCCATAATGGACAAAGCCATAATGGACTCTATTAAAACTCTGAAAGCATTTATTCAGATGGAACCTTCCTCTGAAAATGAATTTAAATGTTTACTTCAAATCGAGAAGCTGGCTGAACAATGTAGGCATCATAAACAGAACCAAACATCCATTTTACAGTTTTTCCCCAAAGTGTAATTCATATTTTTAATAAAAGTTTACTTTATACTGCATATCTTCTGCTTCATTTTATGATTAAGGTAGGTCTGTATTGCTTTTTAATATGTTTAACTTTACTTTAGATAACATAGTATAATATATTTTCTGGGGTTATACATACTAGAAGAGTTTCTTCTTCAGTGATACACATTTAAAGTTATATATTTTCTCTTAACATCGGATAATTCGAACTTCGGATAATTCGAACTTTTTTCTGAGAACCTTTGAGTTCGAATTAACGAGCGTCCACTGTATATGTTTTCGGGGGGTTACAATATAAGGTCTATATATTATATTAATGAATTTTTTTCGGGGGGGGGTGCCAATATAAGCTCTATATATTATATTACTATATGTTTTGCGGGGGGGGGGCGCCACAAAGGTATCGACCCCGGGCGCCAGTTATGCTCGCAACGCCACTGACAGTCGGACCTCTATTTAACGAACCTCTATTTTGCGAATTTCTCTATTTTGCGAACTTTTCCTTGGAACCAAGAACATTTTGCGAATTTCATCGTAAAATAACCTCCAAATAGCGAAGTGCATTCTCTATTTAACGAACTTTTACTTGTGATCCAATATCTTTTTTTCTCTATATTTCTCAAAATATTTCTGAACATTTCAAAATTATTCTTTCTTTTAACACATTCCGACGCGGGTTGCACTTTGAAGAAAATCCGCCCGAAGGGGTTTTTGATGACATTGCAAAGATGAGAGATGTATCATGAGAGAAATCACTTTTTCAAACAAAAAACTCAGACAAAATTAACAGACTTTATCAGTAATTAAATTTAAGGACGCATGTGGTAATATATGCTCAAAATTACTTGGTATAATAAATGCGATAATGTCATTAAAAATCACTAATTTTAATATAATTTTTTTTATTGAAAATACAGTGTATTCCCGGACAATGTTTTGTTTTATTCTTGTTCCATGAAGATTTCTGTTTGATGGGTAAGATATATAAAACAAATAGACATTAATTTACAAAATAAAGGTGTGATTAATTACTTTAATGAATAATATTTAGTGTTTATGAATTTAAAATCTGTCTTGTGTAGTTTAAAGTCTTAAAAAGGTAAATCTCTATTTAACGAATTTTCCATATAACGAACTTTTTTTCGGGATTTAGCTACTTCGTTAAATAGAGGTCCGACTGTATCCCAATATTATCAACACTTTATATCTTGTCATAAAACGCAGAATGATTATTTTCAATTTGAAAAAAAAAGTTTATTAACAAAAGGAATATTCAAGGTTGATAGAGACGTTGCACTTTGTGCCACGCGCGCCTGCTGGTGTTCCCAAATATTGGCGCGCCCGCTGAAGTGTTAAGGAACTGGATGAAAAGGAGCTGATCGAATTCCTTGATCAATAGAGGGGGGGAAGTCTTTAAAAAGAGCACTTCCTCACCTCGCCTAAATCAGATCTGCACATCTCGAAATATGATGAAAGCTATATTTCTTTACGAATAGTTGCCGCGGGTTGCAAGTAAAAAGGATATGTGGGAAAGCGAAAGATATTTTAGGTAAAAAAAAAATTGACCACTGATTATTTTAAAAATTGAATAAATATTAATATTCATTGCTTCTATATTTCTTTCCTAATTATTATAAATCTAAAAATAATATTCGGTTAGGTTTACTGTTATGCGTCTTCACATGAGGCTCAGAGAGAGTGCCGTATGTTGTGCAAGCCTGGCCTAGATAGTACAGGAGGCCAGGGCCGCCCAGAGAGAGGGGCAACTGGGACACTTTGCCCCAGGCCCCCAACTGCCGGAGGGGCCACCGAAAAATTAAAAAAATTTTATTTATTAGATTTCCTCCGAAAGAAAATTCTGAAACCTGTACCGTACTTCAAAATTCAAAATAATCTCCTGATAAAAGGCCCCCCCCCCCCCCCCAAAAAAAAAAAAAAAAAAAAAAAAATTCGATTAATCATTTCTTGGGGCTCCCAACAGAAGTTTGCCCCAGGCCCCGTAAAGTCTCTGGGCGGCCCTGCAGGAGGCAGGCCCTGATTTTCCATTAGGCCCAGTAGGCTGGGGCCTAGAGGCCCCCTAATGTTGGGGGACCCCTAAAAATTCTAAAAATTTTATTTTAAAAATTTTCCTAAAAATTTAATCCTAAAAATTTTATTTTAAAAGAAAGAAAAGAATAAATTCCCAATTCATTTTTTTTAAAAATTTTACCCTTTTTTACAGCAATTATTTTTATATATCCTTTCAAATTTGATTGATTAGTTCCTCATATGTATAGTTCTTCATATGTATATTATAGTGTATATAAGGGATTAATAAGCTTTGCTGGTTGCATTGTATTGGTGTTTTAATGATGAAGTTAATATGTTGTATTGCATTTTGTTATTTGATAATGTTCTAGGTTTCTACGCTTCAAATAGCCAATTCTTGGTAAAATAGTACTTTCACAAAGATTCATGATTATTTTTTTTTTTTGTGTGTCAATTTTGGAAATTTACGCCCACATCAGTGTTAGGGGGCCCCCATCCCGAGTTGTGCCTATAGTCAAGAATTTTCCAAATCGGGCCCTGACAGGAGGTAGAATTCCGGCCTCGAAAGATTGCAGATTCGAGTTCGATCCCCATCCCCGACTGGTAGTCGTTACATCGGGTCTGATTGTTGTAAAGGGGGCGTCCATTAATTGCGTGAGGCTTTTAGGGGGGGGGGGGGGTCGAGCCGAATCTCACCCAGTCTCACGTGGGGGAGAGGGGGGGGGGGTCTCGGCAAATATCACGTAAATTTTTTTCCACAAAAATTGCGAGAAAACTGGGTTATATTAAGTAAAACATGTTTCTACACTAAAATATGGCTAAATCCTACACAATAGTTCCAGTAGTCTCTCTTGAGACCACACACGAGTCCCCGTGGACTGAATTAGAATGAATATTCTTTTACGAATTTTAGTAGTTCCTATTTAAGTATTTTATTGTTCGATTTTCTCGCTGTGATTCTAGACTACGTTCTTAGTAGTCTTAAATACTAGTCTTAACTAGTTTTAAATAAAAATAATTAAGCAAATTATGTTTTTTGAAATAAATCCAACGCTATCAAGAACAGATTAACGTATTTACACTAAAAATACGCATTTTGAAAAATCTCACGTGAGATTAGGGGAGGGGAGGAGGTGGTGGAGCCAAATCTCACGACATCTCACCATGAGGGGAGGGGGATCGAAAAATCTCGAAAATCGCCTCACGTAATTAATGGACGCCCCCAAAGAGCCAACTATCTTTTGGACTGTTTATCAAATCATTTAAAAAAGATGAAAAATCAACCGCGCTTGACTTTTCTTCCACGACTGGGAAAAAAAAAAAAAACCAGTACTGTCAAAAATAAATAAAATTATATTCAGGCCAACTTCTGATGTCGTTGACTTAAAAAAAACAGGGGAAGATGTATGTACGTATCGTTGGAAATAACTATTCATCCCATTTTTCAAAGCGTTTTAGTCGGCAGAATAATGGCCTCGGCGTTTCGGGACCAGGTTCTAGCCTCGAAAATAGGCAGCCATTACCCAATAAATACGTGCGCTCATCTGGGAACGTGAATACTTTTGTTTACTTACTTACTCGGCTCCAAAGTTTTTAGAATAGAGCTGAGAAGAGAATCAAAATTTAGTTTTTAGACTTTATCATTATATTTTTCATTGTTTCATATTTTGGTGGAACTTCAGTTTATAGGACCTTGTTTTTACCAGGACCTTCCTCGATGACCTAATTTTGTATGTATAGCCAACTTTTCGATGAAATGCATTTTAAAATATTCCCGCACAGTCACCGACGCTATAAATTCTTCTAATGATCGCCCGTTATTTTCAGTTCATTGCACCGTAAGGGGGCGTCCATTAATTACGTGAAGCGATTTTGACGATTTTTCGACCCCCTACCCCCCTTGTGAGATATCGTGAGATATGGCTCGACCCCCCTGCCCCCCCCCAAATCTCACATGAGATTTTTCAAAATGCGTATTTTTAGTGTAAATACGTTAATCTGTGCTTGATTGCGTTGGATTTATTTTAAAAAAACATAATTTGCTTAATTATTTTTATTTAAGACAAGTTAAGACTAGTATTTAAGACTACTAAGAACGTAGTCTAGAATCACAACGAAAAAATCGAACAATAAAATACTTAAATAGGAACTACTAAAATTCGTAAAAGAATATTCATTCTAATTCAGTCCACGGGGACTCGTGTGTGGTCTCAAGAGTGATAACAGTTTTCTAGCAATTTTACACTGTTTCTTGCTGAAAAAAAAAATTCGTGATATTTTTCGAACCCCCCCCCCCCCACTCTCTCCCCCACCTGAGACTGGGTGAGATTCGGCTCGACTCCCTCCCCTTACTAAATTCCTCACGTAATTAATGAACGCCCCCTAACGCGTTTTTAGCCGAGCACAAGTATAATAAAATAGCCCTCAATAAACTATAAAAATTGAAATCTCAGTACTATCCATATTAATCTAGAAATAACGTTTTAACTCCTGTTTGTCACTCTGTGTTGCACATAAATAAATTCTGCCACCTGCCAAAAACAGAACATAAAGAACGGTGAGCAGTTTTTTAATGTATTTCTGGAGATTTTTACCTTTTTCAACAATAAACCATTGCGAGATATCAGTTGACCCTAGTCTAAAATTTCGCTGCAGAAAGGGCTAAAATTAAGTTATTGTTTCAATTCAAAATTAAGTTTGAATTTTCTTTTAATTTATTGCTCTTTACTGATTTTTCTATATCTATTGTTTTACGATTTTAATAGGATTGTAACAGAATGCAATTCAAAACTTTAAAAAAAATAGTGATAAATACAAATTTTGATTTTAATTTCTTCAATATTATTTAATTTCGAAAACTAAATCTCAAGAGTGAAACAAAGTGCCGTCATGCTTAACTTAAGGGAACGGTGGATATTAAAATTTACTTTTTTTACTTTTCATCATAGAGATACGAAATTTTGTACATATACACATTTCACTATAAATAAATAGAATACCTTAAAAGAAATTTCCAATCTCATTATAATTTTAAGATTTTTTAAAAAATTTGAAATTTATAAACAAAATTTAAAAATGCTCCTCGCTACTTAATTTTTGAGATATTTCCTCAATTTTGCATTTTAATCTCTTTAAACTGTATAACAAACAAATATGGGTATCAATTATTTAATCCCTTGAATAGTTAATTTTTGAGAGATTTTTTTCTGAATTCCATTCCGATTTTCATCAAAATTTTTCCTTTTGAAAAGTTATAAATCAAATTTAATTACCTTAATGAAGTCGAATTGTAAATTTCATACCCAGTTTTTTTGTAAACAGCATCAGGATTCTTCCTTATCAATTTCATGAATTTTGAAGAAAGATTAAGTAGCGTAAAACATTTAAAAAATCAAAAAACCTTGAAAAATCTGTTTTGAGAAAAACAGATTTAAAATTTATTACTGCACTTACCTATTATAAATTACTTTGTAGAAGCTTCATAAATGATTTTTTACTTGAAAAAAATTATTTTGGTGCTAATAATCTACAGAAATATATATATTTTTTACAATAACACAATGAGTATTACAATGACGAGATTTGCTCAAATAAAGGTCCACCGTTCCCTTAATCACGTCTTTCGTATGTTTGTCTGTGATATACAAGTATTTGAAATTTATTTATTTATTACAAATGCCCAAGAGATTAGCTATGAAGCTATTACTTTTCGGATAAAGGGCGAGACTGCTGGCCATTCATTTAAGGGGGGCATCGTATAGGTGGCCAGCATTACCCCCTACAAACCGGTCCCTTAATTTAGAACCGAGTCAAGTGACGAGACCGGAACACTTGACCTCGCACCTCCAGAGGTAAATTTGAGAACTTGCAGGACATTGTAGTCACGACTGGGCCACCGCATACCTAACCTGTTAGATTTTGATTACTTGTTTGAAATAGTTTCTAAAATTGAATCTGTTAGTAAATTCCTTTTTTTTCTTCTTCCTTTTCTAGTATTGAATTCAGCAATTCACAAGTTTTTATGAAAAACGAAAAAAAAGGGGAAAGCTAATCGTGCTATTCAGAATGAAAGTTTTACTCACCTAAAAGCAAATAACAGTTTTTAAGGCCATCAGATGAGCTCACAAATATTAATCCCTGTCTTAAATCAGGAACAATTTTTCCTGTCAGTAATTTTCTAATCAAAGATTAGCAAATACTACATTTTAAATTTTATTTTCGCAATTTGAAAATGAATCTTTAATTCCAATGCGTGTTTTTTTTTTTTTGAAAAATAATTATATTTTAGTTTAATTTTCTAAAAGTTATCTTAATTTTTCATCGACAGAGATCAATAATTTAAAGCCCTGTAAAAAAAATTACTACTGGAAAAAAAATTAAAATTTTAAAAATTAAGCGACTATTATGGCCTGCGTCTACTAGAACAAAAAAAGGGATTGAAAATAATGCATATTATTAGAATATATTTCATTTCTGCTGTTAGAAAATTACGCAAAGAAAAAATTCCCGTAGATTATCACGGCGATTGATGATACACGAATTATTAAAAGTGCAATTGTATTAAAAAGTTCATATTTACCAGTTACTCTTATTTAGGACGTTAACACAGGTTTCTACTGTCCAATGAATCTAGCATACGATAAGGACGTCACATCCGTAAACAGTTTGTGAGTTTAAAACCGAAGATCTGAGAACATAATATGTGTTGTTGTTTCCAATGCCCCCTGGCAGGAAGTTCCAGACCAGGATCATATAGGATTCGGGAAGATGTGGGCGACACCAGTTTATAGAAAGCACCTCAAGGGTTGGAGTCCGTCTTAGCTAGTTGCCACCTGAATTTTGACTGAACACCCCCAGGGTCGACTTCTGAGGGTATCGGACCCCCTTCTACCCACTCTGACCTCATAGAGGGACTTTACGGTCTACGGATTTAACGTGCCCATATCCGGCCTAGACACGGAGGTATTTAATAACGCGTGTCGGGTTTTGATCTGAGCAACCTCAGCACCGAAAGCCGGCGCGCTACCACAAGGCTACCCCGAGCCCGCATAATAAGAATAGCTCTTTCATAAAACAGTTTAAATGCTTTTGTAAAAGCAATACTGTATCACGGTTACAACGACAACTTTACATCTTCATCTTCGTGTATGCATTCATTTGTAATGTTGCCTCGCGATTTGTGCATGTTTGGCATTTGCCGATATTAATATCGCTACAAGCTGGTTATCTATACTAATAAAGGGACAAGTGGATGTCGAGAGATCACGTGACCGTAACTCATCCGGGCGGGCCACTCCTCGAAAAAAAATGGCCGACAAATATACAGGAAAATCGGTGTATTTTTTTTCTCATGAAAGTACATAAATGTTACATATTTGGAAAGAGCTTCGAAAACTGATAATTTTTTCTGCGTACACTTATTCTGTTAATTCAATAGTTTTAGAGATATTTTCATTCTAAAATCACTCACTACTGAGAAACCAAATCATCTGGAGCAGTGGTGCTGCCATCTGTCGGCAGCGACGGGAATGAAAATTGAAAGGAATTTCATTCACTTGAATTTAATACACTGATTGAATTTATTTAATTCACTTGAATTTAATACATTTGTAGGCTTTTTTCTTCTTTTGTGGGGCCCGAAGTACATAAATATGTTACACGGATGGCTTGAGCGTAGCTAGGCGAAGCCCGGCTAGTAAATAATAAAATAAGACTCCATTTGTCAAAAAATAAAATTTATTAGCTCCTAATAAATTTAGGGTCTGTACAACAAGTATATTTACAAAAAATATGTACATTTCTGGAAGACTAGAGAGTGTTCAACTGAAGTTCACGGAGTGGTAGTACTGGCCGGGTGCCGGAATTTGGGGATGCCAGCTGTGGATTTGTTCCGAGGGCTCGAAGCTTGGTAGACCATGGAGGCGTTGTTGGTTTGCAAGCACTGAAAGAAAATAAAAAGACTTTTTTACAGCGCTCCGGTTTCTATCCTATTTATTTCATACAATATTTTACAGTTTGTTTTATTCTACGACACTCGGAGTTCTCCACTTTTCTGGACCGAGAGATTCACCAATAAGTTCGTAAACTAGGGGGATCATATCAATAAATTCGCGTGCTAACGCGGGCTTTATTTCATTCGAATCATTTGGCTAAAGAGTATTGTGTAATAATACTTTGGACATTGAAAATCTTAAACACAATCATCTTAGTCTATTTTAATCACAGAGTTACGATTGCATATTTTTATTTTAACTGTTTTCCTTTCCGTTTGAAAACAGATTTTTTAATGCAATACTCGTGTTTTGCACTTTTCAAAAATTTTTTATGTCCAGTTTTTTCGATAAACGATTTTAATTTTGGAGCTGTAGATACCAATAATATAATGCACTGTAAAATATTAATCACGGAAAATTTTAAATACTACGCACTCTTTATTGAATCATCAGCCTTTATGAACAGAAAACTGGATTCAAAAACATCTGCTAATCTGTGATAAGATAAATAATGAGGAGAAGACACGCACCATAGGTGCACTGAAGATGTACGATGTCAACTGATGCTAAAGTGTAACTTGCCTATCTTATTATCTCATACATAAATAGGTGTCATTCGCGATTTTCAATGTGTCCTCCGGATGTTTTTATACCGGAAACTGATTTGAAGATTTATTGGCTGCATACGCATCGAGATAAATATTATGCACGATGTGGAAAAAAAAAAATTCCACTTTACTTTGAGATTTTATTAAGAAGAAAAAAATGTTTGATAATGCCTCAAAAAAACCTCTCTTCCTTTTATGCAGTTAAAATTTTTTTAAGTCCCAAAATTTACTTCATGATATCGGAATTAATCAGTGCAAGCTTTTTTTCTTCTTGTTTGTTTGCTTGTTGTTTGTTTTGAGAACAAGTAAAATCCCAAAATTTATACCATAACGAAATTAATCAGCGCAAGTTTTTTTTTTCAAATTTTTATTTAAATTTATTTTTAAGAACAAGAAAAATCCAAAAATTAACACCATATCAGAATTAATCAGTGTAAGCTTGTGTATTTTTTTTTGTTGTTGTTGTTTAAAGAACAAGTAAAATTCCAAAATTTACTTCAACATATTAGAATTAATAAGTGCAAATTTGCGTATTTTTTTTTCTTAAAGAGCAAGTACGTATCTCCGAAATAAGATGTAGTGAGATCAAATGTTTGCGTATCTTTTAAATAAAAAATAGAAAGAGAAAATCAATTTTTTTTAAGAACAAGAAAAATCCAAAAATTGACACCATATCAGAATTAATCAGTGCAAGCTTGTGTATTTTTGTTGTTGTTGTTTAAACAAGTAAAATTCCAAAATTTACTTCATCATATCGGAACTAATCAGTGCAAATTTGTGTATTTTCTATTTTGTTCAAAGAACTTGTAAAATCTCACAATTTACTTCAGCATATTAGAATTAATAAGTGCAAATTTGTGTATTTTTTTTTCTTAAAGAGCAAGTACGTATCTTCGAAATAAGATGTAGTAAGATCAAATGTTTGCGTATCTTTTAAATAAAAAATAGAAAGAGAAAATCAATTTTTTTTAAGAACAAGAAAAATTCAAAAATTGACACCATATTAGAATTAATCAGTGCAAGCTTGTGTATTTTTTTGTTGTTGTTGTTTAAAGAACAAGTAAAATTCAAAATTTACTTCATCATATCGGACCTAATCAGTGCAAATTTGTGTTTTTTTTTGTTGTTCAAAGAACTTGTAAAATCTCACAATTTAATTCAGCATATTAGAATTTATAAGTGCAAATTTTTGCTTTTTTTTCCTTAAAGAACAAGTACGTATCTCCGAAATAAGATGTAGTAAGATCAAATGTTTGCGAATCTTTTAAATAAAAAATAGAAAGAGAAAATGTGTGTCTTCCAATAAGAATAACGTGTAATCTCATTTAAATACTAAATGAAAAAAGAAGGGAAGGTTCCACCGAGATTTGAACTCGGATCGCTGGATTCAAAGTCCAGAGTGCTAACCATTACACCATGGAACCTACCTTCCCATGCCGGGAATCGAACCCGGGCCGCCTGGGTGAAAGCCAGGAATCCTAACCACTAGACCACATGGGAATTAGGAGGTAAGAACGACAGTTGCAACTCGACAGGTGCAAACAAAATCTTCACTCTTCTTTTGTAAGCGCACGTGGTCACTTTCCCCCCCTCCTCGCATTGAATAAGAACACCTTATTTTACCCTTTTGAATAGTTTTTATCAAAAGGTGTCTAATTTATTTCTAGTTGCATCACTGAGACGGAGACACCCTCAAACTTTATTACCCAGTATTAAGCGGTTCTTTCAAGAGACAATGGTGTTGATTACAGAAGAATTCAAACTTAAATAACGGTAACAATGATCCTACTTCTAATAATAACAAAAAACAAATTATGAATATGTAAGCAAATGTTAAGCGTGCAAAATGTAAATATTTAGATTGGGATAAAAGGGAAATCTAAACACTTTGTAAATATTTAACAATAAAAGCAAACAGATTTCTCAAAAAGATTAGTGATATAGTTGGTTTTTCCCTAATATTTTAAGTTATGTTATTATTTTAATTTTATCTGATGAGGGTATAATTTTACATATATTTTTTATCTATCTACTGAGCATCTAATCGTCTACTTCTCATGTTTATGACGAGAGACGCCATAAACTAGAACGCCAGGTATTTGACATCAGGTTATCTCAAATCAAAGAAATAAATTCTCTACATTGTAACACTGCTTGGGTTGTTTCAAGGGAAAAAAAAGTAAACATGAGAACTAAGGATATTTTGAAATCTATTTACTGTTTTTTTTTTTTAAATAGCAACATTTGGATTCTTTTCCAGGCGTAGTTATTAATTTTTAAAAAAAATATTACGCCTCACCGGTTAAAACGGCTACAACCGAAGATGGTTTTTTCCATACTTAAAGACACACAAAAAGTTATCTAAAATCCTCAATATCTGAAGAAGACGTAATTTAATGCTTACGTGAAACTCGAGAAGCACGTAAAACAGGTACTTGCAGTTTTTTAAAACTCACAGTCGAAAATCACGAATAGCAACTCGATTCAAACTAACAAACGTAGTTCTTCAGATCGAGGAACATGAGGCGTGATTGTCTTAAGGGACAATGTGGGGACATCAAACTAAATATATATTAATGCAAATCTAGTTGTCAATTTAAATTTTTCTATGCATTTATAAAAGCTGTGTGTTACTAGTTATATCTACAGGGCGTCTCCCAAAAAAACCTGACACATTTAAAAAAATTTATACAAAAAAAGTATAGAAGGTAAGAACTGGAAATTCATAGATGTTGTTCCAGTCTGATCGTCTCCGGACTTTTCCTTCTTCGATTATATTAACCTTTTTTACATTTTTAATCATAAACTGTTCCCAATGCCAGGGCCTTTTTATCACATGGGCAAATCGGGACTTTTCCCAGGGCCCCCTGATGCTAGGGGGCCCCAAAACCCCCTTGGTGTATGCATCTAGTACTTCTAATAGTATGTATAGCCCATGGATAGTTCTTATTTTTGTAAATGTTCGTAAGGGAAGCCCCCCAAATAGCATCTGCCCAGGGGCCCCCAGCATTCATAATCGGGCCCTGCCCAATGTAATTCTACTGACAGCTGTAGTGAATTGTAGCACAAGATTCTATAAATAGATCACTTCCTGTATAGCGCGCATGCGCATTGATTTTCAACACTTCGGATTCCCGCGTTAAGTAATTTTTGTGACACTTCGAAAAGGTGCTTCTTACTGTAAAGAGCTAAATTCTATATTCATTAAATGCCATTCTTAATATTAATTCTGTTGACTTTCGTTTCTTCTGT